>CP129451.1:9792500-10392500 GCA_030445155.1 Quercus variabilis
TAGTTCCAACGGTGAATATTCAAAGTGTGAATTGATATATACTTGCATCGATGATCAATTGTAAATTTCCGATGGTGGATGTTAACTTAGATCAAGGTTTGTTCTCTTGATTGATTTTGATACTTTAATTTGAATTGTTCCTTAGTTGTTTTTCTTTAAATTGTTTTCATTATGCTTAAACACCCCCCCTCCTTGTTCACGTAGCATAAAACTAGGCTAAATACTCTTCGTGAAAACAATCCTTACTCGCACTACTACATATATTTTTCGGAGTATAGATTTTATTTTTGGTTACCTGCAACAGCACACCAGAAGAAATGAGTCAAGATACTCTATAGTATTCTAAGTGGGAGCTAGAATCTGAAGAGAGAGAAAGTTAGTGGACATTAGGGAAGCTTCTGGTCTAGGGTAGCCTGTTGCATCCACATTAAATGGTGGGCAATAGTTTTATCAGCCGCATTGATGAGGAAGTAACCTGAACAGTGTAAGTCACAGCTAAGTAGATTCCTTCCACCATCTTCTTTATATGTTAAAAGCAACAAGTGTCATGACAGAAGGGAGGTTAGGTGAGAATGGATGGTTGAGATATGATAGAGGTAGAAGTTTATAAGAAAACGAAGGAGCATTGAGAAAGGAATCAAGACACAGGTATCAAAAAGAGAAAAAGGAGAGTGAATAGTGTAACTAGATGTACAAACTTAGCCTCCTTAGGTGAGCTTGTAGAGGGATATATACCCCTTTATTTTATAAGATTAACCTTGTCTTCTTTATCTTGATTTGGGCCAAGGTTTAACTATGCAACTCACAGCTCCAAGTGGGCTTAGGCCGCTAGATTTTTTGGTCCTTACAATTGGCACCGTCTGTAGGAATAATAAGTTGTGGTGGATCCATCCTAAGTACTTATGGCTAACGTAGGCCAAGATAGGGAAGAGTCAGTTGGCTCCTTGAGGGAGAACAGTTTGTTAACCTAGTGCGTTGGAGAGATAGGCAACATGCCTTAAGCATTGTGGTGGAATCTTATCACACTGAGCGTACTGAGCAGAGTCATTCAAATGAGTCATGCCTTTCATGATCTAGAGACGCGGATGTTGCAAGAGGAAATAGATCGTCTGCACAGCAAGTTAAGGCACAGGGAACATAAAAGGAGAAGCCCCTCTCCCCCAACAAGTGATGGTTCTAGAGGAAGCAAGGACAGTTCTTATTGCCGCAAGTCGGGAACTCCATCTAGTAAGTCCTATTCAACTTCTTCACACGAGGATAAGTGGGAGAAGAGCAACCATAACCGTAAGAAAAGGGCTTCCCTCCATGGCTTGGGGAATGATACAATGAGTAAGGCCCTATAGTAGATCTCTAAATCACCTTTCGTCAGAAGGATTAGTAAGGCCAGGCTCCCTCATCAGTTTTCTCAGCTGACATTTTCCATTTACAATGGGAGGACCGATCCTATGAAGCACATCAACCACTTTAATCAGAAAATGGCAGTTCATGCCAATAATGAGGCCCTAATGTGCAAAGTGCTCCCCTCCAGTCTTAGACCTGTGGTTATGCGTTGGTTTGACACCTTAGAGGAAGGATCGATGGGATCTTTTGAGGAGCTAATGAAGCTTTCGAGGCTAGATTCATAACATGTAGTAAGGTCCCCAAACCTATAGATTCTTTGTTGTCTATGGTGATGAGGGAGGGAGAAACCCTCAAAACTTACTCGGACAGATACTGGGAAACCTACAATGAGATTGATGGAAACTTTGAGGATGTGGCCATGATGACATTCAAGGTCGGGATACCTGCCGAGCATGATCTAAGGAAGTCGTTAACGATGAAGTCCACCTCGAATATGTGCCAACTAATAGATCACATAGATAAGTATAAGCGGGTGGAAGAGGACCTAATACAGGGAAAGGGCATGGCTAAAATGTTCCTTAAAAGGAGGGATCCTCAGAGAGGAGGATACCAGGGCAATCATTCCTGAAGGGAGTTCCCTAATCAAGCGCCATCCACGGGAGCTCAGTTGGTCAACTTATTATCTAAAGAGCCAGTATACAACATACTAGAGAAAATTAAGAATAAGTTTGATTTTAAATGGCCCAATAAGATGGGCAAGGATCCCTCCAGAAGAAACCAAAGCCTCTATTGCCATTACCACTAAGATCGAGGGCATATTACTAAGGATTGCAGAATCTTGCGAGATCACTTGAGCCAATTGGTGAAGGCAAGGAAGCTCAACCGGTTTCTACATTAGCCTACAGTGTAATTCAGCCACTTAGAAGCTGAATTTCATAAGGGTAGCTCCCCTCCACCAGCACGGGGCACCATCAATGTGATCCTTGCCAGGCCAAGGAATAATGTTACCAGGTGTAGGTTATGACATGGAGGCCGATAATCAAGCTCCCAAAAGAGCAAGGGTGATGGTCACCCCTACCTTGCTTTTTTTCGAGGAGGATAAGCAGGGAACTCTCCAACCACATGATAATGCTCTAGTGGTTACTATTAGGATTGGGGGGGTACGATGTGAGGAGAGTGCTGGTTGACCAGGGAAGTGGAGCAGAGATCATGTACCCAGATTTGTACCGAGGGCTAAACTTGAGGCCCGAGGGCCTAGACAGGTATGATTCATCGCTGATGGGTTTTAATGGCAAAATGGTGGTCTCCCAGGGAATGATAAGACTGCATGTACAGGTTGTGGAGGTCCAAGTTAACTTCACAGTAGTAGAAGCGTTCTCTTCTTACACAGTTATCCTAGCTAGACCCTAGCTTCACGCCATGGGTGTTATGCCTTCAACATTACATCTGAAGGTCAAATACCGTACTTAGGGGAGAGTGGGAGAGTTAGTGGGTGATCAAGCCACAGCTAGGTAGTGCCTGGTGTCAGCAATAACGCAGCAGCCTACAAGTCTTGCCGCGATGATTGAATATCCAGTCCCATAGCAACTAAAAGGGCCTGCAGGGGCGCAGCAAACCGAGACATCAGGAGAATTATCAGAGGAGCTAGAAAAGGTGATAATAAGGCTGGATCGGAAGCAATATTTCTAAGTGGGATCTTAGTTGCCACCCTTAGAAAAGGCAGAGTTGGTAAAGTTCCCGATGGCAAACATTATTGTTTTTGCATGGAATGCTTATGACGTTCTAGGAATTGATCTCAGATTGGCATGTCACTAGCTAAATGTAAATCCCGAGGTTGTGCCGCATAAACAACCTCCTCGACGATCATCCAAAGATCACGCCAAGGCAGTCAAGGTAGAGGTAAACAAGTTGAAGTAGGCTAGAGCCATTAAGGAGATTTTCTACCCTAAGTGGCTAACCAACACAGTAGTGGTTAAAAAGAAAAACAGGAAATGGCTAGTGTGCGTGGACTTCACTGACTTGAACAAAGTCTACCCAAAAGACCCATTCCCTATTCCTAGAATTGACCAACTAGTGGACGCCACGGTTCCTAGATGAGTTTCTTGGATGCTTTTCAAGGTTACCATCAGATACCTCTGTCATTGTCTGACCAGGAGAAAATGGCTTTCGTGCTCCCAATGGGAACTATAATTATCGAGTGATGCCCTTTGGCCTAAAAAATGCAAAATCCACGTATCAAAGAATGGTAATGTGGATGTTTGAATCACAGATTGAGAGGAACATGGAAGCATACATTGATGACATGGTAGTCAAGAGCAGGAAGGTAGTAAAGTATTTGGCCAACTTGGTGGAGACTTTCTTAGTTTTGAGAGAGCATAAACTACGCCTGAATGCATCTAAGTGTTCTTTTAGGGTTAGCTCAGGCAAATATTTGGGTTACATGATTACTTACCGCGAAATTAAATTCAACCCAGAGTAGATTAAGGCTATTAACAATTTGCATCCTCCTCGAAATCCCAAGGAGGTACAGAGGTTGACTGGGATGGCAGTAGCCTTAAACATGTCCATCTTTCAGTCTACAGACAAATGTCATTCTTTTTTCCAACTACTTCACAAGTGAAAGGATTTTCGATGGACTAAGAAGTGTGTAACGGCTTTCGAGGACCTCAAATAGTACTTGTCCAATCCACCAATACTTTCCAAGCCCGATAAGGAGGAAGTGTTGTATGCATACCTAGTAGTCACAAACTATGTTGTTAGCCTCATCAGAGGCCTGTCTACTATGTTAGCAAATCCCTACACGAGGCTGAAACTATCTTCCCTTGGAAAAGGTGGTGTTGGCCATAGTGCATGCCACCAGGAAGCTTCTTCATTACTTCCTTGCCCATACTGTTGTGATGCTCACCTAGCTCCCTTTGTAGGCCCTATTGAGGAGATCAGATTATACTAGCAGGATTACTAAATGGGGAACCAAGCTAGGAGCCTATGATGTCAAGTACATGCCTCAAGCTGCCATAAAAGGACAAATCCTAGCAGACTTTGTAGCAGAGTTCATCGAGGGTGCCCTTGAGAAGGAGGAGGCAGTTATGGGGATATTGATCATGTCGGCCATTGTTGTTCCCCCATGGAAAGTTTATACGAATGGAACTTCCAACCGAAAGGGAGTAGGAATAGGGATTGTGTTGGTCACCCTTGAGAAGCTGATAATGGAGAAATCATTATGACTAGGATTCTTAGCCACTAATAATGAGGCCGAGTATGAGGCCCTACTAGCAGGAGTAGCTATAGTCAAGCAGTTGGGAGGAGAAATGGTTGAGTTGTACTTGAATTCTAGACTAGTCATGGGTTAAGTCAATGGAGACTTTGAAACTCGGGATGAGAGGATGCAGGGGTACCTTGCCAAAGTGCAAAATGCCCGACTCAATTTAGGGGTTTCATATTGAAGCAAATCCCTAGGAGACAGAACTCTCATGCAGATTCTCTAGCAATGTTGGCCATTTCGTTAGAGTCAAGTCTTCCACGAGTTATTATTGTTGAGGAGATGGATAGCTCAAGTCTTACAAGGGTACCTTTGGTAGGAGTGTACAACCTCTATGTGGGGCTAAGCTAGATGGACCCCATAGTAACTTTTTTGAAGTAGGGATTGTTACCTGAAGACAAGTGTGAGGCAGAAAAGGTACGTAGAAGTGGCCCTCGCTACTATGTCTGAGGAGTAGAAGCTGTACAAGCACTCTTACTCAGGACCATATTTGTTGTGCGTACATCCAGAAGCAGTGGAGCCTTTGTTGGAAGAGTTCCATGAAGGCATATGTGGGAATCATACAAGAGGAAGGTCTTTAGCGTATAGGGCCCTCACCCAGGGGTACTGGTGGCCTAACATGCAAAAAACCTCTCAAGACTATGCGAAGAAGTGTGACCAATGTCAGAGGTATGCCCCAAATCTTCATCAGCTACAGGGAATACTAAATCCATTGTCTAGCGCTTGACCATTCGCTTAGTGGGGCTTGGATAGAGTGGAACCCTTTCCCCGAGCTATAAGGAACTAAAGATGGCTTCTTGTCGGCACGGACTACTTTACCAAGTAGGTGGAAATCGAGCCCCTTGCCAATATTAGGGACGTGGATGCTAAAAGGTTCATCTCAAAAAACATTGTCACCAAGTTTGGAGTCCCTTACACCCTAATCTCAGATAATGGTCTTCAATTTGATAGTAAAGCCTTTCGAAGATATTGCGGGGAGTTAGGAATTAGGAATGGGTACTCTACACTTGCTTATCCTCAGGAGAATGGGTAGGCTGAGGCCACCAATAAGGTTATAGTGTTTGGACTGAAGAAAAGGTTGGATGACGCTAAAGGAAAATGGGTGGATGAACTGCCCGCGTGCTGTGGACCTATCATACCACACCCCGAAGATCAACGGGGGAGACCCCTTTTTCAATGACTTATGGGGTAAAGGTAGTAATTCCCCTTGAATCTGAATTTCCAACTCTGAGAACTAATCAGTTCAATGTTGAAGAGAAAAACTGTTTACTCCTAGACAACATGGATGTGGCTGAGGAAAGAAGAGAGGTGGCAACAATAAAGATGGCATATTACCAATAGAAACTCAAGCAAAGGTATGATAAGGGGGTGAAATCCAAGCCCTTGGCCCCAGGAGACCAGGTATTGAGAAAAGTGGTGGGGACGGCCCAGAACCCTGTTTGAGGCAAACTAGGCCCTAATTGGGAAGGGCCATATAGGATCACTTTCATTACTGGCATTGGGCTCTACCACTTGGAAGATTTGGATGAAAATGTAGTTCTTCACCCTTGGAATGTAAACAATCTATAACGTTATTATTATTAATTTCTGTTACCATTCATATCTTGCTTGGTTAATATCTTATTATGAGTGTGTTTGCTGAGACAATTAGTCTGTTAAATATTCTAAGTGTTAAACAGAACTTAGACCTTGTCTGACTCCTCGGGTCACAAGCCTAGGGTAAATTAACATTGTAGAAAATATTCTAAGCGTTAAACAGAACCTAGGCCTTGTCTGACTCTTCGGGTCACAAGCCTAGGGTAAATTAACATTGCAAAAATATTATAAATGTTAAACAGAACCTGAGCCTTGTCTAGCTCCTCAGGTCACAAGCCTAGGGTAAATTAAGATTTTTTTGGGGAAACATTCTAAGTGTTGAAATTCTTCTCCTTGGGCTTTGGTACCCTTGCTAATGGTTTCGCTGTGAGATTAGAAGTCCAAGTTAAGGTAAATATTATTTGAATTTCTTCCTAAAATTCTATGAATCAGTCTCTTAATTGTACTTCAAATTATTCCAGATTATGTAGATGGATACAAAAATTCCCCGAATAGCTTAGAAGTTAGTATGTTGATATTGTTATTAAGAAAAGGCGGTCACACCAGATATAAATTGACAAGTATGAATTGATTAATTAAAGAAACAGTAAATAAATTCTAAGTCCTCTTCATTAATTTGCAAAGAATTAAATACAAAATGGGAGGCATTATATGTACTTGAGCCTATTACAAAATTGACTATGTATTTCCTAGTCCAAGACTAAGTTACATTGAGGGCTTCTTTTCCTTTACTCCCTTTTTCTCCTATTCCCTCTCTTTCTTCTTTCTCTTTAGTTGTGACACTTTGGCCATTTCTGCTTCAGTCTCCATGTCGAATGCCTCGATTGGAGGTGGCAGTTCTTTTTCCTGTTCTTTGCCTTTGGCTGGAGTGGAGGAAGGAACGGAGGCAGGTTAGTCCGAGGAGACGGGGGGAGCAAAGGTGGGATCTGCTGGAGGCTATTAGGAAGTGGGTGCCAAATACAGTGCCGAGGGGTAGTAAATCTTATCTAGAGCCCTGAGCTCTGATTCGATACCAACCCCAGCAGCATTCAGAGCCTGACCCTACACCTCCAAGCAAAAGGCCTAAGCAACATCCCTGAGTTGGGTAGTAAGACTTTCAACTATCTTAGTCATGCTCGTATCATAGGCTGCCTGCTCAGCCTTAGCCATTTCAGCAACTTTGTCGTCCAGCTTCATCTTCGTCTACTTGAGCTCAACCATCATCACATCCATTTTATTTTCGGCCTTCTTCTGGGCCTCTAAGGTGTCAGCTGCCTGCTTCTCATAGCCCTTAAGGGCAGACTCAGCATTCCTGTGAGCCTTGTCCACTTCAGCTAGCTAGGCAACGAGTCTCCTTAAGCTTCTTGTTTGTGTCCACGTGGGCCCTCTCGACAGCCTCCAACTTATTCTTGGCATCCCTAGACATATCCAAGGAATGGTCCACCCATTCCTCATCCATGAAGGCAGCTTGGACAGACTTCACAAAAAAAAAAAAAAAAAAAAAAAAAAAAAAAAAAAAAAAACACACACACACACACATAAGTGTTATACACTGCATATAGGATCTTGTCAAGCAATCAAATGGGGGCAGTCATGTACCTTGGACAGATCTTGTTTCAAGGCGAGGAAGACTCCACACTTCCTGAAGATCTTAGCTCTTCCATGTCCTCTGGCAGACATAGTGCCTTTTCCAAGCACTCGGCCACCAAGCCTGAGCTACCCTTATAGATCCCTCAAGTTGGCATCATCCAGTACTGGACTACCTAAACTTAGAGTAAAAATGAGCCTCCAGATGGAGGTCTTCTTTGGTTGGTCCCCTCCAACCTCCTTAAAAGTCCCGGTGGATATGAACTTCTTTGATTATCCCTTTCCAGTTTGAGCTTCTTTGGCTAGGGGCTGATGGGAGGATTATGTAATCTCCCCTTCCTCGATACCCTCGGTGCCCTTGCCTCCTTAGGCCCTTTTTCATTTTCTTATCCTCAGCGTCAGCAAAAGACGTGTGCGTAGCAACTGGGGTGGGTGGTCGGGCACCACCGCCACAGTTGGGGAAGAGCCCCCAACGTGGGCTGTGAGCAGGGCAAGCAGGTTTAGAGTTTTCTCTTTGAAACCCATGTCTACAGAGGTATGAGCTTGTAATGTGCCAGGAGCATCTATGCGGTAAAAAACTTCGAAGCCTTTGTCTGTCACTTCTTAAATAGACTCTGATATGGACTCCTTATCTTCGTCGCCTGAAGGGAAAGTTGGCTCTTGGGAGTAAAGGAGCCTAGCAGCTAGAGGGGCTGGAATTTGGGAATCTTGAGTCCCTTTCAAAGGAAGTTCAGACAACAAGAACCCTAGGACTGCTACGTCAATTAAAATCAAGCGAGGGTCCCTGGCTTTAATGACGTTCTTCAGACTTTGGAAGCATTTGGTGGACGGCTTGTAACCAAGGATGACGTGAGCTGCCCGAAGCTGTCTGTTCTTATGTAGGAAGATCTCTACCTTGAGAATTCAGATTAAGTCCTTAAAATTCATCAAGTGTTTGGCTAGGGTGGTGTGGTATTCGTCTGCTAGATAAGACAAGAGGGGTTGTTAGTAAAAAAAAAAAAAAAAAAAAAAGAAGAAGAAAGAAAGAGAACGTTGACACTAATAAAGCTATGTAAAATCCTATGTGTGACCCTGGTCCTCTGGAGCACTACCTGGTTTCCCTTCCTGGGTAGGGGAGTGCATTCCATCGTGCCAGTCTCTAGGCCTGTCCACGGGTCAGTCTGGGTCGGGTTTGTGCCCAACCCGAAACTGACCCAACCAGACCAAATCGAATGGCTAGAAATTCAACTTGCCTCCGACCGGCATGGTTGATCGGATCAGGTGGATCAAACCTTCAACGGAAAGTGGTCAGTTCGGTCGGAGTTGGAGATCTGAAAATCGGCCAAAATCCGGCGATTTAACGACGAAATTTAGGTGATATTTTCGGCGGTTCTTCGCCGGATTTTCTTCGAAGTAGTCGAAATCTCATTAGATTCGGCAAGATCTCGCCAGATCTAGTGAGATCTCGCCAAATCCGGTGAAGATTCCATGGATCTAGCTGAGATCTCGCCAGATGTAAATAACTTCGCCGGGAAATGCTGAGATCTCGATTCGGTTGGGTTTCTTCAGGTTTTGGAGAGAAAACCCGCCAGCTGACCCTCCGTTTTCGAGTTCTGGAGGCCGAGACCCGCCGTCGACCACCGGAATAGTCGGGTCTACCGGTTTCGGATCGGTCGCCGGTAGGATCCTCCAGGTGGGTCGAGTCTCGGATGGGTTTGGACAGGCCTACCAGTCTCCCGAGATAATAAGAAAATCATCGTCTGTGCCTTTGCTTGAGTCAGGCAGGTAGGAGATTAATCGAATGGCAAGAATCCTACACTTCATGTAGTATTTGGTTTTTTCCCCTTTCTAGCAATTGTATACCTAGTTTATATCGTGCCAGGTGAGGTTAGTCCCCATTTTACGGTTTAACACATCTACACACCTGAGGATCCTGAAGATATTTGGGGAACATTAGGTCGAGGTTAACCTATAGTTTATTAGATAGTCTCTAGTTACCCTCCCCAGAGGAAGTTCCATCCTGCCTTCGATGAAGATGATCATAGGAATGACCACGGATTCGGGAGGTCTGTTTAAGACCAACCACTCATCCTCTTCACAGTGTTGGATTTCAACACTATTGGGGATCCTGTATTATGCCCTAATGACTACCCTAGCCTCGACAATGTCCACTAACTTAGCATATCTACCCATGGAATTTTGTGGTGTGAAACGTTAAACTTGTGAAAAAAGAAATAAGGAAATCAACACACCTATGAGTGAATGTGAAAAGTGCTCCTCGGGAGTTTTTTCTTCAACTTAGATCGTAAGAATGTTCAAAATGAACCTTAGCCAGCTCCAAGTTCTCCTTTTATAGGAGTGAAAAAGTGAGCGGTAAACTCCCACCCATAAATGAGGGGGAATGAGGACCGTAGGATCTTGATCGAGCCGTAGAACTTGGAAAGACAAGCAACCGCCTGACGCCATAGATGTGAGATCATGGATTCCAAAGCATCAGGAGCGTATAGAAGATAGGTGAAAGGACATTAATATGTGGGAACGCATATGGCATATGCATAGTTTATCTGTGAGACTAAAACTTCGCTTTTGTCTCATAAACAAATAGCGAACGTTTTAGTGGGCTATTGTGGGTGCCCGAGGATAGAGGATGAAGTTGAAGAGTTGCAGCATTGGTGTGGGAATGCCACGGGCCACAGGCCCTAGGAAAAAAGTTGCCTGAGGAAAGGAAGAAATAAGTCAAGATACTCTATAGTATTCTAAGTGGGAGCTAGAATATGAAGAGAGAGAAAGTCAGTGGACATTAGGGAAGCTTCCAGTCTGGGGTAGCCTGTTACATTCACATTAAATGGTGGGTAACAACTTTATCAGCAACATTGATGAGGAAGTGACCTGAACAGTGTAAGTCACAACTAAACAGATTCCTTCCATCATCTTCTTCAAATGTTAAAAGCAACAAGTGTCATGAAATGAGGAAGGTTAGCTGAGAATGGATGGTTGAAATATGATAGAGGTAGAAGTATATAAGGAAAAAAAGGAGCATTGAGAAAGGGATCGAGACACAAGTATCAAAAAGAGATAAGCACAAAGGAGAAGAAGAAAAGAGAAAATGGAGAGTGAACAGTATAACTAGATGTACAAACTTAGCCTCCTTGGGCAAGCTTGTAGAGGGATATATACCCCTTTATTTTATAAGATTAACCTTGTCTTCTCTATCTTGATCCTCAAGTAGAGTCTCCTCTTGTTATTCGTTTCCCTCTCTTACAAATTCTATTGATTTGAGCCAAGGTTTAACTGTGCAACTCAGTGTTCCAAGTGGGCTTAGGCTGCTAGATTTTTGGTCCTTACATATATAATTTCATAAAAATAAAATTTTGGGCCTTTGACAATGGAGGTGGCCTTTTCCGCTAAGGGTTTTTTTTTTTTTTTTGGTGATAGGGCCTAGGCCTTGGTCCGGCCCTTACTTACTCTGCTTTTCAGTTGATGATTTCTATGGGCATCTACTTGCTCACGAGAACAGATGAACAATACCATAATGTTTTTGATGCATAGTTCCACAGTGAAAATCCCACCACCAAAAATCACTCAAATCATGCACAAAGCTTGTCATGTTTGCAACAGAGTTTGTCACACGATATATACCTAGCTACTACAATCAGTTCAATTTATCATGGTAAGACTAGGAATTCTCATATGGCTGCTTTCATATTGGTCCATAATCATCTTCTAACCTAAATTTGTATCCTGATACTGGAGTGTCACAAACCATCTCATACCTGATATGAGCAATTTGAATATGCAATCTAAGGAGAGTACAATGGCAAAGATCAAGTACATAGGGGAGATGCACAAGTTTGTCTATCACTCACATTGACATTGGTTCTTCCCTTTTATTTTCAAACAACTAAGAAATAAGAATATTCAATATTGGCCTTTACTCTTTCTTTTCATCATCTTCCACACGTCGAACCTATTCTACCTATGTTGCTGAATGAGCTTTACTCCCTGATTGGGATGGTAGATTTGGACACCTAGCCATTCGCATAATACATTGTGAATTAGTGATATTTCTTGATTCAAACTTTTGTCAGTAATGAAATACTTCCATTTTTGTCTTTTGATTCTAAATCTAGGTTTCCTCTGGACTTATTATTTGTTGATGGGAGGACCTTACCCAATTGCTTCAATAAATGGTTCATGTTATTCTTGTCATTTGATTCTAGATCTAGGTGTCTTTCGGACTTTTTAAATGTTGGTGGGAGGACCCTACCCAATTGCTTCAATAACTGATTCATGCTATTATTTGAGTTTTGTTGATGATTTTAGTCGGTTCACTTTGCTATGATCATGTAGTCAGTCGTGAGTGGTGGAGTTATTTATAGGGATAGGAAAGGGACAGCCGACTCTCATTCTATTGAGCATCAACTATAATGTCAGCTGTTACCTCTAGAAGCTTCTTCCTTTGATTTTGAGCCTTGATTGGAGGATTTAAATTGATATAATTTCAAAAGTTGAGAGAGTTCAATGTAAAACAAATGAAACTATAAATTTTGAAATTCATTTAAGCTTGAGGATCTAATTTCAAACTTTTCCCCCAATATGGCTTAATTTGAAAATTGAAACCACCTTATAGGGTTTAAAATGTAATTTGAATAAAGGAAAAAAATTATAGCACTATTCTTTTTCAATACCGTTGCAGAAAGATTTACTTTAGGCATTTTTTATTTTAGATTGAAGAGAGAAGAGACTCGATTACTCGAACCCCACTCTCTAATTGAGAGCTCCACCAACCATTAGGACTTCGAATTCCCCTAAAAATTTCAGATCGATTTCAAACTTTTTAAGGTCCCAGATATCTTTGTGACACTGTTCAATTCGAGGCAAAGTGGGGTCCAATTCGAATAGGTTGTTGTTCGAGAGAGAGAGATCAATGGATCCGGAGGCTGCTCGAACGGCGAGGGAGTCACTCGACCTTGCATTCCACATGTCGAACATTCTCGACACAGGGCTCGACCGCCACACCCTCTCCGTCCTCATAGCTCTCTGCGACCTCGGTCTCAACCCGGAGTCACTCGCCGCCGTCGTCAAAGAACTCCGAACTGAGCCTCCGCCGCCGCCGCCACCCTCTTCCGCAACCCCAACAACATCTACTGCTCCGTCGTTTCTTCCCTGAGCAGGTGCCTCATTTGCTTGGCGTGATAGCTTCTTTAGTTATTAGTGTGTTCGTTAAATGTTTGTTAAAATGCCTAGCAAGTCACGTAAATGACATATTACATTATTTTTTACCTTCACTGTCGTTGCTGAGTCCATTTAAGAATTGAGAATGCCATTCCAAAAATTGGCATGCTTGTGTTACTGTGGCACAATTTTTTTTCATAACTTGTTAAGAAAAAGAAAAAAAGAACTGATTTTTTTTTTTACAGCTTTTTATATTTCTCATTAAAGAATTTAAAGTGTTAGTAAAATTTTTCTAAAACGGTCCAATAACAAATGTGCGAAGGGCACCTGTTAATTTTTATGTCATGAGACTTGTTGCTTTTCCCACTAACCTCAATAATGTTTTAGTTTAGTGGTTCCTTGAATTCATGGTTTATCAACATGGGGTCTTGAGTTTTGACCCTCCTTACTAGCATTCAACACTCCCTTTGGTTCTACCCATTGGGATTTCTCACCTTTTCTTTTAATCAGATTGTATGTTTCTTTTTTCTCTTTTTATTAATGAGGTTTTCCAGCACTTTTTGAGCTTTTGACTATTTCCTTGGGTGTGTGCAATCCCTCCGTTCTACAGTGATTACATTGAGAAATCCCTTGGGGTGGCCCTAAAATGCTGACTAGGAGTTTTGAACCTAGGACCTCATGGATCAAATGTGGTCTTAGGAACCACGAGACCAACCACTTGGGTTTGCCCATTGGAGTTTATCTGTATAATTGCCTGGTGAATGTGTGATGGGACTCTGCATATCTTGGGATCGATCATGCTCTCAAAGAACCTTGGACATCCTGTTGGAAAAAGAATAAAAGAAAAAAATAATAATGTCTTTGCATTCCTTGCAGACTTTGATTGGCATATTGTGCTTGAAGGTTTTGTAAGAGTGGTTTGAATTTTATTAGGGAACTATGTTTTTCCTATGTAGTATGTACAGTTTCACGATCTTTCCTTTGGCCTGAATTACAATAATATTGTCATTTAACCTATCTCTGAACACTTTCTGTTGTAGATTCTTTACATGTTGTCACATTGTGCCTTGACTAAATTAAGTTATGGTTTTACCCAGGCCATTTGGATATCAAAGATTGAATTAATCTCTTCAGAGAAAATGCAGACTTCCATTTTGTGTAGCATGTAAGATCAGTTCAAATATGCCAAACCTCTCAGGGTAGAATAAGTAGTTCATATTGGCTTGTACATTTGTGTTTAAAGTTTTAGGTTGATTATCTTTTGTTCAATGAAAAGCACCTAATCACGGTTGGCATTATTGTAACTTTTCTTGAGGCTTGACATTGGGTTAGCTTTGTCTCTTGCATGATTTGTGAAACTCTTATTGGTCTAATTCTTAGTTTGTGATAGAAATGCTTGTGAGATGGCAGAATCTCTTTTATGCAGAAAATCCTTTTCATTCTTTAAAATATTAATGATCTTATTATGATCTTACTCTTTCATATGTAATAGTGTTAAAATAAGAAATGTAGATTTTTATTCAGACTGTTTACCTTTCACAGATTAGATTGATAATAGGTTGGATAACCTAATTAGGAGAAGAGACTAAATTAGATCATGTGTTTTTTAATAGCTTTTGCAGAATTTAGCACCTACCAGGTGCGGAGCTGTAGAACCTCTTTGAGACTTTTTAAATTGCAACTTTGATGATTTACACCATCTGTGTGTTGTTAGATATCAGAATTTGTAGAAGTACATAAGAAATGAGATACGACAGCTGTTATTTAGAACGCAGTAGACCAAACCTAGTCAAACTATCAAAGTACCCCTTTATCTTTCAAACACAGCTTAACTGCTAAAATTATTTTCTTTTTGATAAGTGCTTTACTGCTAAACTTATGCAGCAGGGGATTGCCGACCATATAATGAACCAGATGACTTTATTTTGAAATGAGCTCTTAATTTTCTTCTTTTGCAGTAGTCAATACATGACATCATTTGTAATTGTTTTCAAGATTTCTTCTCCACTCTTGAAGTCTTAATCTCCTGCCATGACCTCTATCATTCTGTTCTCTCCACATATTGTAGAGAGTAGTTGCCATCGCTAGTTTAGTGGTAATGCTCTTGTGGTTTCTTCCTACCAGATTATCTATATTTATAGTCCGTTGAACTTCAGCATCACTGTTCCCACTCTTCCTAGCACGCAAGCACATCTTTTGGAACTCTGCTCTATGTTGTGATCTGGAGATTCAGTTTTGTTCTTGTAGTAGTGACAAGGACAACCTTTGTTGAATTCCCCTTTGGCCAAGGAGGGGGTGAGGGTGGAACAGGGAAGGCTTTGGAAAAGTGAAAACTGAAAGATTGGAGTTCTATAGGGAAAAAAAAAAAAAAAAAAAGATGCATGGATTCTATTTTTGTCATTCAAATTCAAAAAGTTATATTTTTGTTCGTTGAACTTTAAAATGTTCTACATTTTGTTCTTTCCTCAACTTCTATGAAGTTTCAGGGACAAAAACATAACATGTATACTATTTCAGGTGAATTTTATATTAGACCCGCTACCTGCCGAACACATGTTTTTTGAGTTCCAAACCTGCTACCCAACCTTGCACCTTGTCGAAACGACAAAACTGCTTGTCAACTTTCAGTTTAGGCCAGATCAGACACATGGATTGGTTTTGTGGATCTGTTGAGCACCCTAGGAGAAAATGACATTTATGGAGAATTTTGTTTGAGTTTTTAAGTAAATACAAGCAGTAGCTAATGGGTTTTGTGAGTGAGCCCTTGACTATTGTTTAATTGAGTTTGTGTTGTTTGTTGGACTGGCAGCATGGGTTTCAGCTGAGGGGGTGAGTGGGTGAAATTCTGTGGAGGATTGGTTTTTATGTTTGATTTGGGTGTGTATTGATTCTTGGGTTTCAGGTTTTCAGCCAAGTGTGGGTTTTGATGCTTGGTAAGCTGTGTGGGCAAGTGGGAGCAACTGTGTTGTGTCCATGTAAATGATGATGTTTGGATAATTTTTGGTGGCTTGGATGGGTTCTGGATTGTGGTTATGGGTTTAGATTTGAGTAGCATTTTCAGTATGGTCGGATATGGTGATTTTTGTAATATTTTGGTAGCAATGGAAGCTTTGTTAATGGCCGGTGGCCTAGGCTTATTCCTCTTTTGCTTCATAGCACTTTCCTATAGGATTTAAACACTGAAGGGAACGAGTGGTAGTTCCTCGTCCTTTTAATTAGGGATGTGGATTAGAGATGACACTAGTCTTCTAGTAGTAGAACAAGGAAATCACAGTGCAAGGTTCTCCAAAATCTAGACTATGAAAGAAAATAGCTTGAAAAACAGCCTTGAAAACTTGGAACAAGGACACTATTATGGCAACCTGCAAACATGAATAAGTAATTGGGAATAAGGGTCAGCAATGGGCCGGGCTTCTTTTTACTTGGCACATGGGCCTATTGGGCTGTTGACCAGTCAATAGGCCAGGTTGGGACAGGCCGGAAGTGAAAATTAGTTCCCATGGACCTGTGGCAATACCCAATTTGTTTATTTTTAGCGGGGTAGGCCTTATAGGTCGGGTCTAATGGGTGATTCAGTAGGCTTATAAAATTTAATTAAAAATTATAGTTATATTGTAGAGAAATGTGGTCTACAATATTTTCACAATAAATTCTAAACGGCTGGCTGTTACAAGTTGTTATTAGTGAGTAAAAAAAGTAATTTTAATGATAGATTTAAATTATAACCAATAATAACTAACCATTTATGTTTTGTTGTGAAAATAACACTTCTTTATATTGTATTACAAGGGCGTGGCTTACATCCAGTTAATTTTTTAACAGGACATCTCCTTTACTTTTTAACAAACGGCTGAGATTAAAAGTAAAGCCACGTCATTTTTCTTTTGGGAAAATTAACGCCTGGTAAGGTCTCTTGAGTGAAAAAACACACTGACATAAGGGTAATGCTAATTGCAGAAAGCCTGAGATCTATCTTCGTCAATGTCTTTATTTTTCTTCTTCAGATAAACTAAAAGAAGTCCAAAAAGGATCCACATCCTCTCTTCTTTCTATTCTTTCGCTTGTAATCAAACAGTATGGTAAGCATAATCCCAAAGGCCAAATCTCAGTCTCAAAAGAAAAAAGAAAGAGAGAAGGCCTTGGTTTCTAATTTATCAGTCCACGCTATTCCTTGGATTGAATTAAAAAATCATTGCTGACTGACCTCCAAAATCAAAGACATAAATAGAGACTTGAAGCTAAAAAAGACTTGTTAAAACTCTGTATGTGATTAAATCTATGAATATTTTCTTTTTTTTTCTTTTTGAGTTTCTGTGAAGAAGTAGAATACATTGAAAAAAATATCTCAGATCTTTTTTTCGATTCTTTTATTCAAATAATTTCCCTTGATTTCACTGGCAAAGAATGAAACCTTCACATCATGTAGCCTAGTCACTAAATCAGGCGTAACTAAACTGGATCCGAGTAGGAAAAAGCATGGTAAAGACGAAACCTTCTCTTCATAGAGAAAAAGATCTCGAGTTTGGCAAACGATTTCAGGGGTAGTTAGAGGCTTGGATTTGAAGAGGCCCTTCATTGTCTTGGTAGTCAACACTGAACTCTTAGGCTCCGCTTGGGAGTTCATAAGGAAATGAAATGGAACGGAATGAGATAATCATAAGAGAATAGAAAGGAATGGAATGGAATGGAATATATTTAAGGAAGGGAAAAGAATGGAAAAGAATGGAATGGAATGGAATTAAGTAACCTTGTTTGGATGTTTTAAAATAAAGGAATGGAAATAAATGAAAATGAATTGAATGTAAGTAATCCTGTTTGGGAGCAACATGGAGGAAATGAAATGGAATCATTTTATGACAATATTACTATTAAACTCTTATTTTAAAATAAAGGGTTGAATATATAGAGGTATTTTAGGAATTTTAGTAAAAAAATCATTAAATCTAATTTTATTACCTCTCATTCCTCCCAATTTTGGGGGGAATGAAAATTTGAAGTTTTAAGGGAATAGAAAGGAATGGATGTTCCCTCCTACCCATTCCATTCCCTCCCACTTAAACTCCCAAACAAGGGAATGGACTTTCGATTCCCTCCATTAAAGCTCCCAAACAAGAGAATGGAAGAATATTCTAAAATTATTCTTTTTATTCATTTCCATTCCATTCCATTCCCTCCTCCTAAGCGGAGCCTTAAGGAACCACTGCCTTGTTGCTTCAGAGGTCTATCTTTTCTTTTTAAAATGACGTGTACTTCTTTTTTAATCTCAGCCGTTTGTTAGTTTAATAAAAGCAAAGGAGATGTCCAGTTAAATTTTTAACTGGATGTAAGCTGAACCCGTATTACAAAACACAAACCACAGTCTTTTTTTTTTTTTTTGGTGAAACGACAGGAAGGGAATAACATTAAACAACAAGTCTATTATAAAATAGCTCAACTTTGTCAAAAGCTAGCGTATTATCCACCACAGGCGGTGGTTCATACAAAATTTGAAAGTCAGAAACTAGATTTTCTCCCATCTTAGCCATACTATCTGCACATTTGTTAGCTTCCCAGAAGATGTGTGTCACAATGCAATTAGGCATCGAGTTTATCAAGGTCCTGCAATCATTTAGGAGAGGTTCCAACATCAGATTAACAGTATTTGGGTTAGAAAGTAAGTGTACAATAAATTCAGCATCCAATTCAATGTTAACATTTAGGAGATTAGGGCCCAGAGCTCCGCCATGGTGCAAGAGACCACACCAAGTTTTCTAGCAAAGTCAGCAACCCAATTCCCACTATTGCACCGTAGCACGCCAGCCCCACCAACCTTGCCGAGTTCAAGCCACATATTGTCACATTGATCTATTAAATATACTTAAAAAAACTATTGATTAACTTGTATTGATTGGAATAAATAAATAAATTGATGTATTTATGAATATATATTATAGAAAATATTAGAGTGAGGATAGTTGCATCATTACAAAATGTCTACACCCCAACTTGAGGAAAGGAAAAAAAAAAAAAAAAAATTCCTAGCTTTGACCATTGGTGGAGCCCAGCTAACAGTAAAATATTTTATTAAAAAAAATAATTAATTTATTTTGTTTAAAATATTAGAGTGAGGATAGTTGCATCACTACAAAATGTCTACATCCCAAGTTGAAAAAAAAAAAAATCTGAATTCCTTTGGCCATTAGTGGAGCATAGCAAACAGTAAAATATTTTTCTAAGAAAAGAATCAATTTTTTTTTTTAAGGTGGGAATCAATGTTTTTTTACTAGAAAGAATTAAAGCTTATTTACATCTTTTTTTACAATCAAAATCTATTTAATTTTTTAAATTAAAGGTTTAACCTTTTTTTTTTACCTTTTAATTAAAAAATAAATGTCCAAGGGTTATTATTATTATTTTTAAACAAATTAAAGTTACTTGACTACTAGGAAAATATATAATTCATAAGCATAATTTAATACAATTACTTTAAGTATTCTAGTGATTAAGTGTGCGGGATCTTAAAGTTTTTCTCTCATGTTTCAAATTTGACTCTGATTCTTTCAAATTATTTTGTTATAAATTCCGAGTTATTAGGTTGGCCCATGACCTGCCCCACTGCACTATTAGGACTAGGCTACTCATGTGCCTCAACAATACTGGGTTGGGCCGACAATTAGCCTGGTGAGCCATCAGGCTACTAGGCCAAGCCATGAGCTATTATATGTGACCCTTATTTGAAAACAATTAGATATCATTCAAAGAGAAGATCCAATACCACAAAATTATGTTGAAGAAGCTTATATATGTGAGGAGCTTCATGAGTTTCTTTATAGAGAAGCAATTTCAAAAACACAAAACTAAAATTCTCTAGTTAACAAGCCAAAATTCAGAAGTATAAAATAGGAAAAATAAAATAAAAGAGTCATATACAAATAAAATGAGGAAAAATAATATTTAAGAACTAAAGATATACCAACGCGCACCTTTGGCGCTATAATCACTTTGCAAGTATAAGTGCTAGTGGAGGGGGGGGGGGGGGGAAGAGCCGGAGTTCAAGTCTCTAAGAGGGAGGTTCACACACATATATACTTAGATTAGGCTAAAGTAGAATTTCTATCGTACATTGCTCTTTAGTCTCAAATTCTCAATACATTGCTCTTCCAAGTTTTGCTTCCATTATCTTGGATGAGGGTGGGTTGTAGTTTTCGTTCGTAGTTTCTATTTGTTTTTGCAATAAAATTTTCTTCTCTTCAAAAAAATATTAATAATAAAATGCCGCCCTAGAAAACGATTAGCGTAGTTGATTTTGTCAAGAAACTGAGCCCCCCGCCTTACCCCAAAAAAAAGGCATAGATATTTCTTTATATGAGGTAGGTGAGGCATATCATGGAGAGATTTTTTTGTGAATAATTAATGGAATTATTTGTTTCTTCCAAACATCTCTTTGTCTGATAATTATTTGGCTCTCTCATGAAAATGATGGATTACCAACTCCACGCAAGTGAGAGCTACTCAGAACTTGCCTCTCGATGAAGTTGCAATTTTTTGTTTTTCCCAATTGTATGAACACTCTCACTCGTTCAAAGCTATAGTTGTCATTCTTTATAAAAATAAATATAAAAAGGATTTTTTATTTATGTTGAAATCATCCAAGGCTATGCTCATACAAGTATAAGTCTATGAAAGAGCAAATTCAAGGAAGAAATCATCCAAATTGTGCATAGTCACATATAAAGGATTCTGCCAACTTCATACATACTTTTGTTCTAACTTAGAAGTCGATGAAATATGAACTGAAAAATGTTGATTCAAAAATGAATTTTTTATTGTTACCACCCTCAAGTCAAATCCCTAAAATTATAAAAATACTAATAATAATTGAATGCACAAACTAGGTGTTACCAAGTTAGTTCTAATATTACATGTTATGATTTGAAAAATAATTAGTCACATTTGCTTTCGAGGCGGGTTTCTCTCCTTGAGCTTGTTGGGTAATGGTTACCTAACCAACCTGATTTTTTTTTTTTTTTTAAATGTAATTAGGCAGCGTGTGTGTTAATATATGTATGTGTTTTGAATTTTTCTTTATTGATGTATAATGTGTATTCGCCCCCAAGCCAAAATTCCCAGCTCCACCCTAATTGGATAATATCTTGGTAGAAATTTTCCTGAAAATCCAATTTTATAGATGCATGCTTTGTGAAATTCAAGCAAGAAGCCCACCTGGCATAAATGCTAACGGCATAGTTCTTAGAATATTATATCACATTGATATGTTAGTGTATTGTTTTTTAATGCAATTGCATAATACATTGATTTCCGAGTCAAATATAATGCCGTCATATTATTACCAAAAAGAAAAATACAACTTTCTCGCTTTTACTAGAAGATATAATTGATAGACAAGAAGAGGCCAAATATTTCCCAACTTGGAAAATTCAAATTAGTAGTACTAGTACATTATTTTGATGTGTTCATGCTTCTGGTAGAGGCTGCCCTCCAAGAAATGCCTTAAACAGAAGTAGCGATCTTTCTAGTTGTGTGGCCGGAGCTTGGTGGGAAGCTCCTCTTACGGAGGCGAAGGATAGTTGGGTATTACCATATTCTTTCGTCCATCCACCAACCTACAAGATAAAATAAATCAGGAAAAAGAATACCATTTGGAACCAATGAAAACAATATAAATATAGACTTGTTTTCCCTCAAGCCATGCTTTGTAAGGCACGGTTGTATTTAGTCCCAACTCCTTTGCTGATTCATTTATCAATGTCCAAGTCCTGATAAATGGGATAACTGAATCTTGATCTCCAATATCAAATTACATAAAAATGAGGTAATGATATTTATATTTTTTTTTTACTGTATTATATCTTATATTGCGGTTAATTAAGTAGGGCAACAAAAGTGTTGCACATCATTATGTGATAGTATTTGGACATTATAACCCTTATTCTTTATTGGTGATTTACCTTCCTTAGACAAGAAGAAACTTTCTAAAAAAACTGATAAGTAGAAACTACTCATGGATAATGATAATCCAAAAAAGCAAAGTAACACACGCAATAAAAATTTAAAAAAAAAAATGCACTTAAGTTAATTGATATAGTTAAAAATATATTTTGATGAGTTCATGCTTCTGTTAGAGGTTGCCCTGCAAGAAATACACTATATTCATTCTCAATATATTTATGAAATTATTATATTACTTTTAACATTTCCACTTTCTTATATTTATTTAAGTTTTAATGATATCATAAGTTAGAAAATGTTCATTAAAAAAAAAAGTTAGAAAAATAAAAATATTACACATACATTTGATAAAATACTTCCTACAAATATTTTTAGATTGAACATCAACTAGGGAAGCAAATAGCACTGGGTTTTTCCCCATGATATACAAATAAATAAATATAGAAATAAAAGGGAAAGGCTTGATAAAGAGCTTATTACCAAACCTGTAAACCAATGCCCGGATTCCAAACTTGACAAGTGAGCCCACGACACCAAGTGAGCTTATCAAAAATTATAATTATATCTTATTACTAAACACAAATTGTCAAATTGATCTAATAACTATACTAAAAAAAAAAAAAATCATTGATTACCATGTATTGATTGGAATAAATAAGTACATTAACATATTCATGATTTTTTTTTTTATATATAGAAATATTCATGAATATGTTAGAGTGAGAATAATTGCATCACTACAAAATATCTACATCCTAGCTAGAATTTGGGAAAAAAAAATTGAATTCCTCTGTCCGTTAGTGGAGCTGGCCAATGGTAAAATGTTTTATTTTTTTTTTTTTAAAAGAATCAATATATATATATATATATATATATTATGGAAATAATTGAATTATTTAAAAAAAAAAAAAAAAAGGAAAGAATAAAAAATATAAAACTTTTTTACTTTTTTTTTCATTTAAAACCTATTTAATTTTTTTATTAAAATTTTAAATGGTCTTTTATTTTTCTATCTTTAAATTAAAAATATATATTAATTCAAATAGGGGGGTTATGATTTTCTTTTTTCTTGAATATGTAACCAAATTAACTTAAGTCCTAATACTCCTCTACAAATGATTATGAGTTTGATTGGTAGCAAATTTCAAATAACAGTTTTCGGTATTTAAAAACTGAAAATTATGGTTAAATAATATTGTTTTGACAAATATGTTTTATTAAGAATATTTGATTTACAAATCTCAAATTATGGTGTTTAAAACATGTATTTTGATAATTCATCCATATTATTTTTAAGTTTTCAAGTAATATTGCTGACTGAGCCTATTGTAAATATATAAGTTAAAAATTGTGGGACTCACTTGATAATACCAACAAAACTGAAACTCTCTCTCTCATCACACTTCAACCTCTTCTTCTTTTCTTTTCTTTTTCTCTCTCCTTAAATAAAATGTTATACTTTTACTATACTACTCAATGAGTTATCACTTAAAAAAAAAAAAAAAAAAAAACACACAAACATATACCAAACATACAATTATGTTTTTCACATTTTAAAATATGTTATTTAAAACATGGTATACTAAACACATTTTTTGAATTGTAAGTATTTTAAACACATGTTTTTACATTATTTTGAACACCAATACTTAAACACTACTACCAAATGGGCATTGTCCAAATTCACCAACCATTAGGGTAGCTGACTTTGTTCTCCCAAAAAAAAAAAAAAGCTTAGATGTTTCTTAATCTAAGGACAGTGAGGCACATCATCATGCAAGGGCCTATTTATATATATATATATATATATATATATAATAATTTTAAAAAAAATTATTTGTCTAACCTTCAAAAAAAGTTGGAAACATCCTCAGTTTTTTTTTATGCCAATAAAATTAAATTTTGCTCCGTAATTTGTTTTACATTCAATGGATAAATGATTACTTGGTTGTATACATTGAAAGAAATGTAGCTTATAACATTAATAATGAGACTATCATGTAACGATTTTAAAATATGAAAACTCGTTAAAGACAATTGTAAACTTTATGTATTTGCATGTTTTTTTATTGTTATTGTTCTCAATATATGAATTTCTCTTTTTATTAAATTGTATAATTTGTACTTCTTAAGGAACATCTTGAAAAAAAAATTTTGGAGCCACTACTGTCATCATGGATGATTTTTTTTTTTTTTGAAAATTATTGATAAAATTATTTGTTTCTTCCAAATATGTCTTTTTTTTTTTCTTTTTTTTCTTTTTTTTGCATCATCTTGGATTCCAAATATGTCTTTGATAAGAAAAATATTTGGCACTTTCATGAATATGATGGATTACCAATCTAAGTTCCTATTAAAACTAGAATAGTATATATAGCGTTGAAGAATTGTACCATTTTATTTCTCCACGCAAGTGAGAGCTATTCAGAACGTGAGTCTTACTTGCATATATTTTACTCCAATCATAGGTTGCGTATGAACACTTGCATTCACCCAAAGCTATAGCTATCATTCTTTCAAAATAAAAAAGGTTTTTCTATATGTTCTATTTGTCTTGTTTATGCTAGTAGAAGTCTATAAAGGAGACAAATTTAAGGAAGAAAACCGGAGGTGCAACCCAAGGTCCCAAAGGAGAAGATGGTGACAGAAATGAAGTTTGAAATCATGTCAAGAAAGACCATTAAACCATCAGTTCCAACTCCTCATCAACATAGAACCTTTGGCCTTTCCCTTTTGGACCAAATCTTTCCCCCAATATATAGTTCAACCGTTTTCTTCTATTCCTCAAACCCTAATGAAAAAGGTAATAGTATCACCTCTCAAGTCTTGGAGCAATCTTCTCGCCTACAAAACTCACTGTCTAAAACCTTGGTTCACTTCTATCCAATGGCTGGCCGTCTCAATGACACTGCCTCCATTGAATGCAATGACCAAGGGGCTTATTTTGTGGAAGCTCAAGTTAGCTGCTCACTTGTAGACTTCCTTATCCAACCTAACATTGAATTACTAAGTCATTTAAGTCCCATCACTGATCCTTACACCACTCAATTAGCCTCGGATTCTATGTTGCTTATTCAACTCACTGCCTTTAGCTGTGGTGGAATTGCCATAGCTGTATGCCCTTCACACAAGATCATGGATGGATCATCTCTCTTCACATTTCTCCAAAGTTGGACAGCCACTAGTCGTGGATATGGTAAAGTAGTGATCCCGGCATTCATTGGAGGTTCTTTGTTACCGCCTAGAGATTTGCCCATCATGCCCAATCCTAAGGTGAACTTCCAGGCTAAAAAATGCATCACAAGGAGGTTTGTCTTTGATGCCTCAAAGATAGCTACCCTCAAGGCCAAAACAGCTGGTGCAAGTGGACAGCGACCCCCCACAAACGTAGAAATAGTGTTGGCACTCATCTTGAAATGTGCTATGGCTGCTTCTAAGTCAATATCAAGCTGTTTAGGGCCGTTGGTATTGTCCCAAGCAGTGGACTTGCGCAAAAGAATGGTGCCACCCTTACCTGAAAACAGCATAGGGAATCTCATTTGGCAATTCCTAGTGTTTTCTAAGGACAGGGAGTTAGAATTACACGATTTAGTAGCTAAAATGAGAGAAGGGTTGATAGACTTTTGCAATGAGAAGGCCAATAAATTCAAAGGTGATGAAGGTTTCCAAATGGTTTGTGAATCACTCAAGGAGCGGGGTGAATTAATGAAGAGAATGGACATTACCATTTATAGATGTACAAGCTTGTGCAAGTTGCCACTATATGAAATGGATTTTGGGTGGGGAAAGCCCATGTGGATCACTAATAATTCAAGCAATTACTTCGAGAACTTAATTGTCTTGATGGATACAAAACAAGGTGGTGGCATAGAAGCTTGGGTGACATTGGAGGAACGAGAGATGGAAATATTTCAACGTAGCAAGGGGCTCCTTGAATTTGCTTCCTTTAACCCTAGTGCTTTTGTTAAACAAAGCCGCATTTGAATAATCTTTCAAAGCACAGAATTCTATGAAATCAATTAATACTCTCTCTGTCTCTCTATCTCTCTCTCTCTCTCTCTCTCCTATGTTTTTTCTTCTTCATATATATACACATGTTTTAATTGGAAAATATGACCATTAAAAGGGATTCAATTCAAATCAAAATTTACTCCACAAAAAGAACTAGACAATGCTATTAAGTCATAAGCCTCTTGATGCCAATAGTTGTGCATAGTCACATATAAACGATTTTGACAACTTCCTACAAAATTTTGTTCTAACTTAAAAGTTGATGAATGTGAACTGAAGCATGTTGATTCAAAAATGAATTCTTTATTGTTACCACCTTCAAGTCAAATCCCTGAAATTATAAAAATACTAATTGTGATTGAAGGTAACTAGGTGTTACCAAGTTAGTTCTAATATTACATGTTATGCATGATTAGAAAAATAATTAGTCACATTTGCTTGGAGGCGGGTTTCCCTCTTGGTGCTTGTTGGGTAATGGATACCTGACCAACTTGATTTTTTTTTTTAAATAAATATATATATATATATATATATATATAATTGGGCAGCGTGTGTGTTAGTATATATGTGTTTTCAATTTTACTTTATTAATATTGATGTATAGTGTATTCAGCCCCCAAACAAATATTCCCAGCTCCACCCTTTCTGGATGATATCTTGGTAGAAATTTTCCTGAAAATTCAATTTTATATCTACATGGTTTGTGAAATTCAAGCAAGAAGCCCACCTGGCATATAAGCTAACTGCATTATTCTTGGAAGATTATCACATTGATATATTAGTGTATTTTTTCAAATGCAATTGCATAATATGTACATTGATTTGCGAGTCAAATATAATGGCGTCATATTATTACCCAAATTTAAAAATAAAAATAAAAATACAACTTTTGGCTTTTACTAGAAGAATTTTTTTTTTTTTTTTTTTTTTTTTTTTTTTTTTTTTTGTTGAGAAGAACCAGGAGAGATACTTGATACACAAGAAGAGGCCAAATATTCCCCAACTTGGAGAATTCAAATTAGTAATACTAGTATAGTATTATTTGTTTCATGATTTTTTATATGTTCATGCTTTTAGTAGCGGTTGCCCTGCAAGAAATGCCTTAAATAGAACTAGTGATCTCTCTGGTTGCGTAACCGGAGCTGTGTGGGAAGCTTCTCTTATGGAGGCAAAGGATAGTTGGGTGTTACCATATACTTGTGTCTATCCGCCAACCTACAAGATAAAATAAATCAGGAAAAAGAATACCATTTGGCACCAATGAATAAAGAGACGAGACAAGAATATAAATATATAGACCTGTTTTCCCTCGAACCATACTCTGTAAGGCACCGTTGTATTTAGTCCTAATTAACTCCTTTTCTAATCCATTTATCAATGTCCAAGTCCCGATGAATGGGATAACTGAATCTTGATCTCCACTATCAAATTACATCAAAATGAGATCATAATGATTTTTATATATATTTTACTATAATTTATCTTATATTATTATTGTGTAATAAAAGTTGCATCATAAATAAGTAGCACAACAATTATGTGATATTATTTAGACATTATGACCTTTATGCTTTATTGGTAATTTACCTTCCTTAGACAAGAAGAAACTTTCAAAAAAAAAAAAAAAAAGTTAGATAAGTAGAAAATATTCATGCATGGATAATGATAATACAAAAAAACAAAGTAACACACGTAATAATAATTTTTAAAAAATTGCACTTAAGTTAATTGAAATAGTTAAAAATTATAATGCAAATTATGAATTTGCCGAACCACTATGTTCATTCTCAATATATTTGTGAAATTATTATATTACTTTTAACATTTCCACTTTCTTATATTTATTTTTTAAGTTTTAATGATATCATCATAAGTTAGAAAATAAAAACATTAGATAAAATACTTCCTACAAATGTTTTTAGATTGAACATCAGCCAGTGAAGTAAATAGGAGACTGGGGTTTCCCCATGATATACAAATAAATAAATATAGAAATAAAAGAAGTAAAAGGGAAATGCTTGATAAAGAGCTTATTACAAAACCTGTAAACCAATGCCCGGATTCCGGACTTGACGAGTGAGCCCACGACACCAATTGTTGGATTCTCTAGATTCTTCAGATTATAGTGTAGTTGTGTTTGACTAAAATGGTAAAACAAAGGACCCCAAGTCCCAACAATGCCAATGAGTCAGCAAGCGGAAGGAGGAATTATAATAGAGTGATGTCAAAAGACATTACATTTTTTTTTATAAGATGTTCTACGTTTATACCAATTTCACAACAAATTATAAGTAGTTTGTTGTTGTTAGTTCTAATTTGAATTTATCATTAAAATTACTTTTTTACTCTACCAATAATAACCCGTAACAACCTACAACATAGTATTTGTTGTAAAAATACTATGACCATAATATTTCTTTTTTAAAATTTAAAAATTGAGTTGTCACTTAAAAAAAAATATATATATATATATATATATTATTATTATTATTATTATTATTATGTTGATAAAATGGAATCAATCATAAGTTTATAAATAAATAAAAAAATAATCTTAGAAGAAAAAAAAAAAGCACAACGTTGTTTCATAATCTTTCTTTCTCACACACACACACACATATATATATATTATTAAATTGTTCCCAAAAGAAAAAGATTACTTAAAACATAAATTGAAGATGCCAAGATTCTTGTAGATTAGCAATAATGATTGGTCTCTTTTATAAAAAGAACCAAAATTCAAATCTCCATTCCTCACCTATTGTTATAATTAGAAAAAAAGAAAATTAACTTAAAGATAGAAGATTTTGTTTAAAATGCATATTATCACTTGCAAATTAAAGTCCATTAGTCGAATCTGATAAGTTGGCACAACCAAAAAAAAAAAACATCCTATAGCTGCATTTTAAAAATGTGGCTATAAATCAATTCGGTCTATAGCCACATTTTTTATAGCAACGTTTTCAACCATTGCCTAAACCTATAACTATAGGTCTAATAGGTCTATAGCCGCATTTTTGCAAACATGGCTATAGGACATATTATAGACGCATTTTAAAAACATGGCTATAGGTCTTATCTTTAGGCCGCATTTTTAAACCACAGCTATAGGGTGTACATTAGCCACATTTGCCATTTATTAAACGCAACTCTAGATCCTCAGCCTACAGCCACATTTTAAAAAACGCAACTATAGCTTCTTTTTTTTTTTTTTTTTTTGGCTATAGTCACATTTTTAAAACACAGCTATAGGTTTTTTTTTTTTTCCCTGGGCAAATGGCAAATGTCATTCTACAAACACGACTATATTCAATCTATCTACGAAATCACAAAAAAAGAAACTACTCGATAAAAGTAATAATTATTGAGTAAGACAAAGTACTCAACAAATAGAATAAATTTAATTCCAACAAGACAAAGTATTTGTTTCTTTCTTATATGAACAACTTATACTCAATAGTTCTTAACTTACGAAGAATGATATGATACAAAACAAATTGTAGAAACAACAGTTAACAAGTATTGCCATACCCTGAGTTAATTTCTTCATGGTAGCTCTAGTTAACTCCTCAATCTTACTTAACCTACAAATAATTTTAAAATTGTCAAGTATATATGTAGTAAGAAGAAGCCAATAGGCAACTTGGAAAAGTGATGTTTGAAAGAAACCATCTGATCAAAATCCAAACAATTTAATCTATGTCCATAGGACCTACATATAAAATTCCAAACTTCATTTAAATTGGGGGAAAAACGTGGCTTACCTTGGCTAGATTTGTAGATTTCCCAACTCCATTCACACCAACAAAAACAACAACATACAGCTTCCCTTGTTCCTTCGTAGCATGCACATCCCTCGATATGTCAATTGACCTGCAAGGAGTTAGAATATGAACAAGAGCTTCCTCTATTGCTGTCTGCAATCATTGTTTCATTCTATGGCATTATTCTTATAAAAAAAGTGAAATAATAAGAAATAATTAGTTTAGATTAAATATTGGAGAGAAAAAGTGATGAATCTCAAACTTGAACTGTTGAAGATACCCTTGTGAATGAAACCAACCTTTTCCCTTCAAGACTTGTTGCCACTGATTCACAGAGCTTCTCAGCTATCTCCTCAACCTATCATTGTAACAGCATGGGACTCCCATTAGCAAGTTCAGGGTGTTTGAGTAGTACCAATAAAAGAGATGAAACATAAGCACATCACTACAGCAATAGGAGAAACATACCACATTCTTGGTCATGAGCCTATCCTTGAGAGTTTTCAAATGTATATCTACCAACTTCCCAAAATCTCCAACGATATTTATCTATTTCAAACTTACCTTGAGAAGAATGCATGGCTTCACTATTTAATCCTCTTAAACTCTTTTTCATTGTTAAAGCATCAATGTACCTATCTACATATACAATAGATTCAACTAAAAATTTTTGTTTACAAAAAAGATTGTCATTCTTTGAAGGGCATGATCGACCTGTCTACATATCAACCTGTCTATAATATCAAAATAATATATGATATATATACATTAAAATTAACAAAACAATATTCCTGTCTACAATATTCCTTCATGATCAGCCAAAAAATAATACAAAATGATTTGATCAATATCCACGGAGAGTCCTCATTTATCAGTAGCACTATCCTAAATATATTAAACACATCATATTAATATCACATAACAAGTATTAATATCACATAACAATACATTGCAATAAACACACAAGTTTAGTTAAACTAAATGCAACATTTTTAGTACGTGAGAAGGCTGTGAAGAATGCATAAATGGGCTAAATTGGGCGAACATTTCTTTCATGTGTAACATCATTTCTGTCATTTGCTCTTGATGCCTCACATTTGATTAGGCTAGTGCTTCAGCGAGTTGCTCTTGATTCCTCACATCTGATTGGGCTAGTGCTTGGGCAAGATTCTCTTGATGCCTCTCCTTTGAATGGGAAAGTTGGTCCATCACAGATGCAAGCGAAGCCTCCAATTCAATAATCCACTAGGTTGTTTCGCTTGACGATGGTAGAGTCAATGTGTAGCGTGAAAGGTTGGACCCACTTCTTCCTGATGGAGTTGGTCCAAAACCTATCCCACGTACACGTCCACAGCGCTTTGAACCCATCACTCGAGCAAATGCATCATCTTTCGACCATAGGATTCCTTCACCATGCTCTCCTCATAGTGATGTGCCCTCTTGATTTAAAATTTGTTTCATCCTAGCCTATTTTCACACAAGAACCAAATAACATAGTACTTTCTATAAACAATTCAAGCACAAAATATGAAAGAAATAGGTTACAAATAGTGCTTACAATGTTCTCCCCCACTTGGGGATTAACAGGATTCCCATCTTTGGTCTTGTATACTTTCTCATAAACAATTACATGCTCCACTACTGCCCCATTTGATTTTGCCTACATCATATTCAACAGTCTCATTACAATAGTGAAAATTTATGTTGGTGATATTAAGCGGCAATCGACAAATAAACATAACAAATGGAATTTGGGACATAACATGCATTTCACGTAATGTAAATGACAATGAGAATACCCTTTTTCAACAAGCATTACTAAAAATATTGAGTGATAATTTGTGGATAATTATAATGATACTTTGGTTTCCTCCATTAATATGTTTTACACTGAATTCTCATTCTTTCCCTTTTCTTGTTCCCTAGAATTAGTTTAATCACACAATTGATTAGTACAGGAACAAGCCAATCATAATGATAGCATCTTTATTTCCAATCATTTTTTTTTTCACGTAGTGCAATGTAATGGACTAATAAGTTATTGCTAAGATCATGATATTGAGACCAATTTGGCTACTCTTTCATTTGAGCCATATTTCCCAATTTGATTGAATTTGGTCCAAATGTAATGCCAATTATATCAATGGAACCCTGGGTTGTGCATCCTTTAAGAAATGATAATGAAAACAATAGGATAAATTAAGAGAGTATTTTAAGGCATGCCATGAAATACATGCATCCAAAAGTCTCGAAATTATTCAACCTCTGAAAGTGATGTCCTCGTCTAATTTCAACTTTGCAATCAGATTACATTTTAATTTTTCAACAAATATTTTTGTCACCTTGACCATCTAATATATTCAATAAAGAAAGGTAGGTTTATATATAGACTGCCACTTTTTTGCAAAGTTTAGTGGTAGTTTAAGGGGACAAGTAACATATGCCCCATCCATGACATAATGTGATCACTCATGGCTTGCAATTGAAGAATTGAACCCCTCCACCCCAGCCTAATAAGATGTACTCTACATTTTCCCAAGCCATCCAACAATTAATTAATCCAGCAAAATGATGAAGTATTAATTAGCCACTAATTGGGCAATACTATTCCTAGATGATTCAAGCACATATTCATATACCAAAATGTCAGCAGAGGGATAAGCCCAAAAATGGCCTAAGGCTGACTTTTTGTGTATTTTATGTGTTGGGTGCGTCCAAATGCATGCGTATAGGTGAGCCACTTGTCAATGGTTAAGAAAAATTAATTGAAAATTTTGTTCACAACATGGACTCAAAATTCTTGTTTATTGCAGTGGATTTGTTTATTACTCTCTCAAGCAATGTCAGCTGGTCAAGGGTGGCATGCCATGCAATCCATGACTGCCTTTTCAACCATTTTTGCTCTTTCTCATAACCTTTGGTTCTATGCCCTCTTCGCCTCTTATCTTGTAAATGGTTGTGATGTATATCCACAAAGGTCTATGATATAATTATCCGAACCAGTGTTTTCTAGCACAAGTCATGTGAACTTTTCCTTCCTAGAAAAGAATCACCTCCCCCCATAAGGCCATAACCAAAAAAGCTCTCTCTTCCTTTGTCAAAGCGTGTGCTCTCCTCTACCACAACATGAAACCTCACATGTATCACGATTTTTGCCTTCTTATTTATTTCTCACATTAGTTTTGATTTTGAAATTTTACTAATGAGGCCCTCATTAGTAAAAATTTCATACTAATTCACACAAAATAATCAAATTCATCAGTAAATTAGTTCCATCAAAAAAAAATTTTAATTTGGTTGGTCCTACATCCACATTTTCTAAACGTGGCAATAGGGCCTAACCAAAAAACACGGCTATAAACACCTATAAATGCGGCTATAGGTGAATACTTTAAGCCGCGTTTACTTAAAATGCAGCTATAGGCGGGCACATCATTCCTATTGAAATCTAAAGCTAAAAGGATGATAAAACATGCCCATGTCTGGTTGAATAGATGACAGAGAAACGTCCCCAATGACATTGTATTGGTCAAAGAAGTTAGTAATTTCTTTGTTCAGTTGGGTATTCACAAAAGCACAAGCAGGAGTAAAATTCCCGCTTATGTATTCTCAGGAAATCTCGGAGTTGTTACAAACTTTAGTGAGAAGTGCATAAACGTCATCAGATATCAAGCCAAGGGACCAGAAATACTCATCTACGGAGTTAAAATCAGTGTTGAAATCCAGGAGAGGATTCCCTACTGCAATGTAAAGTACAAATTAATAATATTATGCTTAGTTCTGTTTAACAAAACATAAAAACAAATTTGGAAAGAATAAACTAAAAAATTATAGTTGTTCCATAATAAGTCACATTTTGCATGTTCTGCTCACTGCTATCCCCTTCATATTGAACTTCAATCCGGACTGAATAATGAGTTGGGCAAGTTGTGGCACATAGTGACCTATTATAGAAACAGGACTATCATGAGTTTTATGTGATCTCTCTCTCCCTCTCTCTCATAAGAAAATGAACGATTATAATACACCATAATTTGAATGATATCTAAACCAATTATGGGAACATATTATTAATGATGGTAAAAATAAAATATAAAAACTATTTAAATTACATGACAAATGCATATGGTATAAGTTCAAGTTTTTATCAAAAATAAATATTATAATATATAAGTTTCTCCAAAAAAAAAAAAAAAAAGTATTACATAATATATAATGAAACTCATTTTAAAAAATTTGTCACTTTTAATAATTCATTTTTAAATAGAGTACTGTTTTAATAAGTGCAAGCATAGCATGTATGATACAAGTTTTATTATAAAAATTATAGTAGATTATTAAAAACAAATATTTAAACTTCTTCAATTTAAATTTTTAAAAATCATTGGCTATAGAATTTTAATTGAAGTAATATTTATAAATTTTAGAAAGAGTTTCACTTAGAGCAAATTTACTAATTATTTTAATGTATTATGACATAAGTTTTATAATATAATACATGATAGGATATTATTTCGACTAGAGCTTAAGTTTATATATATATATATATATATTTATATATATAATCAATTGTTACAAAAAGTGGAGAAAGGGGAATTTGAACCCCTAGTTTTCCTTAATTAGGAAAGATACCAATTAATGGTATTGGTTACAAAACTTTTGGCATATAATATACAATTTTATTGGGAAGAGTTTATGATAATATATACATATGAAACTTTAGTACTCTGGTACATTATATGAGAATGCGAAATTATATTTTTATGATACTTATTTTCATAAAAATATAATTTTGCATTCTCATATAATGTACCAGAGTACTAAAGCTTCATATGTATTTAGATAGTTTTTTTTTAGAGACTTATTAAGGGCATGGTTTGGAATAATAAGTTTGAAATTTAATGATTTTTTTTTTGTTAAATTTTGGGTTTAATTTGGAAACCACCCCTTGGCATTAAGAGAGGGTAGCCACTTGGCATAAACTCTCCTTCTAAGACCTAACTTTTATTATATAATCATCATCTTTGAGTGTTCTATTTTATACTTCACCAATCACAATTTGTCATACTTTTTTTTTTTCTTTTCTTATAAGATAATCAAAGTTTTAAATTTAAAAAAAAAAAAAAAAAAAAAAAAAAAAAAAAAAAGAAAAAAAAAAGTAGACATATGAAACACTAGGCCAAGAGTGGTGGAGCATATAAGGTTGGAAACTCAAACCTTTGTATTGAGGATTTCTCAAAGTAACCCATGTAATACAAGAAAAAGTTCAACAAAATATGAAATTTGATAATTCTTAATGTAGTTAATAATAGAGATTTATTAAGATTTTATTTGTATATGGATTATCTATTTTACCATTATAAGAAAATATAATATGGTAATATTCTAATAAAGAGATAAATATAGAAAGTCTTATACATTATCAATCAAGAATTTAAAATAAATAAGTAAAATGCATAATAAAAATAAAATGACATGGAAAGAAAATGTAATCTTTCAAAATTTTAAGTGAAATATTGGAAAAAGTCAAATACTTTCATGCACTTTCCCTTCACAATGTGTGCATGTGCATGAATAGAAGGATTTTTATAGTTGTTCGCACCACAATATATAGTCTTCATTTAATAGTGGAAAAAAAGATAAAAAGAATTTACCTGCATAACTCTCTCCTGTTAAAAAAAAAAAAAAAAAAAAAATCTGTCTTGGTATTCTGGAAACTTGGCAAACCATCGTTGTAGGAATATAAGATTGTCCTGTGCTTAAGAAAAGCAGAACTAGTGTTAGTTTCAAAATCTTAAAATAATTAGAAAAACATCCCCTTAGTTAATTGCATGAAAATAAAATTTTGAAACATAATAATATTTTTCACATAATAATGTTAAAATGATTGGAAAAACATCCCCATAGTTTCAAAATGCTAATGAAATTGAATTTAATGTCAATCACCTAATGTCTATGAGAATTGCCATTTGCATGTAGTATTTTTCACTGTTAAGTTATGCTTTTTCTCATATCTTTTATGTAGGTTTTATTTCATAACAAAAAGTTTTGTAATTTCATTAATTTATTTCCTTGTATTTTATAGGATTTAATTGTAATAGGTTTAGTTTTAAGTGGTGAAAATTTGATCAAGACAGTCGAAGATCACATGAGAAACACATGCCGGAAGCTGAAGAATCAGTGTATTTCGTGACTCATCTCGTGATTTGCCCAACTCGCAAGATGACCCATGAGATGCATTGACAACTAGGATTTTAAGTATGATTTTATACCCTTCACCAATGTTATATATACCATTATTACCCACAAAATTAAAAAGATACTATTCAGAAGAAAACCCTAGAAAGATTTCTACAACACCCACCTTGTTAAAGAGAGCTACACATCCTCAAAAGAGAAATCTTTGTAGTCTCTTCTCCTCCCTCTCCCATTGTTATACTTTAAGAGGAGATTTGTATCCAAACATAACTCACACATATTCAGAGTGTAAAGAGTGTTTTGGAACTTAGGAAGCATTGGGTATTTGCCAAAATAAGCCGAAAAGACTTGGCGGTGCAATTGTGCGATATTGCAGGATCCGAGAAACTAGTGAAGACAAGACTTCGAGAAGTTTGTTAGTAGCTAGAGCTTGGAAGGCTCAAGTTCTTTGGGTATATTAGGCTTAAAAAGTCTTTTTGGTATCTTTGTACTCCAACTTATTCACAAGTGGATCATTTCAGCTTAGAGGGCTGCGGAGAGGTTTTTACACTGAGTTCTTCTATTTTCCTCTTCAATAACACATCGTCGTGTTATCTTGGGTTTGCTATCCTTTTTCCTACTGCCCTTTACATTTTAGTATTGCATCATTGTGCCCATCCATGCAATTGTTAAATGCTTTGATTAATTAATTTGCTAATCACGTATATTCCGCATTAATTGTGTTAAGCTTAAAATTAATCAAGCCATAATTAAAAATTGGGGGTCTAAATAAGCTATAATGTTTTAGAATATCGAACTTACAATTAATACTCAAATAGTAAAATGTATTTGTAACAAATTCAACAGCTAGAATTTTGACCGACTGATACATGTCTTTCATAATATAATATAAGACCACAGATTATATACCTGATATCTCATCATTCATATACGTGTAAAATGATTTATTAGTAGAGTAAGAGAAACCAACTCCAGCTGGTGACTCCAAATACAATATATTTGCTTCTGTAACAAAGAGGAACTAATAAAGTTAATAATGACTTACTCAAATTTGCTTTGTCAATCATGGACTATAAATAAAACAAAAAAATGCACATAGAAAAAAAATTTATACAAGGAGGGGAAGGATGATGATATATAATTAAAGCTTATCAAGCTAAAATGATAGAGAAATAATCAAGAATCTTATCGTGGTCTTACTTTTGTCCATATTTCAAACAAACTTGCTTACCCTTTCCAAGCAAACATATAAATATGTATGTCCAAACATACAAGTATTTTATTTTTGAATGACATAGGCCAGCGACCCCCCTATGCAACATTTCTTGGTTTGGCTGCAGTTAGTGTGGTTTGTTGTAAATAGTGGAAGCTCTGTAGGAAAATGCTTTTGGATAGTTCTTCCATACAAGATTAATGGTAAAACTATTATGGATATTTGAAAGATATCACCAAATGTATAATAAGAATGAAGATAACTTGACAAGAAAAATAAACGCAAACACACACAAGAGTGTATACCAAAATTTATGTGGTTTGACTTTTAACCTATGTCCATAGGCAATGAATAAGAAAAAATTCACTAACAAATATGAAGAATACAAAATGGTGTAATGACACTCTCACAATACCAAATTACAATACCTCCAAATTATTCTCCCACACAAATACAAAGTTCTCTCTACTCTTAATTCAAGGTTGGGGTTGAATTCAAAAGTAAGGGTTATAAATACAAATATATACATATATATATATATATATATATATAAATAAATAACCAAATTGTCGGCAAGCACTATTGTGCATCCATGCAAGGGATTAAGATTCAATTCAATATCTAGGGTATTGCACCGAGTGCAATTCACCCTACCATGTCTCGCAAAAAAATTTTACTTTTTTATATTTTTAAGTTTTACTTTTTACTTCAATTTTTTTCCTTAACTTTTTTAATCAATGGTTGAGATTGAAAGTTTATTTTTTGCAACTATCAATCTCAACCCTCCATAGGAATTGCATCAAGTGCAATAACCTAAGTATTGCTCCTGATCTCAATCCCCGTGCAAAATAGTCATCCTTGCATTTAAGTAATGTAGATGTGATACCATTTCTTGACAATGCACCAAAATCACAACCTTCAGCTATTAACTGTGTTGACAATGCAATGCAAAAGATGGAATTCACATGCAAGTACTATTTGACTTATATTACCTTTTCAATTTAGCAATTCCATGGTCAAATAAGGTGGCTACAATCCAAGTTAGCTGAGAAATTAAGAAATCTAAGAGGCTGATTGGTTCCAAAAAATGGTGTATTTACTTTTTATTTCTCTTTTTTGTATTTAAATCTTAAATTAGAATATAGAAAAAATGAAACATTTCTACATTTAAGTGTGTTTGATAACTTGTTTTGAATACATGATTTGAGTATAAAATACACCTCTTCATGATTTGGCATTATTCTTTATTTTAAGAGAAAGTAATTTTTTTTTCACTTACGTACATCCCGACTCACGTCAAGTGGTGGGCCGCTTGCCACTTTCACAAAAATGCCACTCTACTAGTATTCTATGAAAATAAAAACATTCAAAATGTGTTAATATTTTTTGTATTCAAACCATAATTTTAGGATATTGAATCTAAAAACTGAATAAAAATCTTTAATCCAAACAAGCATTTTAGTAGTGAGTCCCACAAAAAAAAAAAAAAAAAAAAAAAAAAAAAAAAACTAAAAATGAATACAAAATACACCTACTTTTTTCTCTAACCAAACAACACCTTAGCCTAAATTATTTAGGCTAAACAACAAATTAATAATTTTATAATTAATGAAACAACAATATAACAAATTATAGTTTATAAAAGACGAACAAATTAATGAAATAACTAAACAACAATAATTAATAATTTTATTAATATTTTAAATGAACTTATAGTTTATTATTTATTCTTTTGCTAAAATTATGAACAAATATTTGATAAGAAAACCATATAGAAAGCAATTGTAAACTTTATGTATTTGCATGTTTTTTTGTTGTTGTCAATATACAAAATTTTCTTTTTATTAGATTGTGTAATTTATACTTGTTGAGGAACACTCTAAAAAAAATTCCTAGAGCCGCCACTGCAAATCTAAGTCAATAATTTTAGGACACTTAGTTCTGTCTTGACTATAACCATTGTAATATTCTAGTGGTTTACACTATTAAATAGCATTTTATTATTTATTATTTAAGACTTGAACCTAACACCTAATCAATTCCCACCTTACCACTTGAGTCAAAGCTTAAAGGCTCATTTCTTATGTTGCATGTGTTATGGTTCAAGGTGTTTTTGTTGCCACTTTTTTTTTCGCTTTTAGGTACAAGCTTACATAATAAGAATCCCAAGACATAATGATGCAGGAAGCGCAGCCAGAAGAAAGCTAATTGACTTTATTTGGTATGAATTTCATTTGATTTTATTTCTGAATTTAATGTAATTGATTATATTGTTTTTTTCCTTATTTGTTGTAACATTTTTTTTTTTTTGGGGGGATAAATAACGAAATTGTATTAATCAAAGATACACCGGGGCTGTACATGGGCTGTACATCGAACTCTTACGTTACAAAGATCAAGCATTGGAAAAAAGTTAGAACATGGAAAAAGATTAAAAACCGAACTCCAATCCAGCAAGGTGTGGAGAAGGAAAGATTTAATTTCTGGATGCAGGAAGCTCTACTTTAAGGTCACAGGATAACATTATCAGACATTGAATTTGATGGAATAATATGGAATTGAGATTTTTCTCTCCAGCTTGGGGGTGATTCCAAGCAATAAAGCCTAGGGTTTTAGGCAGCTCTAGGTGGTGAAACCTAGAGTTGTTAGGTTTTTCCCTTCTTTCATAGTCATGCAATCTCCATGTTGCATCAACTTGGTATCAAAGAAAAAATTGACCTTAATTCAAGAAGCATCCTTAGAAACCATCAAAATTTACCATCACAACCACCACCTACCAAAATAGACTAGCCCTTAAACAGCAACCTACCATATGAATGAGAACCCACCACCAACAAGCCATTGTGAACCAACCTTCAAAGCACATAATCAGATTACAAGTCAAACCGACACAATAACAAAATCCAAACACTAAGCTTCAAAGCCTAGCCACCACTGAACCCCAACCAAGCTGCCAACCCTGAACCAGAACACTGCCAAAATGCCAACTTACCCACTATTGCAATTGACCAGAAACCCCAACCAACACATTGACATCATGACCAAAGACCTTCACCAAGAACCAAACAGGGAGAGAGAGTAACGTTAATTGGACACCCATAATCTGATTCGGGCACCAATCAACTCCATGAGCTTTCAATTATTGCTACAAACCAGTGACCAAACTTTCTCAACCCCTGCTCAATACCATTGGAATCTCCAGCTGGACCATAAGCTCTCGCTGTGGGAGACACTTATTTTCATTTAGCGACATGTTGTGGGAGACACACTTAATAGTCCTACAGTCTTCACAAGTTATGCCAAACCTTGTACACTGCAGGTTCACAACCATTGTAAGGGCAGGTACTCTCCCAGCCTAGTCCAGATCAACAAGCCGATTCTCATTACAATTTGTTGAAGCTTATTATTTTAGTGCACAGTGTTATATTAGAAGAACCTACTCTTGATGTTCATCACATGAGACGAAGCAATTCTTTGAACAGATAGGCTTATTAGAAGAACAGAAGGCCAGGTTTGCCACAATTAAGCTCACAGGTAGAGCTAGGGAATACTAGTTTGGTAGTAAGAACCTTCTCCTTAGAAGTAACAAAGATGCGGATACTAGATTAATGTTGATTGATTCCATTGGTCTAGATTATGGATTCAATTTAGTTTTAATTGATTTGAGTGGTTTAAGATATTTGATTGTTATTTTGTTGTAACTAGGGAACTTGTTTATAGGCCCCAAAGGAAACATTATTGATACTTTGAATTTAAAGAATAAAATGGAATTGATTTTTCTCTCTATCTTGGTGATGATTCCAAGCACCCTTAGGTGGTGAAGCCTAAGGCATTAGGCAGCTCTAGATGTTAAAGCCAACCTGTCTAACCTGAAATCTGCTGATGTAATCACAGAACATAAATTTGTTACTATTTCACCAATTTTCCTATTCAAGATTTATTCTGCAGGACCCACATGTAATGTCCAATTGAAGTAAAAGTCGTGTAGTTTTAAAGTATGTGTCTTAGGGTTAAAAGAAAGTTTTTAATTTGAGTTTTATTTAACAAGTTACTGTCAAAATTGTAAATACTGCAAGTCAGGCGAAGTTAAGGGTATTTTGGTAGTTAGCTGAGTAGAGGTTGAGCTTTGTTGAGGCGGCAAGTGCCATCCAACCTTGGTAGTGTAGTTAAGTCTATAATTTCTAGGAGATCCTAAGTATCTTTGAATTTTTTTTTTTTTTTTTTTTTTGGTTAAGTCCCGGTTAATCTTTTCTTAGGTTTTTAGTTTACTAGTTAAACTAGGGATTCCTAATACTACTTACTTTTTTGGGGGGATAAGTAAGAAAAAATTGATTAAAAAAGACTACTTTATGCGAAAAGATCACAAAGCAGCCAGGGATTACTAATACTACTAGTATAAAAATAATAATAATAATAATAATAAATAAAAAATCTTTTTATAATATTTGTTCTCAAAGTACCAAGAGATAAATGGAATTAATAATGAATGTTTTGTGCATTGAGCCATTGAGGTATGTTGACCTTCAAGGTTATTGTTCACAGATTGTTGACAGATTCAATTTTAGTTTTTTCTCACTTCTTTTGCAACCCTAAATCAGATATTCTTGAAGCCTAACCCTTCTTTCTAAAAGTTCTAACCCTGACTCCTCAAATTTTCTGAAAACAAGAACAAATAGACAAATCCCCTGGTATGTCCTACATTAGTTTTGTAATTGAAAACCAAGCAAAGAAGTGTTAGTTTTGGTTGAAACTAAAGAAATACAGCAATGAAGAGAGAGAGAGAGAGAGAAAGTGCACTAACTACTTCCTTAGTAGCATTATCTTCTTAAATTACCAACTTTCTAGTCATACGACTCCCAGAGCATTAAGAGAAGCTTTGTCCAAGCTTTTTAGCACCTAATAGCTACATTATCACTAAAGCAAGATGAAGCCAGCCTACCAAAGCTTAAACACATAAAAGGAACGTCCACATAAAAAATGTAAATGTAAGATAAAGCTTAACAAAAGTACCAGCTTCAATGCTTCTTGGCACCTTCCAGCAGTACAAAGACAGCGAGCCAGGTCATAATAAAGAGCTGCAGAACCTACTATTCCTCACCTTTCCATGTGTTGAACAGCCAAAAGAGCTTCATCTGTTTTACCTTCTTTCCAAAGTGTATTCACGACCACTGTTTACAACAGAAGTCATTGTCATAATGTAACCAAACATGATAGCATGTAAAAGAAAAGAAGCTAAGTAAAATACCTTTATATGTTAAAGCATTTGGAATAGAAAATTTCTGCAATTTTCTGAAAAATTCATGAACTAAGTTGTACTTGGCACATGCAAGCATCACCTGCACAAGCAAAAACACTTCTGGTATAGAATTTTCGAGGTTAACACTAACAATTAAAAGGGATATTCAACATAAAGCTGCAAAATATCTTCATACATAGTATAAATTTATTAAAGAAGAGGATCTACCTCATGTGCTCAGGAAACATACATAAAGTGCTCCTACAGAACAGCAATTATTCAGAGTTGCAATCTAAAAGAAAGAGAATCAATGGAATCTAAAATAGAATGTATCTCACCAGGGCCCAAAACATGGAACCAGTCCTAACAATGTTCTTATAAAAGAGGATTTCAGCTAGTTTCATAAACTCAGAATAATATTTTTATTTCTCAAGCAGAAATTGCAGTTCAGTCGCATATTTTATGAACCCATACTATCATGGTGTCAAATTATGTTTGAGCTCCAAAATAAGATATCAAATGGAGCACATAACTATATAAGTCAAATAAGATTGTATAGGATGTGAAAATGGCCACTTTCATTTGGATGGAAAAGCTAGTTCAACAACGTTTATATAGTTTTGGGCCAATAGCAAGCAATTCCACACATTTCTTTTGTATAATAACTAAATGCTACAAGAAAAAAATATACCACATGGCAACTTCAGAAATTGCATGCTGGGAGGATACATATTCATGAATATCAGGAAATCAATTGAAAAACCACAATCATCTTAGTATTTTAATAAAATGATTTTCACAAGAAAGAAGTAAACTGAGTACCATGCCATTAAAGTGTTACTTTAATAGTGAAAGAATGGACCACAAGAAAGCAACTAATGGCAGCTATTACCTCCATGACAAGTCCATATGTTGTAGAAGAGGGCTTTTGGCCTTGTTGCTTTAATTACTGCAAAACCCAGAATGCTCCTTCCCATTTTTTCTGCTGGACACAGGCGTTTAGGACCTGTAATGAAGAGGCATATAAATCATATAAGCAAGATATTTTGGTAAAACTATTTTATAACTAAAGAAAATCGTTTAGGCAATGCTAAGGGGTTGATCCATGAGTATGAAGAGAGGACCACCTTAGACTGGAAATTTCAAAAACCAAGGAATCGTTAAACTCAAGAAAAGAGAAAAGATAAATACAGGCAGGTTTAATCATCCATGCAATAAAAAGAATGCAAATATGTCATCTTAACCTTGACCAAGCTTGACCAAGGATATCATCACCCCTTCAAATAAAAGCTTTTCCTCCCTAACATAAGTAGAGCAAATCAAACAATACCAAAAGTCTTTTCAAATAAAGCTCTTTATCTCAAAACTATACTTAATCTCTACTTCCTACAACAATACCAAAAGATGCTAAGAGTACTCCAAATTCATAAAACCAACAGTCAAAACCCTAGTGCCTATTACAAGCTACGTGTACTAGCTTGAGATCTAACTAAACCCTACATTAAATATTACAAAAATAATAATAACAAATAAAAAAGCCCTGGCTTTATTACAAAACCTAAAATCACTCAATTTGAAGCTGTTTCCAGTTTGAAGGTTAACCTAGGCAAGTCAAAGTTGGAACGAAGACAGACAGGATGGAAGTGATTGTATCTCTTGAAAAGGGGGTAGAGATACTTTAATAAAAAGCACTTTTTTCAAATCTACCCACTTACTTCTTATCTTTGTCTCCTATTCCAGCGGTGTGAGTCATCATATTGAAAAATACGGCGCGATTTTTCATGAAACAGGTTGGGTAATGAACCCAAACTTCAGCGGAATTTCTTAGGGGTGGTATGGGGGATGAACCCAAATTTCATTCAATTAAATGGGCTACTATTTATGCTCCACTTTCTTCTGGTGGTTTGGGGATCAGAAATTTGGGACTTTTTAATGAAGTTTTACTTGGGAAGTGGTTGTGGAGATTTGGGTTTGAAAGGGATGCTCTTTGGCAGCATGTAATAGAGGCAAAGTATGGATGTGTATGGGGTGGCTGGTGTACTGGTGCAGTATAGAAAAATATTAGTCAGGGTTGTCCTTCTTTGTCTCATTATATTCTATATGAAATTGGTGATGGGTCGAGGGTGAAGTTTTGGCAAGACCGATGGTGTGAGGAGACACCTCTTGCAATAGCTATCCCAAATTATTTAGAATCTACTGAGATAAGAAGGAAAGTGTGGCTGAGTTTATGAAGTTCACTAATGGTTTCCTTCATTGGGATGTAAGTTTATTTTTATGAAATAAATCTTTGATTACCTATCAAAAAAAAAAAGTTTTTTTTGGGTTGTCAATGATTGGGAATTGGAGGCAAGGTAGGTTTGGTTGTCATTGAAATGGACATATATGGCTAACTATTCCCCATTGTTTACATTGGCGTCTTTGGTAGGAAAGAAATAGTAGATGCTTTGAAGATAATGAGAGATCTATGCCAAACCTCAAGTTATTTTTCTTTAGAATCTTATTGGATTGGTTGTCAACTTTGCAAAACCAATCATTTTCTTCTCTTCTTGATTTACTTGAATTATGTAATTTTTGTACTTGATCTATTAACCCCAATTCACTTCCTCACTACCAGGGTGTCCCTTTTTTTTATATCAATAAATCCTATTACCTATCCAAAAAAAAAAAAATAGAGGGATGCATCAGTAGAGAAGCAGTGAAGCAATGACATTATTTACTGGGATTGGAACTTTATTAGAATTGTTCAAGATTGGGAGTTGGAGTCTATATAGATTTTCTTGGACAATATTTACTCTATTTAAGTGATAGACCAAGAAAAGGATAAATTGTGTTGAACCCCTTCTAAAACAAAGGAGGTCTGAGGTTAAATCTTATTTCAAAGCTCTAGCCCCACATGGCAAGGTGTGTTTCCCTTGGATAAGTGATGCGGGAGATGCAAGAAAATTATTATTTAATATTATTTATGTTTGCAAGTCAATTGTATTTTTATGTTTTAAGTCCTAGTAGTTTATTAGGCTATTAGTATTTTAATTTGGGAAGCAAGGTTATTTTTGTAATGAGGCAGTTAAGATTTCCTAGCCAATTAGAACTAGGATTTAGCAATCCTTTATAAGCAACCTATTGTACTTCTTGAGGAGATAGTTGATATTTTGACGAATGAAAACAATGGCCGTTTGGTCTTTCTTTGGTCTTGTGCTAACTCTAGGTTTACCCTAGGTGCTGACTCCTAGTGGTTTCCCTGCTTGGTGCTGACTCCAAGCAAGGCCTAGATGCTGATTCCTAGGTCATATTCCTTTATTTTATTATTCTTTCAGTTTTGTTCTGGTTGTTCTGTGTCACATTTGGTATCAGAGCAAACACCGATCTGTTTGAAGCATCATCGCAGTCAATCCAAAAAAAATTTCATCCATTGCATTTTCCACCCACAGAAAAATTATATCTTTGCCTACTACTGCAAAAAAACCCCCATAAAATCCTGCCAACATCACCCTTTACCTCCATCTAGCCACTGTCAAAATCCCTTGTTCTGCATCCCAACAATCCACAGTAACCCACACACCATTAACAACCACCGCAAGTGACAGCTCTACCACCACCAGAGTCCAAAAATCCTTCCCCCCACTATCATGCTCTTCTACGCAGAAATCCCAAACCCACGCCACCGATAAACTGAAGCTCCTAGATTACAAGAATTGCCATCACCGAACGCCCATCGACGCTGCTGCCACAAGAGCCACTGCTGCCATGGCCCTCACTTGACCAGTACGACGCCGCTGCAATTCCACCAGCAACCCAATGATGATATCAATAGGTAACCCGCAGCCCTATCTGAGTCTTTCTATTTTCTAAATTCACCTCTTTAGTTTATCTTGCGAAGAGATTTTACCCGACCCATCTTAGAAGAAGCTCAGCCCGTCCCACTAGCGCCCCCCCCCCCCCCACCCCAAAAAAAAAAAAAAAAAAAAAACCCATTAAAACTAATTAACCAAATAGCCCAGTCCTATACCCATCCACTACAAAACCAACCCTGGCTCAATTTAAAAAACATATAAGCAGTCATATTAACCCATTAAACCCCAGAAGCCAACCCGTGCACATCAAGTGTTCTTCAACTTCGCAGAAATTTTCCATATCAATGTTTTGTGACTCCAAGTCTGAACTGAAAATGACTGCCTTTGATAAAGAATTTGAGAAGGAGATTAAGGAGGCTGGGAATACACTCCTTAACCCTCCCTCCTCCATTGATGATCTCCTCACTCTTCTTGTTAAAGTTGAAAATTTGTTAGCATATGTGGGGCAAGAACCATCCAAATCAATGCGAAATACACTTTTACCCTCAGTGAAGGCACTAATCACTAGTAAACTTTTGCAACATGCTGAAATGGATGTGAAGGTTTCAGTTTTATCTTGCCTTATTGAGATTCCAAGGATAACAGCACCAGATGCCCCATATAAGGATGAGCAAATTAAAGAAATATTTCAATTGATTTTGACAGCATTTGAAAATATGTCTCATGTGTCTACTCGCTCTTTTAAGAAGGTAGTTTCAATTCTTGATACCATTGCAAAGGTCAAGTTATGCTTGGTGATGCTGAATCTTGAGTGTGATGCATTGGTTGTTGAGATGTTTCAAAGTTTCTTAAAGATAATTAGGTCCAACTCTCAACCTGCTGTACTTTCAGCCATGGAAACAATTATGAACCTGGTCATAGATGAAAGTGAAGACATTTCCTTGGATCTTCTTAGTTCACTTTTTGCCATTGTAAGAAAGGCAAATTAGAATGTTTCACCTATTTCATGGACATTAGGGGAGCAAATAATCACTAGGATTAATGCCCAGCTAGAAAAGATAATGGCACCCACTCAAAAACTACCCAGCAAGCTTAAGGGTGCACATGATGTGAAAGTTGAAGTTGTTAAACGTGCTTCTGATCAACCCTCCACAATCCTTGAAGATCTACATCTTGGTGAAGTCGAAAAGGTTAAAACTACAATGCTTCCTACTAGGTAGTCAAAGGCATTAGGCGACCTTGAGGCGCTAAGGCCTTGAATCGCCCGAGGCGACGAGGCGCCAAAAAGGCGCTAGCCCGAGTGAAGCAAGGCGCTAAATAATAAATATAGTTTTTTTACATATATAGAGCTTAAATCATATATATTAATGTACGGGAAATTATAATCAAGCCTCTCTTACTTTGTTTCTAATGCATAGGATTTAGTCTATAAAACCAGTCTTTGTGTTGAATCCAATAGAACCCAAAAAATGAAGAAGCAGAGAAAGAGTATAGGAATAAAAATAAAAAGAGGAGATTTGCTATTAGAGAGTAGAGGGGAAAAAACTGACAGAGGGGAGCTACGAGGGGAAGAAAAGAACAAAGAGAGCTGCTCTGAGTAAGAAAGGAGTAGAAAAAAGGAAGAAAGACAAAAACAAAAAAGAAAAGAGAGAAAAGAGGTCTGGAGAATGAGAAGTAAGAGTAAAAAAAGAGAGCTTTTTAAATTAAAATTACACGTAGGAAACAAGAACAAAATAATGTTATAAAATTTAAAAGTAGAAATAAAATCCGGTGAGATGGGGTGCTGTTGGGCAACTGTCATAGTGGGAAGGTCCATATACTTATATGAATTATTTTATTGTTTATTTGTGGTTCTACAAAGTTAAGTCTGATGTACTTTTTAAGTGGTTGCCAACTCAAACCCCGCTAATGTTACTAAAAGACAAAATTGAGTAATAAAAAATTAAAAATTAAAAAAAAAATGCCAGTCATCTTGTTTTTAACGAAGCCAAGGCCTCTGCACCAGAAAGAAGACATAACTAACGGAAAGAAAACAAAGGCGACAGAGGCTCTCGCCTAGCTCCTGGAAAAAGTGTTCAAAGCGAAAGAACAGTCTACAGAGGCACTCGCCTCACTAAAGGTGCCTCGCCTCAGTGACCTTGAGGCGCTTTTACGCCGCCTCGCCTCGCCTGAAACGCTTTTGACTACACTGGCTTCCTATGGTTCATAAGGTCCAAGACGAGACTATACTGATTCCACACATTGATTTTGTTATTCCAATTGAGTTTGATGAGGTGGAATTCAAGGTTTTTGTTTTCTCTGTGCTCCCTAAGGTGATTTCAAACTTGAAGCAAGTGTTATTTTTCAGCATCATTATCCTTTAATGTTTTAAAACTAGAGGTCGAGTTTTCTCCAACCAGAGGAGACTGATGCGGGAGATGCAAGAAAATTATTATTTAATATTATTTATGTTTGCAAGTCAATTGTATTTTTATGTTTTAGGTCCTAATAGTTTATTAGGCTATTAGTATTTTAATTTGGGAAGCAAGGTTATTTTTGTAATAAGACAATTAGGGTTTCCTAGCCAATTAGAACTAAGGTTTAGCAATCCTTTATAAGCAACTTATCCTACTTCTTGAGGAGATAGTTGATACTTTGATGAATGAAAACAATGGTCGTTTGTTCTTTTTTTAGTCTGATGTTGACTCCAAGTTTACCATAAGTGCTGACTTCTAGTGGTTTCCCCGTTTAGTGCTGACTCCAAGTAAGGCCTAGGTGTTGACTCCTAGGTCATATCTCTTTATTTTATTATTCTTTCAGTTTTGTTTTGGTTGTCCTGCATCAAGAAGTATTTGGAGGCCTAAGGTCCCATCAAGAGTGGCATTCTTTTTGTGTACTGCAGCTTTGGTGCAGATTTTAGCTGTAGACAATATGAGGAAAAGACACGTTCTTGTGATAAATTGGTGTTGTATGTGTAAGAGGAGTGCCAAGATGGTAGATCATTTAGTGTTACATTGCTCTAGTACTAGAGAGCTGTACTCTATGGTATTTAGCCTCTTCTGAATTCAGTGGGCAATGCCTAAAGGAGTAACAGAGCTGCTAGCTTGTTGGTAGGTTGGGCTGTGGCAGTATCAGTGCATAGAAATTTGGAAGGCAATTCTTCATTATTTAATCTGGTGTCTTTGGCAAGAGACGAATTCCAAATGTTTTGAGTGCTGCGAATGAAATCTATTGGATCTGAAGTTGATGTTTCTTCAAACTTTATTTGAATGGATGGTTGCATACAGCTGGTTGTCTTTTCTACTCTCTTAGATCAGATGGATCATTGCACTTTTAGAATTTAATTGTGGGTATAACTTTACTGTACTCCCTATAAACTTGGGCTATGCCTCAATATATTATCATTTACTTTATCTATTAAAAAAAAAAAACTTGGGCTATGCCTATGCCTTTATATTATTGATTCAACAAAATCGATTACTTATCCAAAAAAAAAATCACTTACACATTAGTAAGTGTAGAATCAATGAAATAAAATTACCATCCGACAATTTCAAGAATTCTGTCATACTTTAGTTGCAGCTCACAGATTTAACCATTTCTAAAATAATTATAATTTATAATTTCTATATTCAAAAGTATGTCATGTAACAGGTATAGAAACTATCCAATCATGCAGGTATACACCAGTGAAGCAAATACAGAACATTATCTTTTGCAAATTGAGTTCAATCAAGTATTACTCACTGCGTAAACCATGAAATCTGGTTCCAACTCTGGGTCCCACTTCCCAATTACCTCGGTTTTGAACTTCTTCTTGGGAGGAGATCACATACTATCAATCACATCAAAAAGTTCCTTCAAATACCCCGCTTTTCCAAGAGTGACAGCAATACATTGATATGCGACTAAATCAGGATATGTAGACACTTGTTGCTGGAGAGAAATTAAACAAAAATAAATAAAAGAATTGTATTTTCTCTCAAAGCTTCAATTGTATTTTCTCTCAAGGTGTAGTGCACAAGCAAAAAGCAATATGCAATAAAAATAAATGTATAATACCTGCATTGAATGAGAGGAATTGAGTGCCTCCACAGGCCTATTGGCCTTTCCAAGTACATCAAGTGCAGTTGTGTATATAAATCTACAAAATGAAGAGGAAATGTAGTCAAAAGACCCTTTCTATACAACAACCATGGTCTTAAGTTGCTAGAGCCAAGTATTTCCGGAACCATAGATTATATATATATATATATATAAGTACCATGGATAAAATATTTTGAAATATGTATTGTTTGATCAACGACTTTAGAGCTTCTACAATATTGATTAACTACTTTGAAATTATAAATACTCAAACAAGCCAAAAATTGGTTGAAGCAAGTTCAAAACAGATTTTCCTCATAAATATGTAAGGACCTCCATCAGGACCTTTATTCTATTGGTACCTCCATATTAAGTAATAAAGAATTTCATTAATAAAAGGGAATCTCTAAAGGAATAGCTTTCTAAAGATGACACTTATCCCAAAAAAAAAAAAAAAAAGTAGCTTCCTAAAGATGACTACTGAAGATTCAAGTTTTGATTGGTACCTCCATGAGGACCATTACCACCAAAGCCACTACCCCCTTCACCATCAATATTGCAACTTCTATGCTACAGTAACATCATCAACCAGGGCTAGTGTTAGTAAATCCTAACACCACGACAACAATTACCATGACCTGCTCTGATGCAGTTGACAGAAACACAAAAAGTGCAACTAACTACAGAAGATCATCAATCCCACCCTGACCAGATCCAATTTAATCAATTCTACCCACTCTAAACCCATTAGAACATACTCTGTAATCAAACGCTTTATCCAAATACATAGTTCTTCGAAACTTTGTATTAATGTCTTGTGATGCATTGAATACAAGGCTTGACTGTTTTCTCCAAGAGAGCTAGAGCTAAATCATCCAATTGTAACAGTTTCTCTAGAAATTCTGTTGTGACACTTATGTACAACCTGTAAAATGATTTGAAACAATGTAGTTCTTTTTTTTAATATAAGTAATTTCAAACAATATAGTTTGATTGTTTAAAGGAAGCTCATCGATTCACATGATACAAGTGACATTAACATATCAAAACTTTATAAAGATATACATGATGGACCTCATTATCTAACAAAAGACCAGACTATATTCCCATTACAATATTTTGGAGCATGCAGGTCTACATCCAACTAGAGGGAACTAAATCCAAACTGCAAGACATAACAAAAGTTGTTAATATTACGTCTAATTATGAGTTAAACATTATATTGCAAACAAAACAAAATAGAAATAAATTCATCCAAAATAGGGACACTAGAAGGGAAAAAAAGGAGAGCAACAGACTGCATTGCTAGCTTCTGGATTCTCTCTTCCATCTCCATCCGTGAAATTCGTGGCTTGTCCACAACATCACTGAATTCATCAAAATTCTTGAAGGCAGCTCTTTCCTCCTCTGCACCATTACCATCAATTCTTTCAGAGAAAGAGTAACCTCTTCTGGTTAGTGTTCCATTTTCATGCACAAAATCATTATTAGCAACTTCTTCAACTTGCAAGTACTTCCTCTCTCGTCTGCCATGCCTATCAATTCCAGCACCAATTTTCTCTCCCTTCACGGTATTATTGATTGATTCATCATCCCATTGGCTATTATCAGTCCCCTTCTGTCTCAACATGCCCCAGGAACTTGCATCACTAACAATTTCCCCATTATTAGCAACTTCTTCAACTTGCAAGTACTTCCTCTCACATCTGTCATGCCTATCAATTCCAAAACCAATTTTCTCTCCCTTCAAGCTTTTATTGATTGATTTGTCATCCCACTGGCTATTATCAGTCCTGTTCTGTCTCAACATGCCCCAGGAACTTGCATCACTAACAATTTCACCTTCTAGTTTGATACTATGGCGCTGTCTTTGAACAGGAACTAATGCCTTTGACACTTTTTGTACCCTCCAAGCCTTTGTACTTCTACCCAAGTTGGAGTCCTCCAATTTCTGTTGAATATTACTAGGCTGATGTTGCTTCATTAATTTTCCACTTATATGGCCTTCATTGGCATCAATTTCATCAACAAATTCTTTACTTGCTTTCCCTTTGTAACCAAGCTTACCCCTTCTAACCTGACTTTCTTTGCTCGTGATCCCATAATCCTTCTTAGATAACCCTTCATGTTTTACAACTTTTAACACCTTTTCTTGATCCAAAATACTTTTCTTTTTCTCAAATTCCTTCAATTCTACATTTCTTTTATCTCCTTCCATTGTTGGTGTCCTAAAAAGACCCTTTTCAATATCATTGGGCAACTGTTTTTTCACCTTATTATTATTATTACTATCAGCTTACTTCCTTTCCCTACGAACTCTAACACTCCATAGCCGTCAAATACTCATTGAAGGACGGCTTAAACTGAAGCTCCTTCTCCAGAATCCCACCACCCACCAACCTATTATCGTTATCAGACTCTCCCTTCAACAAAGCATTAATTGCTCTATAGTTTTGTACTTTTAACACCAAAAACATGGACCTTCTTCACAGTTAGACCAATAGGGAAGATGGGTCACCGAGGAATCAAAGCCCCATTGAAAGAAAACGAATTCCAGGTACAATTTGAAGCAAAAATACCGTTTCTTTCAAAATAAGAGACACCCATATGCGCATTCGTTAAAATACCATTGCAAAAAGCATAAACAACAACAAAAGGAGGCTGATGAGAATTTAAGAAACTCAAAAAAGCTTTTGAACTTACAGGAACAATTTGGTTACAAGGAAAACCGTCTGAGTTTCAGTTCCACTCCCACACACAGCCTGCCAGTGCCACCGAAAGATTAGGATCGAGAATTACTCAAATGTCAAACATCTATTAAATCCAATGCTTCAGAAATTGACACATCATTCAAGCCGATCCGTGTGCACCTTCGCCACTGCCACCGGCGGTTCATGCCAATTTTTTTCCCTCCTATTTCGGAAATGCAATTGCCACGATCCATTCCACCTTCTTCTTCTTCTTCTTCTTTCTTTCTTTTTTTTTTCCTTTCTCTTTAGAAATGATACGTGCAAACAAATTTTACAATATTTTTACAACAAATTCTAAGTATCAGGTTGTTATTTATTGTTATTGTTGGATTAAAATAGTAATCTTAATGTTAAATTTAAATTTGAACTAATGATAACTAATTACCTGTGATTTATTATAAAAATATTGTAAAAATATTATTTACGTAGCACATTGTATTTTTTTTAATTTCTCCCCAAATTTTGGCATTCTTTTTTTTTTTCCTTCCATTTTTGGCAATACCATTGCCACAATCGCTTTCTTTTGAACACTCACGCTCCAAGCACCTCTCACACATTCGGTCAAAAAATTTGGGCAAAACGTATTAAGGCAATGCCATTGCCGTAATTCAACATTTTCTCTCTCCATCCTTTTTCTCTTTCTTTCTCAGACTTTTTTTGGAATTCCAGCAACACTGTTGCTGAAATTTAATCTCTCTCCTCATTTCTCTAAATAAGTTGTAACAATACCAATAACGCAAATAAGTTTTAGATTTAGCAATATTTAGCTAATAAACTCGAAAATATTAATTGAAAGCAAAAAAATAGAGTCTTTTGGCTAAATATTGATGAATCTCGGGTTTATTTACTTTATGGACACTATTTCAACTTATTAAAGGAATTGAGGAAAGAGAGTGAATTTCGGCAACAGTATTGCTGAAATTCTAACAAAAATATGAGTGAGAAAGAGAAAAAGGGGAAGAAAGAAAATTTTGAATTTGGCAATGGTATTACCGAAATTCCTGCCACCCAAAAATGTTGATCGAGTGGGTGTGAAGTGTGCGGGTGCCCAAAGGAAAACAATTGTGGCAATGCAATTGTCGAAAATAAGAGAGGGGAAAAAAAGTGGTTGCCTAAATCTAGGGAAGAATTAAAAATATATATATACTTTGCTACGTCCACAATATTTTTACAACATTTTCACAACAAATCACGGTAATTAGTTATTATTAGTTCAAGTTTGAATTTAACACTGAGACTACTTTTTTAATCCAACAATAACAATCAGTAACAACCTGTCACTTAGAATTTGTTATAAAAATTGTGTGCACTTATCATTTCTCAAAAAAAAAATGTGTAATGGATTTATGGCAATGGCATTGTCGAAATAGGAGGAAAAAAAAATTTTTTGTAATTGGTTTGTGGCAATAGCATTGCTGAAATAGGGGAAAAAAAATTTGTGGCAATGCCATTGTTGAAAATGGGAGGAGAAAAAAAATAGCGGTTGCCGAAATCTGGGAAGAAATTAAAAAAAATAATAATTTCATTGATATCTCTCAGAATATTTTGAATCTATGAATGAGGTTAATATTTTTAGATACTAGACATCCGAAACTTCAATTTGAGCATAAGAACGAGACAATTCCAATTAAAATTGAGTAAGATATGATTTTTTGAATTGGGCTCTATAGGCTGTTACAGTAGTTACAAGAAAACCGAATTTTACTTGCTCCTCACTTCCACCAATCTCTACATTTAATGTACTTGATTTCCTCAAAGACTAAAATAAGGTCTAAGTTCATGATTCTTTGTCAACCCTCATTATATGACCTTCCATTTATATTTTTCCCACCATTACTATATAAACCCCTCCTCTCCTCCATTCCAAAACACAAAAAACATCTCTCTCTTCTCTTCTCTTGAGTTCTAGTAAAGTTAAGTAGTCTTATTATATCTTGGTTTTCTTGAGACTCAAAGTATTAAGTGAGACTCATTCTCTCTCTCCTAACTCTTCTTTTCCTCCACTCTTAAGACCTCCCTCAAGAATCTCCTCATCCACCATATGGATCTTGTATAAAGGTATAATCCATTTCCCTAATTGTTTTTTGTGTTGCCATGATGAGAGTTTAAAATTAAAGTATGATAGTAATCATTTAAATTCCCTTGAATATATTTGAATGTTCTATATGTTCTTAGTTGCTCATCAAATGTTCAAGTATAACACTAATTTTAATCTTAAATCCACATCAAAAATATGGAAAACATGTTTGTTTAATAATTCTTTTAAATCTCTGAATCAAGGATATTACCATCCGCACACATTCACTAAAATTTATTTTTCAATCCAAATGAAATGCTTAATAAATGGAATTAAGGTTTATCACATGCACATACAATGAATTCAACATGCAAATTGATGGATAATATATTGGATGATGTGATATGAATGTTGACCACCATAGTCTAGAAGACCGGTTGCACCGGGCAAGGTAGGTACGTAACAGCTTCCCACCTTGTAACATAGCCTTTGAACTTAGATAAAGGGTTGAAAGACCAATGTTTATCCTTATAATTTTTAATTTCTAGATTGTAACTAGGAAACAAAGTTATGTACTTTATTTTAAATTGTATCTAGGATAAAGCCATGTAATTTTCTTATAATCAATGTAAATTTAATTGAAAATTAATAAAATGAGGAATTTTTCAATTTTGGTCTTCTTATTTATCCCAATAATTAAATAAGTGGCAATTCCATTGTAAAACCCTTAATCTAAAGGAGAAAATATAACTAATCGAACCTCCATTTTGAGAAGTAATAACATAACTCCACTCATTTATGTGGGTTTGGCCCAACATCCTAAAAACAAGCCGAGGGCGCGGTCTCTCACATAATCTTATAAAATGTTAATCTTCATTGTAGGGTTTAATTGGTCCATGCATTGAACAGGTTAGTGATCAGTAATAGTCATAATAACTACAATAGCAATAATAACTACAACGGACGTCAAGTCATTCCAAAAAAAATAGAGTAACTGGATACGCCAGCTACTTTTGTACTAAGTCTAGTCCTATCTATAAGGTTGAATTTATTCAATCATTTGTTGGCTTTATTCCATATCTAATTTACTTGTAAATTAGCAATTAGATATCCTATATTTAGGTGGAATTCATTTAAGGGTAGTATGTGAAAAAGTGTGAAGAAATCTTAGAAGTGTGCCATTCAAAAGAGTCTCACGACTGGATCTAGCGACTGGCAAGTCGCCAAAATAGTACATGTGTGAAGCATGCAGGGGGAGCTGAAAGGTCACGCCAGCTGTTACACTACAAGACAAAACTTTTAGTCTGGTAAGGCAGTTAGCTTGTGACTCAAATTCACGACTCATTCTAGTCGCAACTCGAGTCGCCAGAATGCCTTGTTTGGTTGTAACTGACTCTTCGCATTCCTCATACACTCTACTATAAAATACCCTTATACCCATGAAATGTAGAGAGCTTCTAGAGAGAATTTTGAGAGAGAAACCCTAAAGAAAAACAAGATTAACTCATTCACAATTTTCATCCTTTGATTCTCCAAATTTCTCTACTCTCACCCTCTCCATTGATATATCTTTGAGAGGTACATTAGACAAATCTTTATCTCACCATATTCATATCTGTGAGAAGTTTTTTTGGTACTTGGGAAGCAGTTCAGAAAAACCAATTCATTTTGGTTAATGCAATGGGTTATTGTGGGATTTGGTAAGCTAGAGAAGACAAGGTTCGACATAACCCTGTTAGAGTAAAAAGCTTAGAGGATTTAGGTGCATTAGGTAGATTAGGCTTGGAAGGTCTTCTATTATTCATGTATCCCAACTTCATTCTCTAGTGGATTATTGACCGCTTGGAAGGCGAAGGATAGGTTTTACGTTGAGTATTTCGGTTCTCTCTTCGATAATCCATATTATTTTTGTATTTGCATCTTTCTTCCCTTTCTCTTTACCTTTTAATTACTATTGTGATTGTGATTAATTATGGTTTAGAGTGTGTTATCTGTTTGGGTTTAGCTTATATTCATATTCCGCACATATATTGTTTGATTATAAGTTTGTGTTGGTAATTTGTAAATTGGGGGTCTAAACGTTCATTGGTGTTATACACACTATTTGAACTTTCACTATCATACTGCTTCACATGAATATGTATACAAACTTTCTCACAATACCCTTATCAGCCTGTTACAATTGCCCCGATTCCAATCATATCAAACTGAATCACGGGAATGCAGTTCAAATGACTAATGTAGCCAACTTTTCCACTGCTACGCGACAGCTTCTGACAGTTTCATCGTGCTCATTGAGATAGAAACATATTCACATGACTCAGTATGCACGCTTCTGCACTACATTACATGGATCTACTGTTGTTGCACCAAGACCAGTCATGTCAACCACATCAAACACACCACACATGCCAACAAATGTTATGGTTGAGTCGAGTCATTTTCTCAATTATGTGTGCACATCCTGACATCCCATCACTGTTCCGCCCTATCTAGTTAGATCAAACACAAGCCCTACTATTCTTCTCACACGTATACTCCTATTACCTGATGCACTTCACTACATCAGCTCGGAATTGCTACACCAAGTCTAGTCATATCAAGTGAACAGCCTACATGTACCAATTACCATTATGTTGTTGAGCCTACTCCTATACAAATTATGAACTACTGCACCCAGTCTAGTCATATCAATTGATAAAGCTGACTCATGTACCAATTACTATTAACTTATCAACTTGCACATGGTTAACACTACCACACCATACAGTTGCCCATGTAATCCGTCTATATGTACCTCAGTCAATCCTTACACCATACTACCATACCACACCATACAATTGCCCATCACATCTAGATATACCTCAGTTAAATTTACCTTTTGCAATGCTAATGCGTAATTAATTTCTACCCCATTTTCCTAATAACTATAGAAAGGAGAGAGATAATGATGAGAGGGAATATTATGTAAAACTGCGGCAAGAATGGAAGTATTGTATGAACAAGTCCAACTTTCTACATAATGATCTCCTTCTACTTAGGGAACCTTTGGTGGATCGAGTCTCATTAACAATGCCAAGGGGAAACATGGAGCAATGCAGGTGAGCTGTTACCAAAATCTGAAAGGAAAACAACCTAATGTTCCTTTGTAGGTGCAGGTATCACCTACTACAACTTGTAGAAAAGCAAGCTGCTGCAACCAACAGGCAGCTCACCCATGCAGAACGTAATAGCGTCCTCAACTACAAGGATTACCTGTCTAAATGAATATCTATGTACTACATTGCCTAGCTAGGTTCTATGTGGGGTGTGTACTATCTCTAGAATTATGTTATCAATGTTGGTAATGCCAGTTAGTCGATATGCAGGTCATGCATATTGATGGTATCCTGTGTAAGAATATGTACGTTGTATGTGTTATGCATGTATGTGTTAGTTGATCGATATGCAGGTCATGCATATTGATTAACATCATGTGTAGGAAAATTTAGATATTATGTATGGATTATGAATCTAATAATTTGCCTACCTTTTTGCTATATGTAGTCATTCAAGATTACGCATCAGACGTATATATTTGTATAAACGATGATAAGGTTTACATAAACCCCTAACCATAAACACTATTCCCTATATAGTACGAATACAACAACAGTGACACACATACATCTAAAACATAATTAAAGATAATAGTTATACATCAAAGTACGAGTAGACCACAACACGATTACTCTTTATCTGACATCTCCACGTTCGACTAATAAATGTCTGTTGCAAGAAGTGATTGCATGTATCGTGCATGCTTATACAACTTACATTCCACTGATTCTAGAATCTCTACTTGGGTTCGATATCAATTGAGACGTATCTTCATTCAATTATTTTCTTCTCTTATGCGGCACAATGTTCTATGAAGTTTGTCTATAGTGTCTCTTGGCATCTGCGATGCGAGTCGCCGAGGCATTGATAGCTTATAACCGACCATCTCATCATAAAACATCTTCTGTTCATGGAGCAACTAGTCCCACTCCACCCTGTGCACTATTTCGCAAATTGGGATTGATTGGATAGCTGAATTCATCTTCTAATACTCAATAGTGACTTATCGCGGTGAACACATCATGTGGCCTGTAGTGATAAGAGTCACCCATTGACGAAGACTACAATAACATCAAAAGATCGAGTTAACGATGTGCATCAACTGTTAGTACATAATGTATAGCTGCATAACATGGTACACAACTAAAACAATTCTAAATTGATGTAGTTTTCCATGCTAGATTTATCATGTGGCTTGTAACATAAACAAAAGAATAATCGTACAATGATGTATAATGCATGGCACTGTGTGAATTAGAGCTGAGGATTTGGGCAAGCACACTGCAACTATGCAAATAAAATTTACTTATACTACTGTACACATGTGAAAATACACTGTAACAATGGGAGCATGAGTACTCTCATTCGTGTACTGTTTTTCTAGCCTATACTGACATGACAAGCTTTGATACTTATATATATAATTTTTATGAAATTTGGACCATAAGATAAGCTAATAAATGTACCATAATACTGAATGGATTATTTCTATCCCACTAAATTCTTCAACTGACTAAGTTATGAGTCGCAACGCTGCAAGCTCAAAACTTACAGTGCGAAACAAGTTTGGATCTACTTCAACAAATGCATCATTACAAGTTCCAACAAACCAACAACTACAGACATACATAGACCACTATAGATGGAAATGGGTTGGAAAGAAAATAAATTTTGTTAATATTCCACTATACACGTACGAGAGTCTAGGAAGCATCGAACACATCATGGTCAGCAAACCTACACAATTGAGTACAGATACCACCACAACAGAGTTCACCACAGCAGAACAACCATGGTCAGAGCTATACGAGAAGAGGTGTGAGTTGGAGGTATACTGTCGATGGCATGGGTTACGAGTTCCTAAGGCACGATCAGCCGAGTTACCTAGAGATGAACCTACTAACATACTTGCTCGTCTCAAGTGGGAGAACAATTAAATGCAACGATGAATAGACCATTTTTATGCAGTCTAAAAGGCTAGGAAACATCTATCAGGGAAGGCGCAAGAGCGAGCCATCAAGTCTATTAATGAAATTACTAATTTAGACGATGATAAAGATATTTCAGACTTCTTAGATTCAAGCAATAATGATTTCCAAAAATTCCAACCAACGAAAAATTAGACGTTGTTGTTAATGTCTAAACACTTTATGTAAGACGTAGTGTTGTTGTTAATGTTTGACAATGATGATTATGTATGTTCAACTAAAGTATAAAATGCATTAATGATATGTGGGTCCCACCACCTATGGACGCATTGGGACTATAGTAACCACTTTTATTGCTTTTGCATTACTGATCTGTTAATAAAAGCCTTCTAGAGTTATCAACATGACCAAAAATGCTACTTATCATATTCTTATAATTATGGGTTATCCTTCATTTCACTAACCATCTTATAACAATCTAAGAAAAATAAGTTATATAGATGATTACTTCTTGCTATGGTAAAGATTTTCATTCTCTTGTGATTAAAATTTACTACAACAAACAACCAAAATCACACCAATGTACTCACATAATACTCATTCAACCAAAAATAAAAATTTAGTACAATATCAAATGAAAATACCATTGCCATAAAATTTTAGTATGAGTTTTTTACCTGAGGTGATGCAAATTTCAGTTGAGTCCGGAAACAGCTATGGATTTGTGGAGCAACAGTGGAATTCAGTTCAAACAGAAAGCAAGACAATCTAAATGAGAGGAGAAGTAAAGCTATAACACAAGAATAACTTAATTTTATGGAGTGCGAATTTGCTTTATAACTTGACATTATAGTAATCGAGTTATGTACGGATTAAAACAAAAGAAAAGGCTACACCTGACACCAAGACAGTCTGAAACAGCTATAACATAAGCATAACTCGATATCTATATAGTCAATAATATAACTCGATTTTATGATAAGCGAGTTATTCAGGGATTAAAAAAAAATGCCATGCTAGCTGGCCAGCATGGCAAAAATCTCCACCAAACTTTATTATAAAATGATCAAGTTCTTCACAAAACTCGACTTTCATATTATCGAGTTACAAAATAGGGACATTTTTCTAATTAGTTTGAGAAAGATGGCAAAATGCTAGATTTTTTGTGTGAAATGGGCATTTGCCCATCTTGGCTTGTCATGCAGTAATGCACAAAGTTATCCATTATGGTTTCACGCAAAATTCAGTCATTATGTGGCATTCGAATACTTTGGGAATTGGGGCTCTTGATTCATCTCATAATTAAAAATTTTCCAAAAGTTTCCAGTAAGGACATACAGGTTGAATAAAATTTCCAATAAAATAGAATGAAATGAAAACACTATTTTAAAATATTCCCTTTATTTCCTTATTTGGAAGTTTTAATTTAGAGAATAGAAAAATCGTTCCTTTATTTGGGAGTTTAAGGAAGAGGAAATAAAATGAGTAAAAAGAAATACTCATTTCTCTTTATTCTCTTTAAAATCTCAAATTTTCATTCCTTTCAAAATTTGGAGGAATTAGAGAGAATGAAAATAAGTTTAATGAAATTTTTATTGAAACTCCCAAAATACCCCTATACATTAAGCTCTTTATTTCCAAATAGAAGTATAATAGTAATATTATTATAAAATGATTCTATTTCATTTCTTCTATATTACTCTCAAACAAGGTTACTTACATTATTGTATTCATTTTCATTCTTTATTTTAAAACATCCAAATAACAATATTACGTTTAATTTTATTCCATTCCTTAATTTATTTTCTGCTCATTTCCATTATTCAAATATATTTCATTTCATTTTATTTCTTTCCATTCCTTGACAGTATTATTAAATAGTTAAACCTTCAAACTAGCTAATTTATAACTTGTGAGATTGTTAGCTTGAGTCGAGATAATGATCAAGGAGAAAAGGAAGTAGACCAAAAAAAGATTTTTGTATTTCTATATGTAATTATGTTTACAAGTGTATATTTGTTTTAAATAATGCTCCCTCATTTTGCGTGTTTCTTTTATTTTCTAAGGGATAATTACAATTTACCCACCTGTGGTTTGACCCGATTTCTATGTGCCTACCCGTGGTTCAAATTTTGACACTTTGCCCACCTGTGCTTCTTACCGTTAGCCCTCCGTAACCCACCTCTCCACTCTCCGTTACTCTAACACATTTTCTTTCAAAATCAAAACACAAAACAGATCAAAAAGTTAGGGTTTTGGATTGCTTAAGAACATTTTTATGAAGCTGAATTCAAGTCCCGAATTGTCCAACAAGGCTGTAATCTCCGCCTCACCCTCCAGTTTTAATTACCACCATTATTATACCACCGTAACAAACATATAACGAAAATAATCATTTAGATTCTTATGCTTTAAGCTCTGTTTTGATTGATCAGAAGGCAAACGAAAACTTCAACAACAAAAAGAAAGAGAAATCCAAGCTTCTCACTGAGTTGAGCACTTGAGCTGAGATTTTCGCTTCGTTAGTTCCATTTGTTTCAACAGAAAATAACTCCAGCTAAGTTCTCTAGTAACTAAGAAAAATCTTTAATTCGAAGAAAATTAATTTCTATCAAATATTTCACAATACAAAATGCAGAAATTCAAAAACTTGTCCCTCAATTTTTTCCGCAGCCAAACAGAACTTCACCTCATGTCACCGCATATTTCAGTTTAAGAATATCAGTTACAAAGTTTCAAACTCTATGCCCCTGCCACCAGTCACCACAACCCACTGCCATAGCCACCACCGCCCTCAACCTCAAACCCCAACCACCAAAACCACAAACAAGTCACAAACCCAAAATCAAACCACAATCAAATCACAAACCCAAAATCAAACCACAAACAAGTCACAAACTCTAACCCACAACTGCTAAACCACCAAGAAAAAATTTCACAAACCCAGACCCACGATGAACGAAAAAATTTCACAAACTCAGACCCACAAAGCAAAAATTTTACATACTCAGACCCACGATGAGGATGAACGAGGCGCTGATGGGTCTGCTACTGAAGCTGGACTCTGTGCCCGGAGTTAATTCAATGGTGAGGGAGGCGAGGAGGAAGGTGAGCCGTCGGATCGTGGCGTTGCAGGAAATACTCGACGCCGTTTCGAAGGCAAAGACGGTCTACGACGACGACTATTACGAATATAGGTTCATGAGGAGCTGGGACGACGTCGTTGCGAAGATGGAGGAAGAAGTTTGTAGAGAAAGAGGAGGTGATGAGATGGAGAGGTTTCGTGCTGAGCATTTGGGGTTTCGTTGCTTGCAGAGATTTCTCAGTGGGCCCTGATCTTCTGTGCTTCAAAGACACTGATTTTGCCCAGTTTGTTCTTTGTTGTGTGGGTCTCAAAAAGAACGTCCTTTTTTTTTTTTAATTTCTTTTTCCTTTGACAAATAAACGCTTTAAAACAATATTTAAAATGAAAATTTCCCTATTTCAATTTGACTAAAATTATTTTAGTACTCTAACGAGTTCTTTAAGTTTTATTTTTTCTCATGTTTGTCCATGTTCTTCGTGTGAGGAGTGTTTTGATCCGTTTATGGTTTTATTTTTTACATTTTTAGTGTTAGAGTAACGGAGAGTGGAGAGGTGGGTTACGGAGGGCTAACGGTCAGAAGCACAAGTGGGCAAAGTGTCAAAATTTGAACCACGGGTAGGCACATAGAAATCGGGTCAAACCACAGGTGGGCAAATTGTAATTATCCCATTTTCTAATGTGAAAGTTGTTGCAGTAGTTAGTCCTAGCCGTTGCAATAGCTCTGGACATGTTAAAAATAAAAACCTTTGACCTATTTCACTTCTAAGGGGCCGTCTCCTCCAACCCAGTTTGAATGAAAACTTTATCCTCTTCATAAGCTGTTAAGATTTTCTTTCTTGCAAGCTATGTAGTGGTGTTGTGGTTGTGGACTCCTCTTGAGTCTTGATTCATCTCATTTTCATGTTATGCATTAAAAAAAAAAAAAAAAACTATGATAATCTAATTTCCAAACTTATTTACATCCTAGGATTTAGGCACTTTGCGAACCATGTATCTGAAGTTTAATGGTAAAACTTCTAAAATCAAAATTGTGAATTTTAATTAATTTAATTATTTGAAAACTCTAAACATGTTTTTGAATAAGGTTGATGAAAAATTTGCAAATCATTTTCATTTGAAAATACTTTGTGATTTGATATGTAGGATCCAATCCTAACCAACAGGGTCTAGTGGTCTTTAGTACTGATGTTCTATGTGACCCTTATAAGGGAGTTTGGTGCCCTATTTAGGAGGGAGTCTATGACTTTACGTGCTCTTTGGTGGGGAATTTGTTTGTAATATAGTAATGGCCAAGGAAGTTTGGTTCCCTTGAGAGAGCATCTCCAGCAGCTCGTCAAAATATTTGTATTGTTTGGATAATAAATAGTGATATTTACCTTTTAGCTACCCACTTTTTTAAATACACATTCCAATAGATTCTCTATCTCATTTAAATATTATTTCTTCATTCATTTTTTATTCATTTTTAACAATTATATTTTTCAACAAAAACTGTTACACTCACAATATTTTTTTGCAATACCTTCACAAGAATCATAACAAAATCTTATATGAAAAGTTGTTACTAATTCTAATTTGAACCCACCACTGAAATTATACTTTTACTCACTAATAATAATATGTTATTTAAGATTTATTGTGAAAATATTGTGGTTGTATTTCCTTTCTTTCATCCATATGTTTCATTTTTTTTCTCTTTTGTTTTTTGTCCACCACACACGTATACCCATATATCTCCATCCTCTCCTTTTTTTCTCTACTTTCCACTTGATTTCAGAACCTCCCTTTCTCTTTCTTTCTCCAGCTCTCTCATTTTCTACTCTTTTTCTTTTTTTTCTTTTTCTACTTGATTCCAGAACATTCTCTAGCTCTCTTTATGATACATCTCACATAATCTTGCTTTCCTGTTAGTGTCATTATCTTCAAACACACATAGACACGCATGGAGAGAAAGGAGAAATCGCCTTTGCTCCACCACACCGCCACTGCTGCTCCTCCTCCTCACTACGGAGTGCATACAAGCAAGGGTCATATCGGCTTCTATTTTTTTTCCTTGTTCTTGATTAGTTGTTGTTTTTGATTTTAGATTTGTCAAATTGGCTTCTTCTTTTTTTTTTCTTTATCTTTTATTGTTGTTCTAATTTTTTTTTTCTATTCTTGATTTGTTGTTGTTGTTGTTTTGATTTTAGATTTGTTGTTTAAATTAAATCAGTTTTATGAGAGCAAGAAAAATTTTGTGAGAAGAAACAAAGAGAGAGAGTGTAAGACCCAAAAACAAATCAAAGAAGAAAAAGGAAGAAGTGATAAAATATTAAGTGCTGAATTTTTTAATGAAAAAGAATCAGTTGCTAATTTACAGTAGCCCATCAAACTTGATGAGCTACTGTTCATGAGTAATTTTTTTTTTTTTTTGACTTTTAAAGAGACTGTTGGAGCTCTCTTTTCTTCTTTTTTTCGGTTTCATTCTCTATGGCTTTACCTACTCTATTGGAGATGCTCTAAACCAATAGGGAGTTTGCTCATTCTCTATTGCATTAAACTATTTTCAATTAATAAATGCCTTTTTTTAGTCCCTTTTTTTATATAATAAGATTGCATTCTAAATATATTTTTTTGAGATAGAAATTGCGTTCTAAATATGTTTTTCAAGTAAATGTGTATTTTGATTAGGGGCGGAACCAAATAAAGCATTGTCCCCCCAAACTTACCAAAAATTTATCTTTCACCCTTATATTTAGCTAAAGCTTATATATCCCAAATACTTCATATTTCTATAATAACCTTATTAATTAAAATTTTATTTGTGACCCCTCATCCTTTTTTGATACAAAATAGAATTTCTACTCTAGTCTAATCTAAGTGTATATATGTGTGAAGCTCTCTCTTAGAAACTTGAACCCCAACTCTTGGTCTCCACACCCCACACCCCACACCTCACAAGTACTTATACTTATGGAGTAACCACCACACCAAGGGTGCGCAGTGGCTTTGTGACCCCTCATTCTTGAAGTCCTAGTTCCACCTCTTATTTTGATTGATCGTTTGTTAAGCATATTCCATTTATTTTGATGAACATTTTTTTTATAATAATGTTGACAAGCTTTGACTTTAGGTTGACCTCTCCACAATTTTTCACATCAACATTTTTTTATTTATATTTTTTAATTTAATTAGGACGTTTAAGATGTATTCAAACTCAAACACCTCTTCTCATATAGTTTTCTATTTTGTTTTGGACTCTTCCTTCTCTCTTTCTCTAATTCTCTAGTCACTACATCACTACTAGGGTTTTTTTAATTATATTTTACTGTGTTCTTTACACAAACACCTCCTCTCTCATTTGGTTTTCTTTTTTTGACTCTTCCTTCTCTCCTTCTCTAATTCTCCGGTCACTAGATCACTATTAGGGTTTTTTAATTATAGTTTTATTGTGTTTTTGTTGATAAGAATTGTCAATTTTTTTTGTTATGTAGTTATATATATTTTTTTCAAATAATTTTTAGGCATTGAATCTTCTGGTTCTTTACTCTTTCTTTTGGCTTTTTAGAAGTTTTAACATCTAAATTTTGGGCTCATATTTTGCAATATATGAAATTGTCTTGACAAATTTAAATTGCTATAATCATGGATTATTCTTTTGAGGTAACCTATGTTTCTCTTGTATTTTTTCTATTGTGTTGTCATATGGTTTTTTTGCTAATTCTTCAATTTTTTAAGCCTTTAAGAAGCTTAACAACTTAATTTTTTTTTTATTCAATTTTTGCAATATTTGAAACTATCTTGCTGCTTTCAATTGCTAGCCATGGATAATAGCCTATCTTTCCCTTATATTTTTGTTTCTATTATGTAGTCATATGTATTTTTTTTTCAATAATTTCTAGGCATTGAATCTTCTGATTCTTTAATCTTTATTTTGGCTTTTTAGAAGTTTTAACATCTTAATGTTGGGTTCATGTTTTGCAATATATGAAATTGTATTGACAAATTTCAATTGCAATAGTCATGCATTATTCTTTTGAGGTAAACTATTTTTCTCTTATATTTTTTCTATTATGTAGTCATATATTTTTCCTAACCGTTTGAATTAATGTGATTTAAGAATTATAAATCACTATTATTTAAAAAAAAATTATTTTTCATATATATAACCCTTTTGCATTTTTACTCAATTTTTTATATAGTTTTTTTACGTTGCTAGGTCTTGTATCTTGATGAACAAGCTTAGGTTATGCGTTAACCTCATATTTTTTTTTTTTAATTTTTATTATTTAAGAACCAAAAAGGGTGTTGATATGTTTCTTGTGGCATTTTTCTCAATTACATTACTTGAAGGCAAGAGCCCCTTTCTCTTGCCAAGAATAAAAGTTGTAATCATAAGTAGATTAGAGGCAAGAAGGTGGTAGCCGAGGCTATGTAGATAATAGGAGCATTCCAAGTGCTTCCTAGATTGGTCGTCTTCTATCTCGACTAAAACTCTATGGCCTTTCAACTGGTACTTCCTTCTTCTTCTTCTTCTTCTTCTTTTTACATTCATATATTCCAAAATCTATTCTTTCCAGTGCATTTATTTGTCTTCATTCTCTAACAAGGTCAATTTATTCATCTAATATGCCTTTTGTTGTTGTTCTTCTATGTGTTAAAATATTATAACGATTGCCTATAACACTAAATTAGCTTTTCCAATTCTCAAAAAAAAAAAAAAAAAAAATTTCCAAAACCTATTGCTCTAGATTAATGACTCTTTTTGAGTGTCAATGCCATTTCTGAGTGTAATTAATTACTGTTTTCTATGTAAAAAAAGTTCTATAATTTTTATTTTTCTTATTTTTGGTTACATTTTATATGGCAAGAAAAAACCCAGGATTTTGCAAACAAATTGAGCAATGGGAGGGATTATATTATATTAAAAAAATAATTGAGACCTTAATTTTCATTAAAGAAAGGATGCCATTGAAAATAGACATTGCATGCCTAACATTATTGGTGTTAGTATTTGTTTCCCCCTTAAATTATAACTTATTTTTTCAAGTGATCATAACTTTAGGCAAATTTAAAATTTTTGTTCAACTAATCCGTGCATTGCATGGATTAGTGACTAGTTCTATACTATACATATGTGCTTATTGAACTATCAAGCTTACCCATTCCAAAATTTTCAGATTGTGGAAAAGCTATTGTAAGCAGATTGTCGCAGATTTGTTGTTTTTAGTTATTTATGGAATGTTTGGAACTTTTATGGTGCTTTTGAGACTTTATTAGAAATTTTATGACATTATTCATGTCGGAACATTTTTAGAATTGAATTGGTGTAATTGAGGCTTTTGATGGAAGTGCTTTTTATTGTGATTTTTTATATGGTTGGGTCATGTCTCATATATATTTATGTGGAATAGTTTTGTATATGTGTAATTTGCTAGTTTTTGGTCATATGATTAAGTCCATAAGGCTATAGATTTGGGTTGTGAATGTGATAGAGTGTGATTAGCACTTTTCTTGAGTCGTTACAAAAGATATTAGAACTAACCTAGTAACACCATGTAGCTCAGGGACAATGCAACACAACATGAACCTTGATCAAGACATTAGAAATTGGATTGGGTGTGCAGGCATTTGCTAAGCCCAACATTAGTTAAGTGATTATGAGGAGTTTCAATTGTAAGTTAACTATTCCTTTATGGGTATAAATGCATAGGTGACTAGCAATTTCCTCATGTTGTTACAAATGGTATCATATTTAACCTGGTAACACCATGTGGCTCGAGAACACTAGAACACAATGTGAGCCCAGATGAGGACATTAGAAATTTAAGTATGTGTGAGATTAAGATACTCAGATTGTGTAGATTTGATTGGATTGGATTGTAGGAGTCTATGTTGTGCAAGAATACACTAAAAGCCTAGATTGTAACTTGAGTGTGTGTGTGTGTGTGTTCACAACAGCTAGCCTATCAAATTATTATTGATGATGACACGCACACAACAAATAATGCTAATCTATTTGTTATAATAGAATTCTTTGGCAATTACCTTATTTATGATATTTAAGCACTCTTTCAAATACTTTATTAGTGATTGATAAATACCCTTACAAATACCTTATTTGTAATAGGTAAAGACCCTCATAATTAACAGTGATGGAGCCAAAAATTTATCTTTGAAAGGTCAATTTAAAATGTGATGATTAATTTTTATATATACACAATATATTATATTATGGGTCCGTTTGGTATCCATTTATTTTACTGAAACTGAAATTTTTTTGCTGAAAGTACTGTAGATAAATGTAAAAGTTAGTGGAAATAGTACAGTAGGAGTTATGAATAGTACTAAAAAGTGTAGTGGGGCCCATAAATAGTAGCAAAAATAAGCTGAATAGTAAAATAAGTTGACAAAAATAATCTTTGCCAAACGAACACTATGGGTTCATTTGGATACAACTTATTTTGTTGAAAACTGAAAACATTGTAGCAAAATAATTTTTAAATGTGTGAATAGTGCTATAGAACTCGTAAACAGCGTGTGAATAGTACGTGAACAGTGCATGAATAGTGCACTTTGTCTTTTGCATAGTGAATCCATGTGTATGAATAGTGCGGTTACTGTTTATACGTGCTAAAAAAGAAAAAAAAACACAAATGTGAGGGAAAAACGTGAATCTAAACACTCACTATGTATAGTAGTGTAGAAAACCCTAGCAAATTAGTTTAGTGGTTCCCAATGCCTTTTAAGATCTATGAGGCCTTAAGTTCAAAAATCCTAACCTTTATTTTAGAGCCAATACCAAAAGGTCCCACTCTACAATTACTAGGTATGTGTGTGAGACAAGCAAGGATAGACCCAAGGGGGCTTAGGCCCCCCTAGCGTAAAGAATTTTTTTTTTTTTTTTTTTTTTTCAATGGTTATATTTTTCATTTTTGTAGTTAGGCCCCCCTCTTTCAAAACCTTAGGCCCCTCTCCTCTTCAATCAACCTAGTTAGCTTAACTTAACTAGCAACCATCCAATCCATGAAAACTTAACAAAAACAATAGCTTAAACATAAAAATAAAAAAAATCCTAGCCACCCTATTATTAAATAACAATATTATTTTGTATGTTTTTTTTTTCTTTGTTTTTGTTGGTAGATGATTGCATCTTAATGTATTAAAAAAAAGACTTTGTGTATTTATAGTTTGTTAATACTATATGGATGCCTATTTGAATGGTTTTTTTTGTGTGTGTGTGTGCGCGCGCACACTTATACCCTGCCCCCTCTAACTAATTGAGATCCTAAGTCCATCCCTGGAGATAGGTGACGACACACTCGAAGCAATAGTTAGATGCTAGAAGAACTTTGGATAACCAAGTTAGCAAAATAAATAAATAAAGAAACAATAGTGTAAAAAATCAATATGTTCAACCTGCAAATAAAGTTTTATTTATTTATTTATTATTTATAAACTAATTGATGTATAACAAAAAAATATTTATCAAAATTAATAAATATAAGCTAGGATTAAGAAAAACGTTACACTTTTGTAGTTGTAGACAGGAGTTATAAACAGCAGACACTAGACACGCACAACCAATGTGAGATAAACACCCTTATTTATTTATTTTTTGTTTGAGTAAACAATAATACTTAATAGAAAACATACGAAAATAGTAACATTAGTGTTTTAAACCAAATTTATAATACATTACTAATTAGAGTACAACTATAAAAGGGCCTAATCTTTGTAGTTATAGATTGGGGTTATAAATATCAGACACTAGACACACACAACCAATGTAGGATAAACAACTCTACTTTTTTTTTTAGTAAACAGTAATACTTATTAGAACACACACGAAAGTAGTAACATTAATGTTTTAAATTAGGTTTATTTTTGCAATGTAACATTTGTCTTAATCTCTATTTACTATTTTTAGTGTATTTTTGTAATGTGTGTCAAACACGTGCACTAGTATTTTCCCATTTGCAATAGGATAAATCCTCACAAGCATGTCATTTGTGAAAGTTACATTTCCTCACAAAAATATGTCGTTATAGTAAGTGCCACCTCATTTATTTTTTTATTTTTAAGTAAATAGTAATACTTATTAGAACACACACGAAAATAGTAACATTAATGTTTTAAACCGGGTTTATTTTTGCAATGTAACATTTGTCTTAATCTCTATTTACTATTTTTAGTGTATTTTTGCAATGTGTGTCAAACACGTGCACTAGTATTTTCCCATTTGCAATAGGATAAATCCTCACAAGCACGTCATTTGTGAAATTTACGTTTCCTCACAAAAATCTGTCGTTATAGTAAGTGCCACCTCATTCATCTTTTAAGACTATTTTTGACAACTTGTTTGGATATTTGTAAGAGGATTGTAGTATACCTTTGCCCTTTTTTTCTTTTGTTTGAGGGAGCTCGCACAAAAACTCTTTAGTGATTCTCTAGTGATTGTATCTGCTTGTAACGGCAAATTGACGTTGTATATTACTATATATTTTACAACCACAAATAAATACATGAATAATAGAATCGAATTGAATCTTTTTATAGTTTTTAAATGTAGATGCATGATTTTTTTTTTTTTTTTGCATGTAGATATAATTTAAGCAAAATTAAATTATAATTGAAGTGACATTTGACACCAAATTATAAGGCAATTTAAGGGATATTTACACAAAATTGGAGTGCAATTAAAATCTAACTAGTTTCTAACCTCTGTATATGTAGGGGTACAACGCATGTGCGCACACAGAGATTTATATAATTTTTTTTTTATTAAAAAGCAATAGATGATACACATTTATAGTATTACATAGAAGTATGATAAATTCAAATTGAATCTATTTATAGTTTCTAAGCTTAAATAAATAAATTTGCATGTAAACATAACTGACACACAATTAAATTATAACTAGTGCAGTGGATTCCAGTTAGCTCAATTGGTAAAATCTCTAATAGTTGAATAAGAGATTTATGGTTCAACTCATGCTTACATAAAAAATCGATTGGTATCTTGGTCTAATGATAAGATATTATAATCAGGGGCGGACGCCATAGGTTGAAACTCTTTTAAAAAAATTATAACTAGTATATAAGTTATCATCAAGAGCAAATGCTATAAGTTGAAACTTTTTAAAATATATATATAATTAGTGTATAACCTCATGCATATACACGGGTAAAATTAAAAGAAAAACATAATTATATATATATATATATATATATATATATATATATATATATATAAGTTCAAATTATACTTAGTGTAAGAGTTACAACTTATACATTTTTTAAAGTTATAGGTTTTTAAAATATGTAATGATTTCTCTCAACTTTAACTATATATATATATATATATATATTGGAAAGATAATTGACACAAAATTGGTGTTTTAACTTCTTTTATTTTTTTAGGGGCATGATTGGTGTTTTAACTTGGTGAAGTTTCCTATCATCAAATAAAATATTTAGGTTCGAAATTCATTTACATAAAAAAATAAATTGGTGTCATAGCCGGATAATAAGAACAATTATCTTGCATTCCACATCACATTTAAAAAGTAAACATTTAACATCAAATTATAGGATAATAAATGACACTTTTTTTTTTCGTTGGATAATAAATGACACTTAGTACAAGATTGGAGTGCAATTAAAATCTAATTTAGATTATTGATTGAAATTTTCTTATAATATAAATGATTTGGATTTGTGATTGAGCTTCTATTTTAATACATTATAAGAAAGTCTCTGATAGTTGAATAAAAGATCTGAAATTCAGTTACTGCCTACATCAAAAACCGATTGGTCTTGGTCTAATGATAAATAGCTATCATTAGAAGTGGACACCATAGGTTGAAATTCTTAAAAAAAAAAATTATAATAAATAGAAGGGTCATGCTAACAAGTGTCCTTAAGGCATTGGCTAATAATTTATTTTAGGAAAATTTTGACACCACTTTTATGGGAAATGAAAAAAACTGTCAAAATATTAATTATTTTTTTTTTCTTTTACCATAAAAACTATCTTTAAATGGATTATTAACCAATGTCTTAAGACATTCGTTAGCATTTCCCTAAATGGAATTGGATCATCTTATAATAAAAATTTGGGCTTGATGCTAATGTGGTTCTGCCACCACCTTTCCTCCTCTCATTATTTTTTGAGTCACACACTTCTCCCTAGTCTCTACTCTCCAATCATCTATTTCAAAATTTCCCTCTCTCATTAAAAAAGGATTAATTTATTTCGTGTGATAAATTCTCTTTTATAAAGCCTATAAAGAAAAGTCCACCTAAGTCGAGGAATTTAACCTCATATTCCTTTTTTTCGCCTCAATTATTGTTATTATTATACAATTAACGCGTTCCCATTTCATGAAAACAATTCTGCATCATTTCTTAATCTTAAAAAGTTCCATGAGGAAATCAGAATTAGTCAAATGCAAATATAATCAGGTGAACTGAGCTTTTTTTTTTTCTTACAATAATTAATTAATTTAATTTTTTGATAAAATTAATTTGACTTTTTGAACATAATTGAGACGCTCATTTTTCATGCTAGCAATGGTTTGAACTTTGAACCTTTTTTTTTTAGTTAAAAGCAAATTTAATTCCCATCTAAAAAAAAAAAAAGCAAATTTACTTAAGTGAATTGAGGTTTTCTTTTTTGCTTGCAAGAATTAATTAAATTAATTTGACTTTAAACATAATGAAACGCTCATTTTTCATGCCAGCAATGAAACATGTAGGTTGTAGTGAAGGCATGCCGCACACCAGTGATCTTCTTTTTTATTCATTTATTTTTATTTTTTAATACTTGTAAATAACGGTACAATTTCAAAATCCAACGTCTACTTAAAAAAAAAAAAAATCCGATTTATTAATGATGGAAACTACTGTAGTGATGTCAACATCATTTAAGGTTTCACACTTCCCCATATAAGAGCATTCTCATCAGCTCTTCTATAAAAAATGCCATTTTAACACACCAAAAACCTACTTTACTATTTTAACACATCATTTTACAACATCTCATTTATCAGATGTTCTATTTTTCACTTCTATACATTAAAATAATATTTACAGCATATTAAAATAATATATTAAACTCCTCTTCAGTTCCCACCATCATCAACAGCAACAACAGTACAACCACCACCGCGGCAACAACGGCCACCAATAACCACTGCCACAACAACACCGACAGCCACCACCGGCACAAATCCACATCCACCAACACCACCTTATAAAAAAAAAAAAAAAAAAAAATCCACAACAACCCAAAAAATAACCACTACAATCAACCCACAACCACTACAATTAATCACTCAATATCAGATCAGCCCAAATTGCAGCAAAAAAAAAAAAAAAAAAAAAAAAACCCACAACTAGAGAGATCGGCACGGCAAAACCCACATCCCAAATCAAACAAACCCACATGCCAAATCAAACAAAACCAAAAGCAAAACCCACCACTGCAAACCGATTGAGAGAAATCCGATGATGGGAGGTTCCGATGACGTGGTGGATGGCACGACAAGCTCGACGGCGTGGCGTGGCGTGGTGATCAAGCCATGGGTTGTTGTGGATGTGGTGGGTCGGATTCGTGTGGCTGTGTTGGTGGACGGCGATCTGAGAGTGCAGGTCGGCGTGTGGCTGTGTTGGTGGACGGCGATCTGAGAGTGGTGGGTCGGGTTCGTGTGGCGTGGCGTGGCTTGATGCTCCTGGGTTTCGTCGGAGAGAGAGCAAAGAAATGAAGTGAGAGAGCAAAGAAAGAAATGAGAGAGAGAGCATATCCAATTCGGTGAAGGAATGAGGAGACAGAGGGAAGAAGAGGCGATGAGGAGACATTTGAAGTGGGCCCAGCGAGAATAAAAAATTAATATAAATTATAGTAAAGGTGTACAGTATGCTCTCAAATTTGAGAGCGTACTGTAGCATGTTGCAAAAAAATGGCACATATAAGACACCTGATGAAACTCATATTTGGAGATTTCATGTGTCAAATGCCAAATATTATAGCATTTAACACATATAATAAACCTGATGGGAATGCTCTAAGAAAGAAAACAGGTTTCACACTACCTAAGTTCCATTCAGGTACAACAATAAGCAATTTTTATTTTATATATTTTTTTCTTCTAAGATATGGGGTAAATTTTTGCTTATACTAAAAATTAATTGGTGTTTTAATTTAATGATAAAATACTATTATAAGAAGGGAAAACAGGTTTCACACTTCCTAAGTTCCACTAAAGTAAAACAATAAACAATTTTTATTTTATAATTTTTTTTCTTCTAAGATATGAGGTGTAATTTTTGCTTATACTAAAAATTAATTGGTATTTTAGTCTAATAATAAAAAAACTATAATAAAAAGTGGACGTTATAAATTAAAAGGATAAAATTTAGTTACAAAATTAGTTGTAGTTTTATGTTACAAACTTATTTAATATCTTTTTATTAGCGGTGAATTTTGACAAATCCACTATTATATTACATCTTCTTCTTATATCTTCTATATTTGCAAAATTTCAAGAAAATTAAAGATCAATAACTATGCCATCAATAAATTTTTTAAATTATAAGTTTTTATAATTTAAAATTATGTACAAAATATAAACTTATAGATCATATAGTAAATAATATTCGATTTACACAAAATTTAAGATGTGTATTAAGAGCGTAAAGAACACGTAATTCAATGGTTATATTTTCAAAATATGTTGTAATATTTATTTTATTGAGTAAGTTTGTAATCTTAAGTTACAATCAATTTTGTAGTTAAATTTTGTCCAAATTAAAAACTCTCTAAAATAAAAAACAAAGTTGGTAGAAAGAAGAAGTTGATATTACAATGAAGCAAGCCTCACAAGTTCATGCAAATTGAGGAGAATTTCATCTTCATTTTCCTTTGTTGTCGCCAAATGATTTAGAAAAAAAAAAAAATGGAATCAAAAATGGTAGTTGAATAAATGTAACTTACAGTGTTAGTGTGAGTTCCTAGGAGTTTCCAATGTTTCAACTCTATCGTCAGCTAGTGCCGTTTTGCTGGTTGGGAGTTTTTTGACTTTGCACGAGTGTGCTATCTACTACGTCTTTTTGCAACTTTCGCTCTCCTACCCCCTTTTTTTCGTGCATATTTTCATAGCTTACAAACTAAAATATGCTTCACTAAAAAAAAAAAAAAAAGCTAACATAAAAATATGCACCAATTATTTATACCCTCCTCAGTCCTCACCGGAAAATTCCATTGTTATAAAAACTTCCACTTTCCCTTCGTCAAAAAAGTTTCACTTTCCCAAGAATTCTTATTTATTTATTTTTATTTATTTTCTAGCACTTTCTCTAGAATGCATGACTTACATGTGCTGCTGAGTGCTGACTCCACTTCCATCATCTTTCAATTATATTTTTGCTTCTGAATTCGGCTCAAATTAGCAAACAGCGACACAGAGTCACAGACAAACACATATAGACAATTAGACAGTACTTATATTTTCTAAGGATTCTTCAAATTAAAAAAAGAAAAAGAAAAAGAAAAAGAAAATTAGGTCTCAAATATGCGGTAAATACCTAAAATTCAGCCACGAGTAATTCTAGTTCCTGTTTATTTATTTATTTAGATTAGAAATTCTAATCCATATTGTTAAAGTAATCACTTTTAATTCTTTAGATAATGTGTCCCAACTCAAAATTGATATGTTATTCATTTTAAATATGTTAGGAATTAAAACTGATCACTTTAGGTTAAGAGACTAAAAATGGTCCTTTAAAATTCAAGAATTGAAAGTTTGGGATCAATATATATATATTTTTTTAAATATTGGGAATTACTTTATATTGGGGATTAAAAGTGATCCTTTAAATTTCAAGAATTGAAAGTTTAGGATAATAATATTTTTTAACTTAATTTTTTTTTTTTTTGAAATACACGCTCTCCTATATGTCATATGTAAACAATGAACTTCTTTGTGTTCACATTTATTTTTTTTTAAATGTGAACATTTAAATCATGATATATATTAGTTAGACAGATTTTTATAGTTTAATAGACATGTTTTGATATTCCATAATAGATAAAAAAAAGATGTCTTAATCTTCTGTTTTGATACAAGATGTCTTAAATCTTGCATCTAAAAAAAAAAGATGTCTTAAATCTTGATATTTCTAAGCGAAATGTCTAGGATACAAATCATGTCTTAATTATCAAATTATCTAAGTCAAGTTATCCAAAAAAAAAAAAAATATATATATATATATATTTAAAGAGTCGTTCAGGTTTCTGACATCGCTAACAAAAAGTTTAAGATTCAAAATCACCTTCTTCAATTGTAACTGTCGAATTACCTCGAAGAAAGGGAAAAAAAAAATGATATAGATGGAGAATGACGCAGGGAGAGAGAGAGAGAGAGAGACAGGGAGTCCATTCTATTCTTCTTTACTCTTTGTTTCTCTCTCTAAACGCGCCTTTCGGTTTTCATTCAAAGTTAAAAAAAAAACAACTAAACTAAACTAAACTAAACTAAAACAAACCCATCTGAAACGGTACCAACAGTGGCCTCTACATCAAACCCCATCTCTCTCTAACTTTTTCTCTCTCTCTAAAAACCCAGAAGTTGAAAACAAGCTCTGTCTGTGTTTTTTCCATGGAAGACGAAGTGGACCCAGTATCGCTTTTCTTGAGTCTAGAGCAGTGGCAAGACCCAGATGAGTTTTCACTTCTGCAGGACTTTCCACCGTCACAGCCTCCGCCGGAGACTTTCATGGTGGGTTTCATAATCGCGAACATAGTTGGAATCCAGTACTACTCGGGCACTATAAGCGGTCGAGAAATGGTGGGTTTGGTTCGGGAGCCTCTCAATGCTTACGACCCAAACGCTATCAAGGTTCTCAACACTCGCACCGTCCAAGTCGGTCACATCGAGCGCAACGTCGCCTCTGTCCTCGCGCCTCTGATCGACTCTCTTGCGATTCACGTCGAAGGCATTGTGCCGAACAATCGTGTGCCCGGTAATAGGTTCAAGATTCCTTGCCAGGTCCACGTCTTCGCGAGGGCCGACGCGTTTCAGACAGTGAAATCGGCTATTTCGCGAGGTGGGTTGCACTTGATTTCGGACACTGATCCGTCTTTTACTCTGTCGGAGGCGGCGGTGGTGAAGGAGAAGAAGAAGGGTGTTGAGGAATTCAAGAGCGTGGATGAAATTTTCAAGCTTGTGGACGAGAATGCGAGCAAGAAAGGTCGTTTGGAAGGTTTGGAACCGCCCCAGAATGTGATCAAATCGAAGCTCTTTAAGCATCAGAAAGAGGGGTTGGGGTGGTTGGTTAATAGAGAGAATTCGAACGAATTGCCTCCGTTTTGGGAGGAGAAAGATGGAAGTTATGTCAACATATTGACGAATTTTAGTACTGAAGTGCGGCCCGAGCCTTTGCGTGGTGGGATTTTCGCGGATGATATGGGGTTGGGTAAGACTCTAACTTTGCTGTCTTTGATTGCATTCGATAAATTCGATAGTGCTTCTGTTAATGAAATTCGTAGTGGTATTGTAGATTTAGAAAACTTAGATGAAATAGGCGAGGAGGATGGGGATAGTAGCAAGAAAGGTAAGAGAGGTAGAGGAAGTAAGAAAGGTACTTTGTCAAGGAAGAAACGTAAAATTAATGATGCAAGATTAGATGCCAATGTAATAAGGAAGTCTGCTGGTGTTTGTGAGAGCTCTTCTAGTAATTTTGTTATCAAGACAACTTTAATTGTCTGCCCGCCTTCTGTATTCTCGACGTGGGTAACACAGCTTCAAGAGCATACTTGGCGAGGAAAGTTGAAAGTGTATATGTATTACGGGGAGAGAACAAATGATGTTGAGGAGCTTAAGAAGTATGATATAGTATTGACGACGTATAGTACTCTGGCTGCTGAAGTTCAACGGCCATGGTCCCCTGTGAGTAAGATTGAGTGGTGGCGGGTCATTTTGGATGAGGCACATGTGATAAAGAATGTGAATGCTCGACAAAGTGAAGCTGTCACTGATTTGAAAGCCAAGCGGAGGTGGGTTGTTACGGGAACACCAATTCAGAATGGCTCATTTGATTTGTTTTCTTTGATGTCATTCTTGCGGTTTGAGCCATTTTCAATTAAGAGCTATTGGCAAAGCTTGGTACAGCGTCCACTTTCTCAGGGGGACCAAAAGGGCCTCTCACGTCTACAGGTAATTTCATGTTACAGATTTTGCTTACTTTTTACTAAAAAGGGATGTTAGTTTTGTGTTACTGAATTATGCGTTCTTTGAGGTTGGAAATCATTGTTCTATATGGCTAAATGCTTTACTTTTATTGTGAAAGGTTTTCTGATCTTCCTTAGTACTTTGTTTCTTTTCTTAGTCAATTGCTTGATAGTGTATGGTTTTTGGCTCTTTGCCACAACAGTTGTGTATTTTAAATATAATTGCAAAGATTAAATGATTTTATTTTTTAATATTTTGGACTTCTGTTGCACTTTCTACTTAGAATAATGGGACCTATATAGAAGTGAATCACAATAGTTTTTGGCATTTCCATTCTGAAGATTTCAATTTCTTTGGTTATTTGAGATTTTCCTTGCAAAAGGAGTCTTTTTATTTTTATTTTTATAGATATATATTTAAGTAAAAAAGGAGTCTTTTGTTTATAAACAGAAATCTGTTTTCAGAGAACAGTTCCTAACAGGTCCAATTCAATCTCTTTCTCTTTAATTTCAGCTATTGGAATCCAAATTTTCCTTGCCACAAGAGTCCTTTGTTTTTGGTTTCAGTTTCTTAATAGAAAAATGTATTCTGATATAAAATCCTAAGTAAGTCCAATTTGCTTCTAATTGATTGGAACATCTCATGCGAACTATGAAGAGAAATTGTTGGATGGAGGGTTTGTTGAGGAAATCAAGAGAAATTACATCTTCACTTTTTGAAATTGACCAATATCCTGCAGCCGATCAAAATTGGAAGGAGGACTCTTACTGGGATGTGAGGAGTATCTATTTAAGCAGTTAAATTTAAGTAAATTATTAAGATTATTGGCTATAGATTATGAAATCTATGTATTGTACAGCACTGTAGAACACAGAAGGTTCTCTGAAAAGATTTCAATTTCAATTACTATAACCATGTTACTGAATATAGATTAACAAAAGATTGAAGCACATAAAGTTTCTCTGAAAATCCATTTTTGTTACAATTGTATCTTGGCAGAGTTCAGGTCTTTATTTGATTATATATTTATAAGTAAAATTTCAGGTCATTATTGGATGAGTTGTCCATCAACTTGTCTTTCACCACCTTGCATAAAAGGCAAAGTGGGGCAATGTATTAAAATGGATTATTTCTTTCTTTAATATTTGATTGAATGGTAGGATTTGAACAGAATACCTATTCCAACCCTACCACATCCTTTACCACCTGAGTCAAAGCGCAGGTAGTTCTTGCAGGCATACCTCTGCATGACTAATTAGTTGTTTCATTGTCTCATGTTGACGAAAGAGAACCTTTTTGATTTATAAGGAAGTACATGTTATGAACTTTATATTCAGAATTTGCAATGCATGGACTAGGTTTTCTGCATTAGATTTTTTAAAATGATTATATGAAAGGTTTGGAGAAGAGCAAATTGATTTCATTGGAAAAGTAAATAACAGTGAATATATCTGATTAATAGCATGAAGTGGGTAACATGGATTAATAAGAAGCCTATTAGGTATTTAGGTTTAATCAAAAGGTAATGAAAGTTTTATTTCTATTTTTTAGATTTGTTAGTGATACGCTCACCTGGTGGGTTTTGAACTCACAACAACACACCCTCCATGCACACTTGTGGGAGGAAGTGTCATTTGAGCCAAGGCTCATTGTTGTAATGAAAAGCTGTAACACTTCTAATTTAGAGAATGATCTGCCTTTTTCTTTTTCCTTCATAGAAATTTTTACAGTGTGTTGTGGTCGTGATTAATTTGAATTGTTCCATTTTATGCTTTTTTATTTCATTTTGTTGTCTTCTGCAGATTGATTCACATGTATGCAGTTTATTGAATTTAATTGGTTACAATTTCAGGTTCTAATGGCAACCATTTCTTTGCGAAGAACAAAAGACAAGGGACTGGTTGGGTTGCCACCTAAAACTATAGAGATTTGTTATGTGGAACTTTCTAAAGAAGAACGTGAATTGTATGACAATATGGAAGGGGAAGCTAAGAGTGTTTTCCGGAATTATTTTAATGCTGGTCGACAGATGCCCAACTACTCAGCTGTACTTAGTATACTCCTACGACTTCGCCAGATATGTATTGATTTGGCGTTGTGCCCCTCAGATCTCAAATCTTTACTTCCTGATCACAATATTGAAGGTAATATGAAAGATGTAAAATTATCTTCTCTTTTTTCCTTTTACTTTATTAAGTTACTGAGATTTTAGTTGCTTAGATTCTGTGAAACTCCCTACTGTTATTTAGCAGATAGTTGTGTCTTTGTGTGTCTGTGTGTGTTTTATCTGCCATCTCAAAATGTCAATTTTGTTAGGCTTGAGGATTTCATTTGGTTGCTCATTCCTAAATTAATGTGTTATCATACTCTTTAGTCTAAGTATTTAGAATAACTTTATCGGTGGTTTTCTCGTCTCCTTTTTGCAATAAAGGTATTTTGTTATTGATACATTAGTGAAGCTTCTTAATTTATATTATAGTGTGAGTCTGAGAGAGGATGATGGTATATTGCTTTCTTATCAAGGCTATCACTAAGGCAATGTTTGGTTGGACGGAAGAAAGAAGAAGGGAAGGGAAGGGAAGGGAAATGAAAAGTTTAAGGGAAGGGAAAGGAAAACTAAAGGGAAATGAAAATATGTATTTTGATGTAAAGGAGAAGAGAAAGGAAAGAAATAAAATGTATTTTACAATTTTGTCCTTTTAAATTATAAAGTTTTTTTTTGACAGGTAAGAAATAGTTTTATTGAAAAAGGAATAGCATGAAAAATACACAAGGTTCACGATAGTGAACAAATAGAAAAAAGAGGTAAAAAGAAGCAAACAGACTCTAAGCTATTCTAAGAGACAAAAGAAAATCCGTGAGAGTAGAACAATCTGAGAGACCCCAACTCTGAGACCAATCAAAGAGGGTCTGTTTACATAAATCTAACAACTGATCCAATGATTTTCCAGTATCCTTAAAAGAACGCCAATTCCGTTCAGTCCAAATATTCCACATTAAACAGACTAGAACAAAATTCCAAGTATCAGAATTATGTTTCCCAAGCCAATGATACCAACAAAAAAAATAAGTCTGCAACGGAACCTGGCATGACCCAATCAATCCCAAACAACTGAAGCATATACATCCACAGAGACTGAGAAACCGGACAAGAAATCAGCAGGTGATCAACAGATATAAAAGTAATTTCACAAAAAGTCAAAACTTTCCAAAGTTTTAGTAATTTTATGGATTTGGTGGGAAAGTAAAAAATAAAAAATTGGTGGCACCCATGAAATCCATTTCTCTTCTCTCTTTCCTTCTAACCAAACAACGGAATTTGAGTCTATTCTCTTCCATTTTCTCCTCCATTCCTTCTAAACAAACATAGTGTAAGACTTAAAAGTGAGTTGCATGGAAAACTATTAGAGTCTTCTATGCAAAAAAAACTTATTGTGTGTTTGACCTAAGATTTAGGTTTAAAAATTAATGGCCTGGAAAAATATCAAAAGCAAAAAGAAAAGGTTAACATCAAGTGAGTATGACTCGTTAACGTTGTATATATTGTACGATAACTCTCTAAGGTATTAAAAAAAAAAAAAAACATGCTAATTGATTTCATACATGATTTTTGAGAAATTTTGAGTGGAATACATACTCACAAATGATGCATTGCTGCAAATTATAGGTGGAAATGTGAAAAAATTTCAGGCCATTCATTGTTTTCGGTGGGTCTTTTGACAAGCTATGTGGAAACGAATATTAAAAATATGAGTATCATCATAAAGACCATGAAAGTAATAACGCCAAGAGTCTTGTAGCTTGACTGGTTGACATCTTCTAGTGTTTTTAATGGAGACATTTAAGGTTCAAATCCCCTCTCTCCCATTGTAATTATCGAGTTAGTCTCTTAGAAAGTGACTTTTTGGGTTCTTTCATTGTTGGATTGCAAACAGAGGTTACATTGTCAGTTGAAGGAGAATCAAAAGTCCATTACATTTATGTCTTCATGCCATAAAAGTTAGTGCTAGAATACCTTATTACAATAGAGTTCCTGTGTGGTTTGAAGTTATGGTTATCTCCATTTGAGTATCAACAAAGCTGGGGCCTATTAAAAGTTGGCTGGCTGGATGGCTTACTGACATAAGACCGCAGCAAAGAGAGCCTTTCCAGAGTAAGTACCAGGGTGACAGCTTGAGGAATTTGGGTTAGTACGGAATTAGTGTTAGAGGTTTATGGTTCAGTTTGGAGCTTGGACTAGGAAATTTTGAATCTTGAAGACCCTAGCTGTAGGAGACTACAAATTAAGTTGTAAGAGTTGTGTTGGTAGCAGTATTTGGGTTTGTTGGATGCTAGGGTTAAGTTTTAAAGAGGGCAAAGGTTAGGGGAGCCATTGGGAATTTAGTGTTTCTAAAAGGGTTGAGGAAAGGGGTATGAGATGGATTTTAAACAAGGAAGAAAAACTAAAGTTTTGGGTGCCTTTTCTGGGGACCTGGACTGTAGTAAAAATAAAGTTCGCTACTTTTGGATTTTAAAATTTAAAAAATAAGAACTTATAGGCTAATAGTGACTCAAATAGCCTACAGGTCTCAAAAATGCTTACAGTATGCTAAGTGTGGTTTTGAGGGTATTTTTCCACCAAACCAACCTTGCCAATTTTGGGAAATTGAGAACTGACACCAAACTAAAGAGATGGCCACCAACTGAAGCCAAAGGTGCTTAGTCAAATTTAGCCAGTCAATTTGAGCATCAAAGTAGAATAGTCAGATATTTGTAGAGAGAGAGAGAGAGAGAGAGAGAGAGAGATAGAGATATGGACCATGGGGTTGGCATGTGGGGAGTTCTTGCTTCTTGTGGGTGTAGATGGTTGGTATAGATCTACAATTCAGTTTGAAGAAATTGAAGACTAGATCCCTTGCCATCCAACTGCTCGCTAATCTCTCCTATATTTCTAAGAAGCCATATTTTGTAAGTGATGATTTAGAGTTGTTGAGACTTGGCTTACCATTGACCATGCGCACTGCTTTAAAGAATGCAGATTCACAAGCTATGGTAGACATGTCTAGTTTGAAAAGTCAACTAACACAATTTCATAATCCCAAATTGCCATTTATTTTATTGGAAAATTCAATATCCGTTTTCCATATGCATTATCTGATTGTAATTTAATAAGGCTAATTTTAGAAATCAGTAAATTTTTATTTCGAAGAAAGTGCAATACATGATTTCCCCCCAAAAAGTTGGATTTGCTAAGGCTGACAAACAATTTGGGACAGAGGGAGTATTTTGATCATATTAGCTAACTGTTTGAGCTGCATTCGTCAACGTACCTATCTCAGTTAACTGTACAACAAATCTGCTCTTCAAATAACTTCGACTGCCTACCCTCACTATTATGCTCCACCACCATTTTCACTGTGATTGAATGCCATTGGACTCCATTTTGGGAAGCTTTATTGGTAGAATTAATTGGTGTAAAGCAGGAGCTGCATAAATGACAACATCATCACCTCAAAGTACTTGTAGAGTTCAGAAGATGCCATCTAGGAGAGTGAGGCTGATTGCTATATTCAATTGGTGGAAAGTGGAAACAAATTTTAAATGGAATTAGGTGCAGTTTGTTGCTTCTGGATGTATTTTGTGGGTACTTTCCATTACTTGTGAAGTATTTGGTAGACATACAGTATACTTACACAACCATGTGGAAAGGAGATATTGTTAACCCTGCTCAGGTTGGTTGGTCGGTCATTTATGAATTACTTGGGCCTTTTGTTATAAGAAAACCATTGGATATAGAGTTTTATGACTGTGGTGGAAAGGATGGGTGGGACAGAGTGGACAGATGGAAGAGTTGTATTTCAATGGTGTGGCAGTTTTTGTCTACAAATCTTTTGTGTTTGTATGATTCCAGTTAGAATATCACAGGAATTGAGAATATACAGGACTTTTTATTGGCTGGTTGTTGGTAGCGTAGGCAGGAGTATTTGGTTAGTTGGGATGTATTTGATCAACCCAAGAGACAAGATGGTCTTGGCCTGAAAATATTGCTAGAGAGGATATGGTTGTGGATATCTTTCATTAATCATATCCCATTCTTTGGCACTTGGCTATATTGGCATTCCGGTTATTGGCTGGGACTCTTTGGGGGCAATTCTCACATTTGTGGATATTGATTCACAATGTTTGGAACACTGGAACGTATGTGGTCGGGTTTCTTGATTTGCTTTCACACTCCATGATGATAATATCAATATTTAATGTTTTTATTTTTTGGTATGAGATAGATCAGTGTGCTTGTGCAATTCTGGACATATTTAACAGGCTAATAATTTAATGATGGTGATTTTACTTGTGATAGATTATGTTAATATGCATATGTGCAATATTCATTCAAATATTAGTTTTCTGTTTGCATTTTAGTTTAAGAAGTTCGTATTACTTGAAATTAGAAGATTGTTTTTCACTTTATCTTGATAATTACCTTGATGCATGTTGTCCAATAAAGTGCTATTTAGGTGACCAATGAGAGTGGTCATTTAGTGGAATGTTGCGCTTGTGTTCTTGCACATTTTTACAGTGGCTTGCTTTTAAAAATTTATTTATTTATTATTATCTCATGAAGATTATTACAAAAGACATCTTTGCTACCAATTTGTTTTCTGTGTGTATTCTGGACTGACAACTTAAAATTGATTATAAGCAGATGTATCCAACAACCCAGAGTTGCTGAAAAAGATGGTTGAGGTACTGCAAGAGGGTGAAGATTTTGACTGTCCAATTTGCATGTCACCACCAACCAATATTGTAATTACACGTTGTGCTCACATTTTTTGCCAAGCTTGTATTTTAAAAACTCTACAGCGCAAAACCTGCTGCCCCCTTTGTCGCCGTCCTGTGCAACAGTCTGACCTGTTCACAGCCCCTCCAGAAAATTCTGATGCTGATGATGCTGGAGTATCCTCTTCAAAAACAACAGCATCTTCGAAAGTTTCCACTCTTCTAAAACTTCTTGTGGAATCAAGAAATCAAAACCCAGCTATAAAATCAGTAGTATTTTCACAGTTCCGAAAGATGTTGATATTACTTGAAAAGCCACTGAAAGATGCTGGTTTCAAAATTTTGCGCTTAGATGGGTCTATGAATGCAAAGAGAAGGGCTAATGTAATTGAAGAGTTTGCAATTCCTGGTCCAGATTCACCCACGGTTTTGCTTGCAAGTCTTAAGGCCTCAGGAACAGGTATAAACCTCACAGCTGCTTCTAGAGTCTACTTGTTGGAGCCATGGTGGAACCCAGCTGTTGAGGATCAGGCAATGGATCGGGTTCACCGGATTGGACAGAAGGAGGATGTGAAGATTGTGAGGTTGATAGCCCGAAACAGCATTGAAGAGAGGATATTAGAGTTACAGGCGAGAAAGCAGAAACTTGCAAGAGAAGCTTTTGGAGGTAGGGGTCCAAAGGATAGAAGGGAGATTGGTTATGAAGATCTTCGTGTCCTCATGTCTCTATAAGCTCTTTTGAGCGTAGCTTGTACAAGTGAGACTGTGAGTGCTACATATTACATGTCCTCATGTCTTTATGAGCACATTTTGCGCTTATTGTACATGTAAGTGCTACAATATAACATGTACATGTTTTGTACTCCCTTTTATGTAATGGAACTTGTGCATGCATCTATATACAAATTCAAATCTAGTTTGGATACACCTTGTTTCTATAGAGAATAGATAATTGATTGAGTTGGCTACTGTTTTTACTAAATTCAGGTGTTAAAAAGAGAAAGATGTTCCAAATTGGAATTTTATATTCTAATTCACTTTTATGCGTGAATCTTTTAATAATTGAACCGCGGTAGCCAAAGGATATAAGGGTAGAGTCTAGTCTCAACAGTCTCTATAAGCGCCAATGGTGAAACAAAAGGTAAAATAACATTCCTTCCTCTTATTTATTTTATTTTATTTATTTTTTTTAATAATAACAAAAAAATAGGTAGAGGAGAGCGACTTGAGTTGGTGCATTTTACTTGGGCGTGACTATAATAAGGTGAAATAACATTCCTAATTAACACTTAAAAGGGCTCCTGCTATATGTTTTCTTATACCCTTTTATTCTTTTCAATTGTCGAGTCCACTTCGTTAATCAGGGGAAAAAAAAAAAAGAGCCTATTCTGCAGGAAAAAAGAATCATATTAACATATGTTAATGATATGATTGAGAAAAAATACAGGATGAAGAGAATGAGAACTGACCTAGAAAAAAAAAAAATCCCATAAGCAATACCAGAAAATCTCTCTAATAAAAGCCCTAAGCCGAATTTAATAAAAAAAAGAGGGAAATTGATTTTAATAAAAGCTGCTACCATTGCTCTGTTTCTTTCTACTCACGAAATATAGACTTCTAACTTAATCTTTAGAGGATGTGTGATCAAACTTCACGGGTTGATCCCCGATCTAGGAAGTAGACTTGTGTGAACTACAGGCGTTCTGGCCATCAGTGAGAAGCCATAATCTCCCTTTTACTTGACTGGTCCTTACTGTGATTCCTCTTTTTCTTGAACATCCATCACCCACAGATGCATTAGTTAGAGGGGTGATCTAGTTCCAAGTGCCATTGTAAAATTTCAAATATACATTTTTCCTTAAGATTTAAAGAAACAAGACTAGTGAGAAACTATTAATGTCACTCAATTCTAAGACTTCAGCTCTAAATTTTAGACATAGAACCTGACAAATTTACTTGAGTTTGGAAAATAATTTTATTTATAAAGCTTTTTAACCCTTTCCTTATCTTTATTAGAAACCCATCATATCTGTCTTCAATGACAAAGCATTACCATTAGTCAAAATCATTAGTAGTCTCCATACAAATCATTAGCAATCATTAGTAGTCTCAATGACAAAGAAATTTGTAAGATGTAAAGTAAATGCAAAGAAGCAAGGAAGACGATTTCACAAATTCAGTAGAACAAAATGTATTCCTGATATTGTAGCCAGGCTCTCTTGGCTGGCATTTGGAAATTCTACTAAAAAAAAAAAAAACATATCCTTTTAAGTTTCTTCTATACAAAAATGTCTTCTAATGAAAACCCATTAGCCAAACTCACTTGACCAACAGACAGTGGCAAAAGGATTAGACAAATCCTAAAAAATAAAATCTTTTCTACAACACTACAATCTCTCCTGCCTAAAAAACCCTAATAGCCAAAAAAATATTCCCTCGAGCAATTCAACAAAATCTCTTTACAGAAAACCCAAACAGCCAAATCACTTAATGAACAAAGAAGGACGATGATGATATTTCCTTTGCAAGGAAATCCTGTTGATAGCAGCAAGATCCTTCATCTCCCTGCAATTTTCAAACTCTTTTTTTGCCTTCTTCATCAAGTTTCCCTTCTTTATGTTACAGATCTCATCACATCCCCTCTTTCTTGTGATGGGTTTCACCGCTTCGCAAACCTTGAGTTGCCTACTCTGTTTCCTCTCATTCTCTTTCTTGTAAAGTTGCTTTACTCGATCAATCGCTTTGTTCTCTGCCTCAGCCTTTTCCTTCAGTTTAGCCTCATACAATATCACCCACTTGTATGAAACCTTCTTTTCCCTCATCCTTTGAACCACAACATCAGCCTTTGAAACCCCAAATTCCCTTTCGTAGAATTTCCTCCACAAATGATCAGTCACAAGGCTCAGATCTCTCCCTCTGGATTTGCAACACTTCTCCACATACATCAACTGATCAACGTTGCAGTGTGGCAAAACCTTCTCAAGAATCAAAACATCACACGCCGCAAAAACCTCAAGACGGCGCGTGTCGCCCACATGCCCAGCTTGCGTTAGTGTGTCTATCATCTTCTCAATCTCAAGTAAACCAGACCCAGACACAGACCCATCTTCAATTTCATTGCCCTTTTCCACCATTATTTCCGCAGCAAATTTTTGATTCTCGGACATCCTTTGATTACTATCTGATCAAGATGATCAGAACTTTCACCACTAGAAATCGAAAAAGCGTTTGTAAAAGCAGAGCAGAGTTATACAGAGAGAAAAATTCTAAACAGAGCAGTCTTCTTAAGCCGGTCACATATTTATAATAGACCCATATATCACCGACTTGGTTTCCAACGGTCGAAAATGCATAATGGGCTTAGCTAGTAATTTGAATTTTGAAATTTGAAATCGAAGCCCAATACGCATGCTCTGTCTATAACGGTCTTGAGTTGGAGCCTCTGAGCCAGTTCTGATTGGGTTCTATGGCCCAATACAGTTAGTAGCCCACGCGGTTTCAACTTTCAAATTGCAAAATAAAGACTAAAATTAGTAAAGAGTTATGTCATAGTACCATAACTTTTGACATAACTTTACTACAATTTGTCTAGACGGCAAATTATGAATGGAGTTGTAGATCTACTCACCATTTTTACTTTATCGCTCACAGCTTGCCATACAGGTAAGTTGTCTTAAAAGTTATGGTCTTAGAAGTTTGTTACATAAATCCCAAGTGACCTAATATCCTATTATTAGGTCATTTATTGTATGCAAAATATGAAATTAAATCTAAAATTAACTAAATATATGGATTTTTGATAATAAAATATTACATGTTAAGTAAAAAAGTTTAAGTAAATTGAAAAAAGAAAATATCTAAACCTAAGAAATACTGCACAATGATAATAGTAGATTCGATGTTGAAAATATTTTCATATTTAATAATTCTACCTCAACTTAGAGGGTAATGTCAAAAGTATTTATAATATAGAATGTGTCATAAAATTTAGTATACAACGCAAAAGGGCTAAACATTAAATTTTATATCTATAATTTTTCTATAGATAGATTAAATTTCGCCTAAAAATTCAAATTAAAGATGATGAGAGTTTTTTTTTTTACAAAAAATTATATTCAAAATGAAATGCAAAAAAAAGAAAAGAAAAAAATGAAAAGAAAATGGGTCAACATGACCCAATCTATCATTCTACTAACCCAAGTACGAGTTGACACATTTTTTCACTCGTTTATATTGGGTTCATCCTTTTATTATAAAAATCATCGACCTGTGCCTATTTTTCTAATTCTATGTTCAAGTGGGTTAATAGGTCCAAGTCCAATTTTAATAGGTTTACTTATTTTCCATTCTCAATTTTTATTTATTTATTATTTTTGTAAAACTAACCAATGGAATCGAACAACCTTGTCGAAATATTGAGGAGGTAAGAGGACCATTCCAAATGTCCTCTTTGATATGCAAAAACTATATCAATTAAGCTAGTACAAAAATAATGTATATAAATAGGGACTGGATACACCTAGTACATCAGAAACTCATTATCTATGGATAAAGATAAAGACCATTTCAAGATTAAAAAATAAAAGACTTTAATAATGTATTTGAAATTGTAATCTTCTATTGCTTTATCAACCCATAATGAAGCCAATTAAGTAATGCCCAAAGACTCCTGTCCCTCCCAAACCTGCAATTTCCACTTCAAAATAGTTCCAAGGAGGACAAAGTTGTTATATTCGACGTGGATAATACCTTTACAATAATGCCTTCAATTTCATCCCCTATCGCTTTGGGGTGGTCTATGCCATTGAGAAATTTGAAGTGAAGATAGAAATTTTATTAGTATAAGATTGAAAACTATTATTTTTTTTTTTTTTACCCAAATCTTACAAAATTGAAAGCTAAGGCATTTGTAACAAAAATTAGTCCAAATTTTATAAAATCGATTATTTTTATTTAAGAATTTGAATTTAATTGGATTAGTCAGGCCCAAATATTTTGTAAATAAATTTTATTCCAGAATTGCCCTTAGTGGAAGATGTCAATAGCAGTAGCCGGAATACCCTATTTTTGTCTTCCACTGAATGAAAGACCTAAAGCCCACTACCAGAGGCCCAAAGCACTAAAAGTGGACCTCGGCCGCCACGCGAAAAATATATTTCGGTGGCTACCAAGTGTATTGCCCAACTAGCTTTACCCTTTTGAACAAATTTTGGGCTTTGGTTTGAGTTGGAAGTTGGGTACTATGCACAGTAAAGCTTTGCTTATCCCATATTTTATCTCCCTGTCACAAGAATAAGAACCAAAAACACTTTGTAAAATGTGTTTACATTACCCACAAGGTAAAATCTATTTTTCTGGAAAAACATCTGTATTGATCACCCATGTCAATTAATCTGTTATGATAAAAAAATTCATGGTCAAGTGCTGGAGTCCAAATCAATCTGTGTTGAGCTTGAAAGTCTCTAAGGCATCTCTTCCATTAATAGTGTTCTTCAGCATATTGACTACAATATTCGTTAATGCCTAGTTTGTCAAATTCTTCAAATGGTAATGTTTTTTCCTAGATAAATCTTTAAACATATTCTAATTCATGATTTCTAACTTGCAGTTCATTTTCATGTTTCAGCCACAAGCACATTATGATAAGATTTCTTGATCAAGAACCATTACATTATTTAACAACAATTTGAATATATGTTAGTGTCAAGTCTCATAAAAGAGAATGAATTTATGAAATCTTTGAAGAAAGCATAGAGAATATACTTGTGAAAGAAAGGTATGCCTACAAATTAAAAAGCACACTCATGATGTCCTCTATCTATCAAGTAACTCTTCCGAAGATATCTCATAGACCCCTGCAAAATTCAGTCAAGCATATTAGTGCTCATGAGCAAAAATAAATAAAGAATTTCAAAGATTTAAATGTCAACATGAGAAAGCAAACAGATGAGAGTAGCTCAAGAAAGAGAAGATAACAAAGAGAACATGAAAAATGACAAAAATATATATATGCAAATGATAGTCCCACCATAATGCTTTATCAAGATAGCACCCCTCTTGGCAGGAAATCCCTATCCAAATTCCCAGTGTGTGCTTAAACAAAGCAACCAAACTCTAGAACCATTACCTACCTCTCCAAGTTGGCATACAAGTAAGAAAAAACTGACATGTTTTTTGCCATTAATCCATGATATTATTACTTTTATTCCCACTCAAGGAAGATTAAATGGTAGTCCAATGAGCACCAATCCCAAGATTAAATGGTATCATATCCCTAGAGGAAGCAGAACCCTTCCAATATCTAAACTACCAAGATAAAAAAATGCCTTTGCATTTATAGAAAACAAATCCCAAGGAGAGGCAAAAAGCTGAACTATTTCCCAAATTGATGTGATAAAACCATCTTCAACAATCCGTTTACACCCAATATGCAACAGATGATCCACCTAAGACCCATCAAACAACAAATTCACTTAGTGGTTACTTCACATAGTACCCTTGATTTCCAGTTCCAGCCAAGCATCAGCAAGCTTTAGACATTATCAATCCAAGATGATGAATCCCTATGCTAAGCTTCAAGTTGCACTAGCTACAAATTTTAGTTCTTACAGTTTCAACAAATTTCATCCACATCTATACTCTATTGGTGATTACTGACTGGTAATGTGGCTTAACAGCAACCTCACAGCCGCTTCCCTCATCTATGCAGCATTCTTTAAATTGTTCTCTGTGTCAACATAATCAGATTTCTGTAACCTATCTCAGCTCCTTTCTTCAAAGCTTCTTTGAGTGCTATGATTCTTGAAGCTTGCTACCAAATACTCTGCTATAGCATCCTACAAATAATTTGTTTCCCAATCAATCTTGCAGAAAATCTTTTCCCCCTTGGTTTGCCTGTTTCTTCCTTTTGCCCTCCACCAACAATAGGATTTCTCATTAGGGTTTAGAGTAATCTTCCACATTTGCACTTGACCAATCTCCTTCATTTGTAGTCTTGAATTTGTTTGAGCATGCTTATACCAGTAAAACTCTAGAAAGATTGGAAGAAAGCTGCTGGGGTTCCATTTGGTCCCATCTGCATTTTGGCCCCATATAATCTCTACTTTCCTTAGTAAATCCTCCAAATCCTCACTGAATTTCCTTTCTAACAACATGTTATCCACCGAGCTAATATTGGATTGAATGAATTTGAGTTTTTCCTTTCCAGCTTCTACTTCAAACTCTTTAAATTTCTAGAACTCTCTCTCTAAATAGAACACTGATGTTATTGATTGATGAAAAGAATCCAATGAATGAAAAAAACACATAACTACTCCTATATATACAATCTAAACAAGTGAAGAAAGTAACTAACTCCCTATTTGGAAGGAAAATCTGTTACAAAATATCCTATCTATTTGACCACGTGTTTATTGATCAAAACCTGTAACGGCCTCTGCTATCCCCGTGGCATTGCTTCTTCAAAGGAGTGAATGAATTGTTCATGGTAAGGAACTGCTTCAATCAGGTCCATTAACTCAGTGCTAGCCCCTCTCTTTGGGTTTTGATTGCTTGATCACAGCTGCCTTCTTCAATTCTGTTTCTATATTTGCTCTTGTCCTGAGTACATTCCTTCTTATTTACAACATTCCTCCTCAAGAGCAAAGCTCTTGCTTCTTGATTTTGTGTTGGGTACTCAGGATATTGGATATTTTGAGCAAAAATATTGATGATGCCTAACCTTTTAAGCAATCTTAGAAAATTGTCCACTCCAAGAGCTTTAGTAAAGATGTCTGCCAATTGATTTCTAGATGTCACATGGAAAGTTTTGATTATTCCATCCAGAACTCTATTCCTCATAATATGGCAATTTGCCTCAATATGCTTGGATCTTTCATGGAAGACTGGATTGGTAGATATCTGTAGAGCAGCCTGGTGACTGGCTTGTCATGTGAGACATGAAGATCGTTCAGCAAGTACAAGAACCAAGTTACCTCACATCAGTGGCGGCTCTGGAATTATTTTTTAGGAGGATTAATAAGAAACATAAATTATACAAAATTTAAAATAAAAGAGAACTTGAATATATTGACATTACAAAAAACCAAACAAAAAACAAAAAATTAAAATACATAAAATTTTACAATTACTTTCTACGATATTTCATATTTGGAATCATTACAAAATATTTTTATTATCAATTCTATGAGTTACATCTCTTTCAATGTACATAGTCAAGCAATTATTCATCTATTGATCTCTCATTTGATTGATTTATTTCAAATTTTTTAAGATCAAAATGTGTTTTTTCTAAGATTTAAGATTAACAAATTTCTACTTTTGTTTATCAGGCTTATAAAAAAAATTCCCAGATTTTAGATCAAATGAGTTTGTTATTGAGCTATTTTTGTGTTTGAAAATGCTATGATATTCTTAAGATGATCATATTCAAACTTCTTTTATCTGGGCTTTAAAAAAAAAAAAAATCTAGGATTAGGGTATTCAAAATTTTATTTTAGGGGGGGGGGGGGGTCAAAACAAAAACAAAATTAAAAAAATATTGTACATAATTTATTTGGAGCCACTTCAGGGGGTTCATTTGAACCCCCTGGGCTCCAAGTGGAGCCGCCCATGCCTCACATGTGGTTGAGGCCATTGATCTGTATTCTACTTTTGCAAAAGATCTTAACACCACATTTTATTTCTTTGATCTTCAAGAAACCAAAGCATTACCTAGAAAAACACAATAACTAGTGAGTGATTTCTTGGTATCAGGGCAACTTGCCCAATTTGCATCACAATAGGCTTTAAGCTACAAATCTATGTCCATAGGGAAGAACACCCCTTGTCCTGGTGTTCTTTTGATGTATTGCAATCCTAGTAGCTACCTTCATGTGTGGCACTCTAAGTTGTGATAAAAACTAGCTGAGTCTATGAACAACATAAGTAATATCTGGTCTACTAAGAGTAAGGTACATTAACTTCTCTATCAACCTCCTATATTGACCTAAATCCTTAAGCAATTCTCCATCGCCCTTTGATAGTTTCAATTGCTGTTCCATAGGAGTTTTGGCAGGCTTGCAGCCAATCATCCCTACTTCTTTGAGCACCTCAAGAGCATACTTTCTCTGGTTTAAACTAATACCCTTATTACTTCTTGCAATTTCTAAACCCAGGAAGTATTTAAGGGAACCAAGATCCTTGATTCCAAATTTCTAGTCCAAAACTGGCTTCATTGAAGCAACACAGAATTGATCATTCCATGTAATGATCATATCATCTACATACACTAACAAAGCAGTGAACAAGTCCCCATTAGAGTGAACAAACAATGAATGATCAGCTTGTGATTGTGTAAAACCAAGCTGTAAGATGGTAGCAGACAACTTAGCATTCCACTGCCTAGATGCCTGCTTCAAACCATAGAGTGATTTAACAAGCTTGCAAACCAAAGGAGTAGAAGAAGTTGAAGTTGAAGGCTCCCTCTTATTGTGAAAACTAGGTGGTAAGCTCATGTAAACCTCTTCTTCAAGGTATCCATGAAGAAAAGAATTATTTATATCAAGCTGATATAGAGGCTAGCCTTTGGCAGAGGCTAATGCAATCAAAACTCTAACAGATACAGTCTTTGCAACAGGGGAGAAGGTTTCCAAGAAATCAAACCCTTCTCTTTGTGTATAACCTTTTGCCAACTAACCTTGCCCTATACCTTTCAACACTGCCATCAGGACTTAATTTCACCTTGTACACTCATTTACAACCAATGAGTTTCTTACCAGCATGGAGAGGAGTAAAAACCCAAGTGCCAGTCTTTTCTAAGGTCTGTATCTCCTTATCCATTGCCTCCCTCTAGACAGGATTTTGAACAGCTTCAAGTTCTTGATGACTAGCACTAACAACCATAAGATAAGACTGATATGGAGGGTTGAGATGAGAATATGTCAAGAAGTCTGCTATATCATGAGGTGGACCTGGAGTGTGAGATACTGTTGCTGAATTGCGAGCATAGTCTTGCAGATAGGCAGGTACTTTGTGAATCCTGGTGGATTTCCTAGTGTGTCGTAGGGCAAGAATAGGCATAGGAGGAGAAGGTGGTGTAGTGGTAGATGGGGATGGAGACATGGTAATGTCGTTGGACATTGAACCAGGTCTGTTAGCATCAAATGAAGGAGAATGCAATGCAGATGTAGATGATGATGGATCATGAGAACCATGAGAATGAATGGGAGCTTCTGGAATGCTAATAGGAGTAACAAATGAGTCTACAATGCTGTCATTAGGAGAGTTAGCAGCAACCTCAGAAACATAAGTAAAGGATCAGTAAGATCAGATTCATTACTAGCATAAGGAAAGATAATTTCATGATACATAAAATCTCTGGAAATGAAGACAACATTGGTTGACAAATCAATGACCTTATACCTTTTAACTCCAAAAGGGTATCCTAGAAAGACACATTTCTTGGCTCTTGGATCAAATTTAGTCCTATTATGAGAAAGAGTTGAGCCATACCAAAGGCACCCAAAAACCTTTAAATGAGAATAGGTAGGAAGATGACCAAAAAGAACTTAATAAGGGGTTTTATGATTTAGAATTGAAGTTGGAATTCTATTTATCAAGTACATAGTAGTGAGTAGGCAATAACCCCAGAGATGCAAGGGCAGATTAGATTGAAATTTGAGTGCTCTTACAACATTCAAGATGTATTGATGCTTTCTCTCCACAACAACATTTTGTTGTGGAGTTTCAACACAACTGAGTTGATGCAAGATGCCATTTTAAGCAAAAAAGCTTTTCATTATAAACTTAGTACCATTATCTGTTCTAATGCATTTCACCCTTCTTGCAAATTGTGTTTCAACCATTGTACAAAATTGTTCCAAGAAAAATTGTGTTTGTGACTTGTGTTTTAACAAATACACCCAACTACCCCTTGAACAATCATCTACAATAATTAGAAAAAACCTGCAACCATCAATGTTGGAAACAGAAAAAGGTCCCCACAAATCACAATGAATTAAATCAAAGCATTCACTTGAAATATGTGAACTTGTATTGAAGGGCAACCTTTTTTGTTTGGCAAGAGGACAGATATCATAATGAAACTTTTTATTAGAATTGATAAGGAGTACATTGTTCTTATTCATCAAAGCCAATTTGGCATCTAATAAATTCTCTAACGTAGCATGCCATATATGTGGCTGAACTTTATTAACAGAAACATAAATAGAAACAAAAACAAAAGCAGAAAAACAACTTAAGGATGAAGTTGAGTCTCCTTTTTGCTGCAAGTAAAGACCATTGATCTCCTTACCCAGACTAATCGTGCTTTAGAGAGCAAGGTCCTGGATAAAGCATAAATTTCCAAAAAATATGAGACAACAAAGGATAGATTTTGCCAATTGACTGATAGAAATAAGATTGAAACTAAATGAAGGAACACATAGAACATTATAGAGGAAAGACTTTTTGAAATCCTAACAGTTCCTATATGTGTGACCAAAGCAATTTCACCATTTGGGAGGGTGACATGTGTGTTTAGAGTTGCAGTGATAGAAGTGAAATAAGAAACAAAATGTAACATGTGGTCCATAGCTCCTGTATCTATGACCCAATCAGATTCCCTAAAAGCTTCTATATTGATGGTTTTTGCAGAAAAAATAGAATGTGTTAGAGTTGAAATGAAAGGTATCTTGTAAGAAGTACCTGACATGAGAGTGGAACAAGACGAGAGATTGGTTTGTCGTTGTGAGGAAATCACATCAAGAACACCACCAGGATCTCCTTCCACACCAGCCACACTGGAAGCCCTCATAGTAGCTGCATGGTGTGCATTACTAGCTCCAGATCTAGTGGTAAGATAAGCCAATAACTGCTCACATTGTGCCTTAGAGACATGACACAAATTGCTTACAGTTGAGGAATTCTTAGCTCCATTGCTTAGATTAGAAGAAACTTGATTTGCAATGGCATTGCACTTTCCTTTTGGCTTATATCTTGGTGGATAGCCATGTATCTTGTAACATTTCTCAATGGTGTGCCTAAGAATATTGCAGCGAGCGCAAAATGGCCTCTCTTTCTTTCCATTCCCTTTGTTCCAAGTAGAATTTCCGGAGCTGCTCTTTGAATTAGCATACATTGCTGCTACATTAGGCTGAGTTGAACAAGATCCTCCATAACCAAAGCTTTTATGTGATTCTTCTTGAAGAACCAGAGAATAAACTTTGCTCATTGATGGAAATGGATCATACATAAGAATTTGACTACGAAGAGTCTCAAAATTCTCATTTAATCCCATTAGAAACCTCATGACATAGGCTTTGTTATGTGAAGCACTTAAAAACTTCATAGCACCACAAGAACACTTTGGAAGTGGCTTGTAATTAAGGAATTGATCCCAAAGCCTCTTGAATTTGGTGTAATATTCTATCATTGACGTCTAGTTTTGAGAAATATGAGAAATTTCTCTTTGTAAATTGTAAATCTTGGGACCATTCCCTTGTGAAAAGAGATTTTGCAATTCAATCCACATCTCCCTTGCTGTTTCACAGTACATAATGCTGCTGAACACATCTACATACATAGAATTGATCATCCAAGAAAGCACTATAGTGTTACAGCTCTCCCAATCTTCATACAAAGGCAAATCCAAATCTAGCTTTGAGATCTTTCCATTAACAAAACCAATTTTCTTCTTCGCAATAAGAGCAAGAATCATTGCTCTGGACCATGATTGATAATTCTTCATTCCAAGCAATGGTTTTGTAACCAAAATGTTGCTTGGATTTTCACTTGAACTGAGAAAATAGGGATTGGGAGGATTAGGAGTAGTAGAATCATTGCTAGAGTTCAAAACAGATTGTAAAGGTTGAACTTGAATTGATAAGATGGATTGGTTTGACTTAGTGGATGCCATTGTTGTGCTTCTCTGAGCTCTGATACCATGTAAATTTCTAGAACTCTCTCTCTAAATAGAACTCTAATATTATTGATTGATGAAAAGAATCCAATGAATGAAAAAAACACAAAACTACTCCTATATATACAATCTATGCAAGTGAAGAAAGTAACTAACTCCCCATTTGGAGGGAAAATCTGTTACAAAATATCCTATCTATTTGAACACATGTTCATTGATCAAAACCTGTAACTGCCTCTGCTATCCAAGTGGCATTGCTTCTTCAAAGGAGTGAATGAATTGTTCATGGTATGGAACTGTTTCAATCGGGTCCATTAACTCAGTGCTAGCCCACTCTCTTTGTGTTTTGATTGCTTGATCACAGCTGCCTTCTTCAATTTTGGTTCTATACTTGCTCTTGTCCTGAGTACATTACTTCTTATTTTCAACAAACTCAAACCTTCCAAACACTTCTCTGTTCCTGAGTACCAATTTGCGCCTGACTGCATGTATCTTATTTACTGGTATAGAGGCATTTGAGCAACTCACACTTTACTTCCAAGCTTTCTTAATCACTTCCTCACATTTAGAGTGGAACAGCCATAATTATTTTCGTTCCCTAAAGGGAGGTCTTCTATCTTATTGACTAGTCGAGGTAGAATTTTAGTATATACATTATAAAATGCATAAAATACGACAAACAGACTATCAAGGGTTCAAATTCCCCTCCCTATTGTTGTAACTATTAAAAAAATCCCACAAACACACCCAAAAAAAGAGAAAAGAAAATGTAGCACTTAGTAACTAATTACTATGAGTATTCCATGTCTATCTTTCAATCTCCACGCATAAACATTGGCCATATGTAATTACAGTAGAACGAAACACCATAGATTATTAGTTTTGCACAATAAAGATTGGTTCTTGGCTTTACCAAAAATAAAATTTAAGCTATTTAGTAACAACCAACTAAACAGTAATCATGGGTTTCATTAGCTCAATTGGAAAAGTCTCTTACTGTCTAATTAAACACATTGACAATAAAAATCAATTTCTCTTTTGTCTTCGAATAAATGACATGGGTTCAAATACCATTTACATTAAAAAAAAAAAAAAACTGATGAGTCCTAAAAATCATTAAGGTTGTCCATTAATATGGACAACCTTGCATCATTAGTAGACCAAAAGATGTAACCGTTTAAGCACATTCAACACATTAATGGCAACCGTTACTCATCAGTCTTAAACGCCCATCAATACGATGATTGTTACATATGGGTAATAATCACCTCAAATTATGTATAACAGCTATCCAAATCACCTATAAAAGGGACAGTTCGTCTCACTTGTGGAGGTAGGTCAAAAGCTACAACAAAATACTATCTAAATATGAGAAATATGGGGTGATACTAACTTAAGCATCAGAGGCTCCCCCATCGGGCACAACCCGTTGGTCTCTTCGATCTATCTCTCTTTATCTTGCAGGTCCTACAAGATCGTCTAAAGCTCCGGATTGGACAAGTAACCCAACTGATGATTTTGGCATCATCAGTTTGGCGCCGTCTGTGGGAAGATTAGTCATCTAGCTCTTCCTGCAAAAAAAGGGTCACTTAGTCGAAAATTTGCAAGATCTCCTCCATGAAACCCCTTTCATCACTGTCTCTTTCAGGGGATTGTCATTCTTCCCTTATGTGGGAAGAAATCAAGAAATACAGATTATGAAGGATCCGAGAAAGATCTAGGAAAACTACCATTCCAAGCGACAGTGGCTGAAGTCAGAAAAAAGCGGTGACCAATAATGTCTTCGACGCAAGGCAAACCCAAAGCATGACCATAGTTGCAATATTTGTTGAAACCAATTGACGACAATGAGATCACCCGAAAGCATCTCAAGATTGAGTGACTGCAGGCCATCTCCTTGGTCGTTGTAAAGTAGCAAGTGCACCGTCAAAAGGAGCATTGGATGACCTTTGGAAGGAAATATAGAATTTTCATCTCCAAATTTCTAGAAGCAACCTGGACAAATCACAACAGCGTGACCCAATTCTTAGGTCTTCAGGTCAGATGAGTTATTTTCATCTCATTATTTTTAAATAGAATTTAAGTTTATTTCATGCTACACTACCCTCAAAGACACCTATGCGTCAAGGAGTTAAAGAATTAACGAAAGAAATTACTAGACACTTTTCTTTCCTTGAAAGGAAAAGGCTAGACAATAGAATAGCGTTAAGCATTGATAAAAAATTAGCTCCACGTTAAGGCTAGAGAATAGAATAGCGTTAAGTTCATTTCATGCTACACTTTTCTTTCCTTAAAGAATTAGCTCCGCGTTAATTGTTGATAGAAAAATCTACGGTAGTCAATGGAATAGCATGAATTAGAATTAATCAATTTGAGGAAAAATATAAATATAAAGCCTAGAAATATTTCAAGAAAAAATATACTAGCTTTAAAATAGCCTTGATTGATGAATTTAAGATTCCAATTTTGGGTGTTAAAGTCTGATTTGAACAGCTGTACAACTGTGAGGATTTATAGTTACTGCTTGTGCACGTTCAAAGAATACAATGTATATATATATATATATATATATATATTATATATGGCAAGGGAAAAGAGAATGTAAAGAGGTTAGACACCAAAAAATCTCACCGTTTTTTCTTTGATATCCCCCACCATTAAAGCCCAAATATAAGTCAAATATTATGACCTTGATATCATTGTTGTGGCCTGGAAAAAGCTTTATTTCCTACTATAACTAAAACAAACCGTTTGTGTCCTTTTAATGGTGTCAAATTAATGGTACACTAAAGAAGGAAAATAAATGGTACACAGCACATTGATAATATCTTGGTTGATATTCACGGGTAGCAAAGCTGTATCATAGGGCCATCCCCAAATTTATATTTGTATTTATTGATGACAATAGTAAAAGATAAATATAGAAATAGAAAAAGTATACGTTATGCACGAGTTATTAGTTTGTCAATTGACCAATTACACATTCTTTTTCAAAGAACAATCTGAAAAGATTTATAATAAAAAGAGCATTAGGAGTAAAATGCAAAAATGGCCTATTCGGCCCTACACACAAAATAGTTTTCAAAATGAATGCAAGGTGGGACTAGGGTTGAAAGACCCAAATAATTACAAACTTCAGTCCTTATAGAAATACAGGAATTGTTAAGCAAAAATCATTTTAAAAAATATTATGAGATTTTATATGTTGAAATGTTCCATAATAGAACATACCAAATTTATTGTTCAAACTTTTCCATGTACAAATACACGTTGCTTTGATTTTGAGAATGGAGAACTTAAATGGCTCCTTCCATCTATACATGACCATGCCTTCTAGCAACGTTCAAAGGGAAAAATGTGGGGCTCTCAACAGTGTCACGCTTTCCACATGTATGATTCAATTGAAGCAGCCATATGATGCATCCACAAATCCGTCGCATGGTTTCATGGAAACTTTTGTGGTTTCTATATATTTGAGCATCGTACTTTCACAAATTAAGCCATTATTTTAGTGCTCAGAATGAATTAAATTACATTTTCTTTATGTTATGCACATATATATTTGTGTTATGCAAACCTGCTAAGGTATACTATGCTAAAGACTATGTTATGGATGCATCAATCACCCATAAGCCACAACAAATTTTATATACTTGTGGTTAATAACATTTGTGAATTTTATACTTGACAATGCTACTCCAAGTCTAACACTTTGCACAGTAAAAGTACTAGACTGTTTACTAGGCTTATATTCTTAAGTTTATAAGCTTTAGAATGAGAACTTGTCAAAAAGAAATAGCCAAAAAAGAGATCAAAAAGTCTCAAATGGAAAAGGGAAATACAACCAAAGATTGTGAAAATTCCTTTGACATCACAAATGGCGAATCAAGACCTAGTAGCTTTGAAGCCAATATCAACCCAACAAAGATGAGCTCGTTGAAAAGGAATCAACTTAAAAAGATACCAAAAATCCCATACACACATCCAAGTCACTCGTCATGTGCGCAAAGTGGTTCCAAGCCAAGCATGAATGTTCTAACATCCTCGCAAAGGTGGGCTCAGATATTCAATTTCTAAAAAAGTCTCCAAGGCCGACAAGTAATTAAAACCTTACTCTTCCTCCTATTAACTTTCTAAAACTTAATTGTCAAGTGTAACGTATATAGTTTACATTTAAGGCATTGCATAAATTACCAATTAAATACAAAATTAATCTTTTGCATCATCACTCTAAATACCATAATAATATATGGATGTTAGGAAAGAGAAGCCAAATCCTGAGATGACTATTGGTTGTGCTCAAAAGCGAAAAGTGCTAGATTGCGTGTTATTTCATAATTCATCTCTTTTTACCTTTTAATATTTGCAATGCTGTGTTATTTTGAAAGTTAACTACCCATTGAGTAAGGTCAAAAAGGAGTGTATATATATATATATATATATATATATCTACTCTCATATAGATTCAAACAGAACATACATGAGGGGTTCAGCCAATTGGTTGAATTACCTGAAACACCGGTGGACTACCAAGTTTAATAGTAATCTTATGACAAAGGTCAACTACATGGGAAATAGCCTTATAAAGATTGTTAAATGTGAGTCTACAAAAGAAAAAATTTGTAAATACAAAGAGAAATTGATCGAGAATAAGAGTATCCAAAATGATTAACGATCTCTACTTTAGTCTCGACACTTTAAAGAAGCATATAGTCAATAGCTTCATTCTTTATACATCATATAATACCTCTCTATGATTTATATAGAGTACGCTTTGTCGAATGACATCAATTATTGTGCAACATGCAATTGCCTATTTGTATATTGTCACTCCTAACGAAATGCAGCTAGCTCTATCGAAGTGAGTCGTCTTAAATGACCATGGTTAAAGCACTCCCATCAAAAAATAAGATTAAGCCCAAAGAAAGGAAAATACAAGTTCAAACCATGATAGGCAATTCCTCTGGTTGTTGTCAAATAAGAATTGCACCTTTCATGTCTGAACAAGGGGCAACAATATGACCTAGTTTTTACATCTTCAAAAGATTGAAGCAAAAGAGACCTAGGCCTTAAGACATTGAATATCATGTTAAGCTTAACAAGTCTTAAAGGACAAAAGCTCGTCATGAAGATCTCAACAATGAAAAGATCGAGGTACATAGCAGCATAATGTCGTCATCTAAGGTAACTTATTTATTTCTTTCTATTCGTGTGCATTTAACTAGTGATGCAAGTGATTAACTTATTAAAAATGAGTACATATCAAGCTTGCATAAATAATCAATAATAAAAAAGGTATATAGTTTTTTTTGGGTTTTGCAAATTCATGAAATTTTCAGGAAACCCATCAAATGCATAAAGCACAGCAATTATGATGAATGCTATACCTGATTATTTAAGATTATCAATATTCTTGTAATAATGACGATTAGAATAAATTGTCAAAAAGTCCAGTTTTGAATGAATTAAATGGGAAGCAATAAGAGGAAACGTCTTATAATACGTTAATTATTCTCTTGATAATGTTTATGCACTATGATTAGCAACTATGTAACTCTTACCCCCTAGCATTTCACAGCTAACTATTCACATGAAATATTATAGTCACAATGCTTATTTTTGTAAATGTCATAAGGTCTCATGCAAAAATGTATTTACATGAATTACAAAAGAGGTAAAGCTATAGGATTACAACAGAATAATTGGTTCAATCAGAATATTAGCACAATAAGAAAAATGCCCAACAAGGCCATTGGTAGCTCATTATTCATGTATGAATTTTTCTGAAATTCTTGTTTAAACAAATTTTGGTAAGTGCATGTGCTACAAAATGCAGATATCAACATGGCCTCAAGAAGGTCCAAAACGACATAGCATCAAGGAATTATTCCAGCAACAAGTGACAAGATTCCTTAAATGGATGTAAGTCACTAAAAAATGGCTAAGTGATAAGATTCCGCCAAGACGGATGTAAATCACTGATGAAGCCTAAGTGACAAGATTCCTTAAATGGATGTAAGTCACCAAAAAATGCCTAAGTGATAAGATTCCGCCAAGACGGATGTAAATCACTAACGAAGCCTAAGTGACAAGATTCCTTAAATGGATGTAAGTCACCAAAAAATGGCTAAGTGATAAGATTCCGCCAAGACGGATGTAAATCACTGACGAAGCCTAAGTGACAAGATTCCTTAAATGGATGTAAGTCACCAAAAAATGGCTAAGTGATAAGATTCTACTAAGACAGATGTAAATCACTGACGAAACCTAAGTGACAAGATTCCTTAAATGGATGTAAGTCACCAAAAAATGGCTAAGTGATAAGATTCTACCAAGACGGATGTAAATCACTGACGAAGCCTAAATGACGAAGCTCCATAACTGGATGTAAGTAACCCAAAAAATGGCTAAGTGATAAGATTCTGCCAAGACGGATGTAAATCACTGACGAAGCCTAAATGACGAAGCTCCATAACTGGATGTAAGTCACCCAAAAGTGGCTAAGTGACTAAATACCGTTAGACGAGTGTAAGCAGACAAGGATTCTTACACAAACGCAAGTCAAATGCAAATCAAGAATATCGAATGTGACAACTAGAAAATGAATAAAAGAAGAAGCATTGAAGTGATAAAAAATGGTCGTCCAAAGAAATCACCTCACTCTTCAGTAGTGATAAAAAAATGGACTTCCAAAGAAATCACCTTACACTTCAGCAATAATAAAAAATGGTCTTCCAAAGAAGTTAGCTTGTTCTTTAGCAATGATAAAAAATGACTGTCTAAAGAAATTTGCTCACTTTCAAGACCAAGTTATGATCCCTTGAATGTCCAAAAAGACCTTCAAAAGGCAGATACTAAGAAGTCTTCAAAAAATACTACCGTTCCTGAAGAAGAAAATAGTTGAAGATAAAGAAGCCTGAATTTAAAGAAGTCAAGAACATTCCCTAAGCTTGACTAGCATAAAGCAAAATCAGACTTGGGAATGGGGGGGCAACTGATGAGTCCTAAAAATCATTAAGGTCGTCCATTAATATGGACAACCTTGCATCATTAGTAGACCAAAAGATGTAACCGTTCAAGCACATTCAACACATTAATGGCGACCGTTACTCATCGGTCTTAAATGCTCATCAATACGATGACTGTTACATATGGGTAATAATCACCTCCAATTATGTATAACAACTATCCAAATCACCTATAAAAGGGACAGTTTGTCTTACTTGTGGAGGTAGGTCAAAAGCTACAACAAAACACTATCTAAATATGAGAAATATAGGGTGATACTAACTTAAGCATCGGAGGCTCTCCCATCGGGCACAACCTGTTAGTCTCTTCGATCTATCTCTCTTTATCTTGCAGGTCCTACAAGATCGTCTAAAGCTCCGGATTGGACAAGTGACCCAACTGACGATTTTTGCATCATCAAAAACTAATTGGTATTTTGTTCCAACAGTAAAGAGAAATCATTATGAAATACACACCACAAAGTTAAATCACATTAAAACCATTTAAAAAAGAAAAGGGCACCATAAATTAAAGATTTTGGAGGTGAATAAATAGTAATTACTTGACTTTCTTGACAAGAATGACCTTGAACTTTCTAGCGAGGTCCTGGGATTTAATCTTATGCTCGAGGTTCTTTTGGGCCAAAATGAGCTTCTCGGAGTTGCTAATGTGGTGGGTTTATTGCTTCCTTATTAGCTATTTGATCCCACTTGATTGCATTTTCCGCTGTATCCATGTTAGTGCTTTCTCTAGGTTCCCATCTCGGATCTTCTTTATGATCCCCCTCCATTGTTGGAGTTGCTGTGGAAGATAACAATGCCCGAAACACATGGAGTTGATGGTCTAATTCGGGTGTCTGAATAGGATTGAAGTGTGTCTCACCATTAAGTTTGAGTTCATTTTCTGTGATTTCTGGTTCTTGTAGTGCTTTGTTTTGAAGAAACAAATGGGTTTTGTGGGAATTGTAGCAAGAGAACAGTGTAATAGCATAAAAGGATTAGACCAAAAAAAAAAAAAACCCGTGATGTCCTCCACTTGATACATCACTTGACTCTCCCTTCTTCTTCACCAATGCAGACTTCTCACACCTCACAACCAGATGCACCTACTCAACCAACTTACCCCATGGCCACCCGATCCAAGAATAACATCACCAAACCAAAAACCTTCACTAAGGTTCCTATCCGTCATCCATTCCCTCATGCTCTTCTTACTGATGGACTAAGATGTTGATAGCAGCACATAGTAAATGATTTCACACTATTTTCGTCCATAGGCAAGGGGAAAATATCAAAACATAAATTTGTGGTTTATTTATTTTTAGAATTAAAATTGTGGTTTCAAATAGGTGTGTTTGAATACCGCTTATTTTGCTGAAACTGAAAACTTATTGTTAAAAGTACTGTAGATAAAGGTAAAAGTTAGTTGAAATAGTATAGTGATACTCATAAATATTACCAAAAAGTACAGTGAGACTCATAAATAATAGAAAAAATAAGCTAAATAGTATAATAATTTTAATTTTCCATCCCAATTCAAATGCACACAGTCTATAATCCAAAAGTTTACAGATGAAAAAAATGCACATTGAAACATAAATTCAGAACCAAGTAAACACCTGTTATGAGAGTTCATGCTTGAACAGTTTAACTGCAAAAACTAAATCATAAAATAGGGTAATATATTGGATCAATTGTTCATCTTCAAATTTTATTACATAATAATACACTCAACCCTCACATATAAAATTCTGGCAAATAATATCATGTCTATCTCAAACACACATTACATCAAATTAAGAATCAAGTACATTTTCCACACTGACTTATTTAAACGAACATGGGAGTTTGACGAAAAAGAAAGTAAACAAACGGAATGACATAGCCATATAGGACAGACCAGAGAGGATCCGTATACGTGAAATCCTAATAGGTGAAGAACTCATACAGATACTTTTATTTGAACAACAATCTAAAAATTGATAGAATCAGTGCATTTAGATGTTGTTGAAAAGGGAATAAAGCAACCAAATTTTCAATACCTTTGGCTGTCATTGATAATATGCCAAGATAGTGTACACCGTCTGTGCAATACTGAGAATAAGTGCAAATAATGCGGCAATGAAAGCCACTACTGTCCACGGGCTGCTGAAATGGTTGTGAATGACTTCATTTATATAAGTCATCCTCTTCTTTTCATGGTACTTCTGGATTTTGGACCTGACATCTCTATATATTTCAGGGTTAGGAACCAAGTCAGTGCCTATCTCATTGAAGACTAGAGCCACTTCTTCATCGCTGCCAAGTAAGTTGCGGAGTATGCCCTCTTTCCTGAGGTCTATAACATCTTTGGCTTCGTCTATGAGTGAATCGAGGAAGGATATGTAAGAGGTGACCCCGTAGTCATTTTCAAAATCTGGGCACATCTCATAAGCTATCAAGTTGAAGAACTTGGGCCCGGTTGAGTCATCCACTAATATTGGAGGCAGCGAAAGGATTGCGCCATATAAGGAAATCCAGTTTCTGGTGAAGTTTATATTTCCCAAGCAACAACTGTCGCTGGATTTCAAATGGATTCCTACTGCTCTAAGCTCTTGAACATTGCGATATGATTGCCGTTCTTTCTCATTAGATTTAGGACTTATGTCATGAGTGCAGCCTAGAAGTCTGTTCCGCAGTAGATCCAGAAGATGAACTGGTTCTTTATTGGGTGGTGGTTCCTCTGTTTTTTTTGTCATACTTTGCATATCGATGAAACTTTGGACCGACTCCTTCAATTTTTTACCCTCTTTACTGTTTTTGATTAAATCGTCGAGAATTCGATAAGGAAGTTGATTCTCCAACAAGAATAAATCCTGTTGCACAAAGGCCACCTGACCGTTTTTAATTTGGAAACTTTTGACATTATTATGAACAACGGAGTCTATGAATTTCAGTGTTGCACAACCATCCACAAACAACATCCATGAAAGGACTTCTTCATTATAATTGTGAATCACCTCCTCATCGAAACACTTCCTCAGTTGCTCGATGTTGTTCTTAATCACCATATACAATTCTTTATCAGTCTTGCCACTTTCTTCAATGAAGCTATTTGCCAATGCAAGCTTGTATTCCTCTGCTAATCGATACTTTGGCTTACCATGATGGATAGGACCGATTGATACCACCCTCGGCTCACAGTACTTTTCGAAATTTTTGTGATCTCGCAACAATAGTACCTGATGGTTCCCGCAGTTTAGAAATTAATGAAGTAATAATTGTCAACAATATAGTAAATCTACAGTAAATAATACTCCTATTATACATGTAACATGTTCTACAAGAGCCTGATTCAAAAAAGAAAAAAGAAAAAAGCTACATGAGTCTACACTATACCAAACAAAAAAAGTTTCAATAAAGAAAAAACATTTTCCCCACAATATATATAATATACAGGAATTACCAACTCCTTATGTCTTTCTTCTTTTATTTCTTTTACATTTTATGTAGTTGGGATGGCTCCATATAGTTTCCCGCTCAAGGCAACAACTTTAAGTTAGAATTTTTCTATATTTGAATATTAACTTTTAATATTATATATAAATTTAAAATCCATAAATTCTTGCCTTTTGAGATGCAAAAAATTTATAATTCAGTTTTTGTATTTTTAGTTGATAATCTTTCTAATTGATCTACTTAATCTTGTTGTGAAATAGTAATTTTAAGTATGATTGTATCAAATTTTTTTTTTTTTAATTAAATCTTTACAAAAAAAATGTAACAAGTTTTGTAAGTAAAATTCTACAAGCAATAGATACATTTGGGGAAAAAATATAATAATTTTATATAGCCAATAATTATGACATTTCATGTCTCACCATTGTTGTGACTATTTTTCTAGTAGAAAAAGAATATATAATAAAAGAAACACTATCTACAAAATAAAATTATAATATGACAATGATAAATAAATTTTAAAACGTAGAAAAATATATTCTAATATATTAAAGGAACTATTTCCTCACCTAAAAATGGAATCACCTAATGGCCTCAAGATGCCTAAGTAAAGGCGAATCAACACATGACTTAATGAATTAGTACCAATTAAGCCAATATTAATTTTAGATAGAGAATAATTAAAAGTACACGGTTTAGGTATAAAATTTAACAAAAAGAGACGAAAATTATTATTATTATTTATTTCAAAAAAAAAAAAAAAATATTCATTACCTTAGGTAAGGTGATGCATGATGAAGGAAAGCTGAAATCTAATTCCCAACTTTGGTTTTTGTATTGAAAAATAGAGTGATTGTTTGGTGTGTGACCATATGAGAGATTTTGTGCCCTATACTGACAATATAACTTGTGGGAGTTTGGCTTACAAAAATTGAAACCTAAAAAATGTTAGATGCAATTGATAATCAACGATCATTTGACATGCTTACAATATATATTGCTATGACTTAGAGTTTCAAATTAATTGGATTTCTACTAAGTCACAATTTTGGGAACCTTCTTGAGTGGTGGAGAGAGCACACAACTCATCTATTTTATAGTGATAAAAACTACAGTTTTGGGAGCTTTATCTAGTGGGGGCCTTAGGCTAGACGTGGCGAAATTGGACCTGACTTGAACCTGAATTTTTTTACCCAAAGTAAAAACAAGTAGACCCGTGACTTGGCCCAACCTAATTAACTTGTAGCCCAATCCAATTTTTTTTTTTTTTTTTTTTTGGGGGGTCAACCTTTTTCATTTTTCTTTTCTTAAAAGAGAAGGCGCTGGGATGGAGGATTATTAAATTTTGGACTTAGCTAAGCTTCTTATATGAAACTATTATCATTTGGTTCACTCTATAAAGAGTGAGAGTATTTGGGTTCTTTTCTTATCTGCTTTTCTAGAAGTTGTATAATAATTGTGGAAGTATTTATGTGGACCTGGACCAAAGCTATTGCTTTTGACATCAAAGTAGTTGCAAGAGAATTAGTATATTTATCTATTTTTATTCTCCTCTACCTTTGTATTCCAACATCTATCTATTTTCATTCACCTGTAATATAATTTAGCTTTCGACTAATATAAATTGTTCATAGTAAAATCTTCTCTTTTTCTTCATAACTTTGTCCTACTTGTCCTTTTACCCCTATGGTGGGAACTTTCATTTTATTCATAGGAACGAAAATGATACTTATTTGAAAATAAATAGGTGGGCTTTTGGATTTAAAGAGTGTTGATAATATATATATATATATATATATATTTTTTTTTTCTTTTTGAAATGGAAGTGTAAGATTGTGGTTAGAAAATGTTGGAGGCTTGCAATGTGTTACACCGTCACATATTGTGATTATATATGTGATAGCTAGTAAGACAAGACACAAGTGAGGGACACAAATCCAGGAGTATCTAGGGCCAAAATTGCTTCTTTGAGGAAAAAAGTTTATGTTCACTGCACTTATAATACTAGTATATTTATGGTTCAAATATATTACCAAGTGGCACATATATGTTTTCTATTTTTTTTTCTTAAGGTGAAAAAATACGGATCTACTTGAACTCAACCTAAGCCGTTTTCTAACTTGCTAATTATGACGAACTGTTTTCAGCTCGAAACCATTTTCGACCTGAACCCTGACATGACCCGACCTACTTGCCATGTCTGCCTTAGGAAAAAGCGTAAGAGCCCAATACCTGGAGCTGGTATACATGCATCAAGAATGTCAAGACCCTTTTATATAAATAGGTTAATTACAAATAAATTAAAAAAGGAATTAAATGACAAACTAATGCTGAAATAAATCACAAGATAGTGGGTATAATATTTTGTAACAACTATTATTATTATTTTTTTGAAACAACTAGTCTAACATAATGGGGTCAAAAGCTTCATGGTAAATTTTGTGACAACATGCAATTTTTTTGATAGGATATAGAACTAGTTTAATAAAAGAATTATTATATTTTGATTAAATGCACAAATTAACACCACCTTTTGTATCTTTGGTTTTGTAGTCCATCGATTCTTCCCTTTGACTTGCGCCTCCTTCAATTTCTTAAAGTTCTCTTTCTCGAAACTGGTACTATATATCTCATTCTCATAGATTGTAATACTCAGCTCCTCGTTGGCAGCACCAATACTGACAGGTTGATCATGGCCTCTGCTTGCTTCACCAGTTTCTCTTCTTTCAACTTTTCTTGAATGAAACTCCTCCATGGAAATTACGTGCTCCATTATGGCTTTGGTGAGTGTTTACCAAAACAAGGTAACTATTACTATGATAACCGTATTGGTCAAATTATATATGCCAAGTGAAAATGGAAACGTTAGCTTGAAGCAGTTAGTCTTTTAACTTTATTCATATGCCAAGTCTGGAATCAAATGCAAACACTTTTGTGCACTAGTAACTAGTTTTACGACAAGCTTCATGAGAACGAACAAAACAATTTTCACCTTTTACGAGACAAGGTTGTTAGAGTTTGAGATTTTACGTAACTTTTCAATAAACTGATGATGATTGTACCTTTATCTTTATGCAGCAGGGTTGGTATTATATATGTATATCTAGCTACTTTTGTAAAGTTTTGCTATGATTCCACCTACCAACCAGTGGATAAGGGTCCAGAGAGCTTAACCCCTTACCAAGTTACCAAGTCCAAAAAACTTAGATGCTGATAAATGATTGATTGTCAATCCCAGCAGCTTAAGCAGAATGGATACAGAGATCATATTTAGGATTTCAAACTCTAATTCCATGATAAATTACCAATTATTACAAAAATTTAAGCTTACATTAATATAAGTTTCATCAGTTGTAAAACATAATTTCATCATGTGACATTAAAATAATTTAGTTTAAGTGAAAATTTATTTCCAATGTTTTAAAAAAGTCAAAACTTCAACCAAAACTCTTCAACAGTTTCAAGAATTTCCTAGTCTAATATCATTTTTTTTTAATGAAAAATTTACACTTACATGAGGCGCATTTGACATGTAATATAAAGCAATTTTTTCTTTTATTTTTACTATCTATTTTATTTTTCAATATATTCATCGAAATAATTTCTATATTTTATATATAATACTTGAATAATTTGTGCACGAGCATGATATTGGACTTTTTTTTTTTTTTTTTTTTCTTTTTGGTAAACGATATTGGACTATTAGTACTATGTAATAAAATTTATTTTTTATCTATAAAGTGACTAGTTTTTTGTTGTGCCAAGTAGTTGCACTCTCCTTAAGCCAAGTGGCGACAGTTAATTTTACGACAATAACCAGCATATCATGGGATGGAACTATGATTAGCTTACTTAAAGCTTTAAACTTGGTAATTTTTTGAGAGTTCATTTGGCATTGCCATAATAATTAGAGCTTTAATGGTAGTGCTTTCCCTTTTTAGTCAAAAAGTTACATGTACTCTCTCCAGGATATCATATAGCAAAATTCTCTTTCGCTTTTTTTTTTTAATACTTTTTTTTTCGATACTACTTGGCAGCTACTCCAGCATCATTGTATTATTATATTTATTTCTATTTGTCACCGACACTTTTTTCACCGGTATAGCATAAACCTTTTTGACCCACATGAATAAACGATCACCTGATATACATCTGTACGGGGATTACAATTTAATTTGTTTGGGTATTATCTATAGGATTTGGATAATGCTCAGCTCTAGTGCTCTAGTTACAGGAGTGCACGGGGTCACACAAGTTGGACATGTCCCCAAAATGGGACACTTGACGGAAGAGGCAAAGTACTCCTCCTAAAAAAGCTAAGTACCCGTGTGTGTGTGTATATAACCTCTTAATTACTCTGCCTCCTCTTATTAACTAAGAAAAAACCAAAAAGCAATCCCTACTTACACGAGAAAACAATTCTGAAACAGAAAAAAGTGAAAAAATTCGGTGGTATGAAGGCATTCATGGCACTTTTTAATCAGAATTAACATTTTCATTGTTTAAAAAAAGGTTAGTGTTTATTGCACATACTTGTGCATATACACATTTCTCAAATACACTGTGTACAACAGGTTTTTCCAAGATTTAGTATGTTACTATTCACAACACTTTGGAAGTTTATCCCAAAAAAATTTACTTTTTTTTCTATTTGTATTTTTTAGTATATGGTATTTTTGAGATTTTGATATTTAGTCTGGGTTATTTTAGACAATATGTAATAGAATATTCCAAAAATCAAATTGGGTCCATGTCGGAGATTATGTAATAGAATATTCATGTAGGTTATTACTTACGTGACAAGGAATTTCATTACCTTAGGACAATTAGGGTTACTATCATTGTTTACTAGGGCTTCTATTCAAAACTTATAACAATTCTCCTTCCAAACTCCTAGTGCAATAAAAGACTTTGTTAGAATTTAAATCATAATTTAATGGCAATGGGGTATTTTTTTTTTTTTTTTATTTCTATTAGAGATATATATTAGACATATTAGCCCACTGTAATAGGCCCAAGCCTATTCCTACTTGTACTAGTAGTCTAAGGTTTAGTCGCCTATATATACTCATGTTAGAGTTCATTGTAATATAGGTTATTGTACTACACTCTTATATAATAAAGATGTAGCCTTTAAGGGATTCCTCCGTTGATGTAGACTGTCAAGGCTGAACCACGTAACCCTCGTGTTCTCAGTATTCCTATTTTATGCTTCACCTTCCGCATCCACTCTAGCATATACAACATGGTATAACACATTGTGTTGCTAATAATATTGTTTGTTTGAGATGGTATCAGAGCCAAACTTCAATCTTGGCATCAAACAAACATTTCTAGCAAGCAAAGAAGAATATCACATGCACACCACCATCAAAAGTCACACATGCTTATCTGTTGGATTTACACTCCACGGCATCTTGCAGCCACCGTGGCTCAGTGTTGTGTCCAAGATCCACAATCTCAAGCAAACCCGTGACATCAATATAAGATCTGTGCAAATCAAGCATTCGCTTGACGCAATCAACCCCACATACATGCTCCTTGGCCTCCCATGAGGAAAGCCCAGAAATCCAGTCATCCGAAACCCAAACACGCGCCTTCACGCGCAGCATATGTCTACGAGAAATCTCCACGCGCCGCCTTAGATTCTTGAATTCCAGATCGTCTACTTGGTACACGCGTCGCCCTAACGGCCTCCTCGTCCACCGATTTACAGAACCTGAGATTCTGGCCATCATCTGAGCTTACACGCGCCTCCCTATCTTTTGACTTCTCTTCCACGCGCCGGTGACTACTCTCACATGCCACACGTGCCAAAACTGTAGCTGATGTCATGCATGACGTCATTTGATGACGTCATCAAACAAAGCCACGTTAGCCCTAGACATGTCATTAGCCACATCGTTAGCCACGTCAGTACCGCGTCACCTAGCTGACCGCTGACCCGGACCGACCCGACCCGGACCACCTTGATCTGACCTGTGAGCCTTGACCGTTGACTTTGACCAGGATCTATTGGCTTTGACTTTTACGTTGACCTTTGACCAAAGTTAAAATTTTCGAAATGGTCTATCTTGCTCAATTTTTCGCATAGATTCCGATTTTGGACTCCGTTTCTTCATTTGAAACTCCAAAATTGGTCTATTGGCATATTCTTCATTGTGATTTTTTCAAAGGCATTCTTCAAGGCATCTCCAAGTGATCTTCTTATACTTATCCAACCTCAAGTCTTCATCAAGCTTCCACCTTGAGTTTGAGGGAGGGTGTTAGAGATATATATTAGACATATTAGCCTAGTGTAATAGGCCTAAGCCTATTCCTGCTTATACTAGTAACCTAGGGTTTAGTTGCCTATATATACTCATGTTAGAGTTCATTGTAATACAGGTTATTGTACCACACTTTTATACAATAAAGATGTAGCCCTTAAGGGATTCCTTCGTGGATGTAGGCCGTCAAGGTTGAACCACGTAACTCTCGTGTTCTCAGTGTTCCTATTCTATACTTCACCTTTCGCATCCACTCTATCATACATAACATAGTATAACACATTGCGTTGCTAATAATATTGTCTGTTTAACATGGAAAATTGGTCTATTGGCATATTCTTCATTATGATTTTTTCAAAGGCATTCTTCAAGGCATCTCCAAGTGATCTTCTCATGCTTATCCAACCTCAAGTCTTCATCAAGCTTCCACCTTAAGTTTGAGGGAGGGTGTTAGAGATATATATTAGACATATTAGCCCAGTGTAATAGGCCCAAATCCATTACTGCTTATACTAGTAATCTAGGGTTTAGTCGCCTATATATAATCATGTTAGAGTTCATTGTAACACAGGTTATTGTACTACACTCTTATACAATAAAGATGTAGCCCTTAAAGGATTCCTCCGTGGATGTAGGCCGTCAAGGCTGAATCACGTAACCCTCGTGTTCTCAGTGTTCCTATTCTATGCTTCACCTTCCGCATCTACTCTAGCATACACAACATGGTATAACACATTGCATTGCTAATAATATTGTCTGTTTAACAGTTTCCACTTTCCAATACTTAAAGGGAAAATTGCTCAATTTTAAACTTTATGAGTGAATTGTGAAATACCCCAAAAATAGATGTTTTCTCTATTTTTATTATATTAATTCTAGTCGATAACATATTGTTCATGTTTTGCTGGGCATGCATTTGAAGCTACAAGAATCAATTCAATTACTTATGGGAGAGTGGAAAATAGATAAGGAATATTAATATTTTATAGAAATTTACAAAGTGTACTAGGGTTAGAATTTAACAACGTGGTCCTCTTAACAATTTAAAAACAAAAAACGAAAGTTATTTCTTTTTCAAAACCTGATTTTAAAGAGTTCAGACAATATGTGAAACAACAATTATTTATTTGTGTTGCTCAGGAGGACAACATGTCGGATTGACACAACTCTCCAAGGAATGGACCAAGAAGTTGATAGTAGCACATGATTAAAGCTTGTGAATGATTTCATCCTATTTTCGTCCATAGGTGTTGGGAAAAATATCAAATCAAGAAGGATTACACTCAGGTCTCTAATCCAAAAGTTTACAGATGAAAAAATGCATATTGATACATAAATTCATATTTTAGCATATACACACCTGATATGAGAATTCATGCTCTAATATTTTAACTACAAAACAAAATCATAAAATAGGGTAATATATTGGATCAATTATTCATCTTCAAATTTTATTACATAATACTCTCAACCCTCCCCACACATAAAATTCTAGCAGATAAATATCATATTTATCTCAAACACACATTACATTAAATTAAGAATCAAGTACATTGTCCACCCTGATTTATTTAAATGAACATGGGAGTTCGACAAAAGGAAAGTAAACAAACGGAATGACATAGCCATACATCGGTCGTACCAGAGGGAATCTATAACAAATTTTCAATACCTTTGGTCTCATTTTGTATGATAATAACCCAACATAGAGTACACGGTTTATAAGACAAATGAGTACAAATAATTCGGCAATGAAAGCCACTACCGTCCACGGGTTGTTGAAATGGTCGTGAATGACTTCAGTTATCCAGGGCATCCTCTTCTTGTCTACTATTGTTGGATTTTGTATCTGACGTCTTTATATATTTCAAGGTTAGGAACCAAGTCGGTGCCTATCTCGTTGAAGACTTGAGCCACTTCATCATCACTACCAAGGAAATTGCAAAGTATGCCTGCTTTCCTAAGGTCTATAACGTATTTGGATTCGTCGATGAGTGAATCGAGGAAGGATATGTAAGATGTGACTCCATAGTCATTTTCAAAATCCGAACATATCTCATAAGCCATCAAGTTGAAGAACTTGGGTCCGATTGAGTCATTCACTATTATTGGAGGCAGACTAAGATTTCGCCATAGAATTTCCATTTCTGGGTGAAGGTTATGTTTCCCAAACATCTATCCTTGCTGGACTTCAAATGAATTCCTACTGCTTTAAGCTCTTACACGTTGTGAAATGAATGTCAATCTTCCTAGTCAAAGTTATTTCCATGACTTATGGGAGTGCAGCCTAGAAGTTTGTTTCGCAGTAGATCCAGAAGATGAACTGGTTTTTTATGGGTGGCTTTTCTTGTGTTTTTCTTGTCATACTTTGCATATCGATGAAACTTTGGACCGACTCCCTTAATTTTTCACTCTCATTACTATTTTGGATTAAATCGGCGAGAATTCGATATGGGAGTTGATTCTCCAACAAGAATAAATCCCGTTGCACAAAGGCCACTTGACCGTTTTTAATTTGGAACCTTTTGACATTTTTCTCAACAACAGAATGTATGAATTTCAGTGTTGCACAACCATCAAAAAACAACATCCATGAAAGGGCTTCATCATCATGATAATTGCGAATCACCTCCTCATCGAAACACTTTCTTTGTTGCTCGATGTTGTTCTTAATCACCATATACAATTCTTTATCAGTCTTGCCACTTTCTTCAATGAAGCTTTTTGCCAATGCAAGCTTGTATTCCTCTGCTAATCGATACTTTGGATTGCCATGATGGATAGGACCGACTGATACCACCCTCGGCTCACAGTACTTTTGGAAATGTTTGTGATCTCGCAACAATAGTACCTGATGGTTCCCACAGTTTAGAAATTAACGAAGTAATAATTGACAACAATATAGTAAATTACAGTAAAAAATACTCCTATTATACATGTAACATGTTGTTATACAAGAGCCTGATTCAATTATAAAAAAAAAAAAAACTACATGAGTCTACACTATACCAAACAACAAAAGTTTCAATAAAGAAATATATATATTTTTCCCACAATATATATAATATACAAGAATTACCCACTCTTTATATCTTTCTTCTTTTATTTCTTTTACATTTTATGTATATCGGGATGGCTCCATATACTTTCCCGCTCAAGGCAACAACTTTAAGTTAGAATTTTTCTATATTTAAGTCTTAACTTTTAATATTATATATATATATATATATATATATATATATAACTTTAAAACCCATAAATTCTTGCCTTTTGAAATGCAAAAAATTTATAATTCATTTTTTTTTTGTATTTTTAGTTGATAATCTTTCTAATTGATCTACTTAATCTTGTTGTGAAATAGTAATTTTAAGTATGATTGTATCAAAATTTTTTTTTTTTTTTTAAAATCTTTACAAAAACAACTGTAACAAGTTTTGTAAGTAAAATCTATGAGTAATAGATACATCTGGGAAAAACAAAATCTAATATTTTTATATAGCCAATAATTATGACATTTCATGTCTCAACATTGTTGTGAATATTCTTTTAGTAGAAAAAAAATATATAACAAAAGAAACATATCTACGGTAAGGTTGAATTTAATCAACCATCTTGTTAGCTTTATTCCGTACCAAATTTGCTTGTATTTTAGCAATTAATAACCCTGTATTTAGGTGGGAATCATGTAAGGGTAGTGAGTGAGAGAGTGTGAAGAACTGCTCAAGATTGTGCAAGGATGTAGAGACTCGCGGGTGACTTGCGATTAGCAAGCCGCCAAAGTTGGCACACGTGTGGAGTATGCAAGGGAGCTGAAGAGTCACACCAGCTGTTGCACTACAGAACAAAAGTCTCAGGCTGTCCAGGCTATTAGCTCGTTGCTTGAACTCATGACTCAGCCAAGTCACGAGGCCAAGCCGCCAACCAGCCCTGTTTTGAAAAACCTGACTGTTCACATTCCTATCTCACCTTAGTATAAATATCTTTTAAACCCTCGAAATGTAGAGAGCTTCCAGAGAGAATTTTGAGAGAGAAACCCTAAAGAAAAACAAGATTGCCTTATCCATAATCTTCACCTAAGAAACTCTTCAAATTCCTCTACTCTCTTTCTCTCCATTGATACATCCTTGAGAGGTTCTTGAGCAAGTCCTTTTCTCACCATACCCACGTCTATGAGAAGGTTTTTTTTGGTGTTAGGGGAAGCAGTTTGGAAGGGACCAATGATTATTGGTTGATGTTATGGTTTATAGCGGAATCCGATAAGTTAGAGAAGAAAAAGGTTCGGCGTAACTTCATTGGAGCAAAAAGCTTGGAGGGGTTAGGTACTTGGGTAGATTAGGCTTGGAGGGTCTATTGCTATTCATGTATTTCAATTACATTTTCTAGTGGATTATTGACCGCTTGGAGGGCTGCGGAGAGGTTTTACGTCGAGGGCTTCGGTTTCCTCTTCGATAACACATCGTGTGTTATCCTTGTATTTGTATCTCTCTTCCCTTTATCTTTACCATTAAATTACTGTTGTGATTGTGATTATTTATGGTTTAGATTATTTATCAATTCTGTTATAAGATTGTTATAATTTTTCACACATACATTGATATAAAGCTTGAATTGGTAATTTGTTGTTTGGGGGTCTAAACGTTCATAGTGTTTTCAACGCCATTTGAACTTTCAATTGGTATCAGAGCAGGTGCACTTGTTGTGGTTTAAATACCTTAGTGCAATCCCTGACCCCGCATTGAGATGGATAGGTCTCAATCTCTAAATGTGTCACCATTTTTTTATGGTAATAATTATGCATTTTGGAAAGTCCAAATGAGGGAATTTTTGTGTTTTATTGATGATGCTGTGTGGGATGCAATTGAAATGGGTTGGACTAAGTTGGAGGCTGCCAAATCCACTTGGGATAAGGCAGCTCCTGCGGCAGCAAATGCTAATAGTAAAGCCTTGAATGCTATTTTTTGTGGTGTCTCTCCAGAAGAATTTCATAGGATTTCACATATCACTATTGCTAAGGAAGCATGAGAGATTCTGGAGTCTACTTATAAAGGAACAACGAAAGTGAAAGACACCAAACTACAGATGTTAACCACTCGCTTTAAGGAACTCAAGATGAGCGAAGATGAGTCCTTCGACTCTTTTTATAGTAAGTTGAACGAGATGGTCGTTTGCAAATTTAATTTGGGAGAAAAGACGGAGGATTCTAAAATTGTAAGGAAGATCCTTCGGTCACTGCCGTAGTATCTTATGATTCTTATAATGAGAGGGTGGTATCTTATGATTCTTTGGAAGAAGATGCCGTAGATAAAGATGTGGCGTACCTTGTGAAAAACTTCCAAAAGTTCTTAAAACTTAAGAATAGTGGGAAACCTAGTGACAAAGGGAAATTTCAGAATTCCGGGAAGGAGAAAAGGGAATTCCAAAGGAAAGATAGTAGAGAATCCCAATTTTCACAGGGAATCACGTGCTTTGAATGCAACAGACACGGACATTTCAAGAAAGAATGTCCAAATTATTTGAAATCAAAGGGGAAGGTCTATGCCACTACTCTAAGTGACTCAGATTCATCAAATTCTGATTTTGAGAAAAGCTGTGACGGAGAAGGAAACTACTCTGCATTCATGACCATTGCACATATGGAATCCTCAGATGATTTGGGTACACTTGTGAAAGAGCTTGGTGAGCACTTTGATTCGGAGTCTATTGGAATAATTGAGGAATCTGAAGATGAGGAAGTTGGAGAAGCAGTGGGACTATAAGAGACCTACAATTCACTCCTTGAGAAGACTGGTGAATATGCTAAGGTGGCTAATGCAGCCATTAAGAAGATGAAGAGGGCCGAGGAAGATTACAGAACTCTTCTAGTGCAATACAAGGAGACTAAATGTGAAGTGGAGAAAATGAATGGAAAGCTGTTAGAAGCTTACTCAAAAATTCGATACTTGAGCATGAAGTGCTTCAAGCAAATGCTAAGGTAGACCATGTCTTCTCCAAGAAACTCAATGAAATGCTTGCTCATCAAAAATCAGTCTCAGAAAAGTCCGGAGTGGGATATACTGGAGGGAGTAGCTCATCAGCCAATGTCACTAAAGAAGTGAGGTTTGTGAAGGCCAAAGAGCCAATTGTGGAAGAGTCTATTCTTGATAAGGTTAAGAATGAAAAGAAGAAGAATGTGGCAGATCAATGGGTGTTCAATACATTCTGTAATCTATTGGAAGCCAGACATGAAGTTAGAGGAAGATCACTTCCAAGCAGGGGCGGAGCCACGTTGTCCCTTGGGGGGGCCATGGCCCTTACAAAAAAAAAAAAAAAAAAAAAAATCCATTAGACTATGTAAGAAAATTGATTCGGCCCCCCTAATGTTTGACATCCGGCCCCCCCATACTCAAGCTCCTCTCCGATCATCAACCACCACCACTCACGGTGGTTCATCCCTCAAATGCCTCAAACCAAGACCCGATCTAAGCCCACCCTCCTTCCTAGACCTCGGTTTCAAAGGTTTAAAGGAATCGGAGCATCATCCAAGCTCCACCGTGACACCCATAAACCACCACCATTCCTCTACTCTCTGCGTCTCAGTCTAACCCGGACCCAACACACGCCTCTCTAAACCCGAACCCGGATCATCAAGTCTCTCTACCTCTCAAACCCAGAAACTATGTGTGTGCAAAAATAGAGTAAGTGCTGGATCCGTGTTTGTGTGTGCGCGCTCGGTGTTTGAAAAGTGTGTCGATTAAAGTATTTAGACAAAAGCCACAGTGTGTATGCGTGTGTGTGTGTGAGACACTCTATTCTCCCTTTAGTTTTAGTTTTAGGCCTCTATTCTCTCAGCTAAAAGCCTTTAGTTTTAAGCCTTTACTCTAACAGTTTTAGTTTTAGGCCTCTATTCTCTCAGCTAAAAGCCTCTAGTTTTAGGCCTCTACTCTCTTAGCTTTAGTTTTAGGCTCTTATACTCCAAATAGAACAAAAAGTTGGCTCACTTACATTTAAATACTCAAAATCTAAACACAAAAACAATAAAATTTTGCTTTCTCCCTCTCAAAAACCCACCCACGGAATCCCTATTCTCTTTACTTCATTTTTTTTTTTTTTTTGGTCTTCTGTGATACACTTTCACTCCCCACTGATACCGCCTACTAGGCCCAAAACTCAGCATCAGTCCTCCAGTCCCCAAAAAAAAAAAAAAAAAATCCTAACTAATTTTTTCTTTCTTCTTGCTTTCTAAAACAAATCACTTAGCATAGTTTATTGTCAAATTTCAGGATTTGGAACTTGGTGACTGCCTGGTGAGTTTTCTTCTCTTATTTAAGTACTAGACCTTCATCTCTTTAGACTCTTTTTACTGCTCAGCTCAGCCTTCCTCTTTAACTCAGTCCTCACGATCCCAAAAAAAAAAAAAAAAAAAAAAATTGACCACTATTTTCTTTCTTCTTGCTTTTTTAAAATAAACCATTTAGAGCAGGGGCGTAGCCAGCGGGTAAGTTTTCAGTTTCCGCTTCATCTCTTTTTAGTGTTTTTTTTTTTTTTTTTTTCCCTCAACTATCTACACTTAGATATTTACATGCTCTTTAATTTTTCATAGATTTTTAGAGAAATATATGATTGAAGGCATGGGCATGGGGAGGTTGTTTGTGATGAGTCTTGAAGGGAAGATAAAGTTTGCACTTTGTGAAGATAAAGTTTCTTAGGTAAATTTATTTATTTATTTATTAACTATTTTTTATCAGTTAGATATCATGTGACAGTGGGTGTTGTTAAATTGTTTGGTTTATATTGTGTACTTGTGTGTTTAATTTTTGCTTTTGTTTGAGGGGTTATTCTTAATTAAAAAAAATTAAAATACAGGAAAATTTGAATAATAGGAATGATGATGGGTTGACTGTTTAAATTATAGTGGAAATTTTATTTTTTTCTTGTGTATGAATAACATCCATATAATTAAGTAAAAATTTCTAATTAAGATTTTATTTTTTAAGTTCTTTTCAGGTTAATTTTTGAGTTATATTCTTAAAACTAAAAGAATTATGAGTAAACGAAAAACAATTGATGCATTCTTAAAGAAAAAAAATGTTAGCAACTCAAAATTTAGGACACCTGTGGCTGTAGAAACAAATGTGGCTGTGGAAACAAATGTTGATACTTCAATGCCTGATGAACACCCCACCAAATGTTCAAGAATTCAATCTGAAGAGATAAATCATGATCCAGGATCACGTAAACAAATATGTAAATTTCCTATCAACAAACAAGATGAAATCCGACGAACTTATCTCAAAAAAGGTCCATATCAACCTAAATATATAGACTATCCATACAACGATGATAATCATCATCGTCGAAAATCGGCCCCCCATGTATAAAATCCTGGCTACGCCCCTGCTTCCAAGATTACAATGGGGTCCTAGAACGAATCATATTTGTCACTATTGCAGATTGCAAGGACATACCAGATCCAATTGTCACTATCGGAGCCTTCACAAATTACTTGGAAAGCTTCACAAAAAGGTTTAACAGTCCTAACTTTCGTACCCAATCCATCAAGGATATCACTCCAAACGCATATGACGTGTGGGTGATGAAGGGTACTCATGCATAAGCATTATAACATGTCCATGCATCAATTTTTCCTATGTTTTGTGATTATGTTTGGTTATATGCTTTTTGCTTTTGAGTGTTGAACTGTTGTTTGTTTATTTGTTTTGTTTTAAAAATATTTTTACATTGTTTTTGATCAATCTTTTCTTCTTTTATGTCAAAAATCTAAAAACACATAAAAAGTAGAAAATCCAAAAAGTTTGATTGACTTTGTTGAGCATTGTTTCAAAGCATGTTTTGCCTTGTATCTTTGTACTAATGGCTTTGTGCATTTACGAGCTTAACTTGTATATGCACTCATATCTTTGTGCGAGAAATCTCGAAATCTATGTGAATATTGTAAATAGATCTTTAATCTTGTCATGAATGATTAGTGAATGATTTTGTTGATCTTGAGATATGCATAGACCTGTGCCTATATATCTTCCTATTCCTTATTTTGTTGTTTTTGCTTAAAGAGTTCACCAAATGTAAATCTCCAAATGAAAAGAGATATTGAGCTATAAAAGTCTTTTGCACATACTAGTATTTGACTAGGAAAAAGGGAAAGCGACCAAAATAAAATGTATGGTGCTCAAAAAACCAAAGGCTAACTCATCAAATTGAAATATTGAAAATTTCAAGCATCGATCTCACAATGAGATGTTTTGATTCAAAATGATCAAATGATATGATGTATATGGAGCCAAATCAAAAGTTTCAAAGAAATGTTCTCAAGTTTATGTGGGAGGTCATATATGTATATTTCTATAATTCAGATGGGTCACATTATCTAGTGTTAGTTGTGTATGCCTTGATTAAATTGATCATTGAAGCTTCACATTAGATTAAGGACTATCTCATTTTTTATATTCACACACAACACACAAGTCTATGTTTAATGAATGCCTCATTCATTTGTGTGATTGTATTTGTTTAAATGTGTTTTTACAAGCTCAATCTTTGTTGATCAAACACAAAAATATTTTTGAGTGTTTTAGCTTGTTTTTGGAAAGTATTTTGATTTTACAAAAATGTCAAAAATTTAAAACATAGTGTTGCCTTGTTTTAGCGACTCAGTTGTGGGTTGGTCCAGTCGCATGCCCCAGTCTCGAGTCCACTCTAAGATTTTTTGCAGCTTACTGGCGAGTAAAGGTTTCAGTCGCGAAAAATACTTAGAAATTTTTTCAAAACTTGATTTTTTATGTTTTTCGCAGCTCAGTGTGGTGACTTGTTCGCGGGTGGAAGGTCCAGTCATGAGGGGTACACAGAGATTTTCGCGGCTCCCCTGGCGACTGTCTCGCGGGTAGACCTTCCAGTTACGAAAAACACTTAGAAAAATTTTCAGGAGTCTTAACTTCTATGTGTTTCGCGGCTTACTTGGTGACTGACTGGTGACTTGATCCAGTCACGAAAAACACGTGTTTTGTATTTTAAGGATAGTTTTTCAAAAACTTTACAGTTTTCCCTCGAATTTCTATGACTGTTCATTGTCTTCCCCATTTCTCTCTTTCAAACTCTCCGAGTATCTCTTCACAAAGCATTAATTTTTGCATCATTTCTACTCTAATCTTCAAGAAAAAGGTATGGGTTTTTCTTATTTCTCACCTATTATTTCTTGTTTTTGCTTATTTTTCTTGTTTTGTGAGGTGTTTTTGAGTTTTGAGATATAATGTGTTCGAACTTGGTTTGGGTTAATGTTTGTTGAGATTTGGTTTTTTTTTTTTTTGGTGTTAGTTGCTCCTCTGTGTTGAGTTTCCTATATATGTTGTTCTGTTCATATCATTTCAGGGTAAATGGTGATAATGACAGTTATCTGTGACAGTGTAATGTTATGTGTTCACTTTCTACTGTGTTGTTACTAAACAATCATCATTTCTAGTCATCATTTTCTTAGTACTGTCTTCGTCTATGGTCCGTGTTTAAGTCATATCAATCTTAGATCTTTTCTGCTTAATCATTTTTTCAACTATCTGGACTCTAATCATATTGGGTTCCATGTTTTGGGTTTTTGCTCTTGGTTCTGTACTGTGTGTCGTATTTTCTATAGATGTCACACTGTTTCACTAAAGGAAAGGACATTATAATTGATGTTCCATCCTCTGTTGCTAAGTGGACTCGTCGCTTGACTCAGTCATCTCAAGATTCAGATATTGAGAAATTCAGGACTCCAACTGATTCACAGACCTATTCAGATGTTTTTATGAAAGCTCCTCCCATTATGGAACGAATAGTCAAATTTGATACTCTGGGGACAACATTTATCCCTAAGATCTTTGAATCAAGAGATTGGGCTAATTTGTTCGGGAATTTCAAAGATCCAGTTGAGGAATTGGTTAAGGAATTCTACTCCAATGCTAGATACACCGGAGTAGAGTTGACTTGTTGGGTTAGAGGAAAGGAATTCTCCATCAATCTAGACTACATTGCAAAAGTTCTTCGCATCACAAGACCAGCAAGTGTGGACACCACTCCATATAATGACAGAGTACTCAAGGCTCAAGACATTCTTCAAGTTCTTGGAACTGATTATGAAGTTGTTAGCAAGGGAAACTCTATAGGCACTGGACAGTTTTCACCTGAACTAACGACTCTGAAGTTGATTATGTTCTCCAACCTATACTCATTGTCTAACACTGCCTTCATCAATCTTGGAAGAACCAATTTCTCTGTGATCTCATTACCGGTGTACCGATTGATATCTGTGCCAACATATTTTAGACTATTGCGAAAGCAGCAGCTCGATCAGCAGCCCAAACTTGCCTTCCTTTTTGCAGTCTCATCATGAAGATTTTGGTTCGTGAAGGCGTTCGTTCACCGTCAGACGGAAAGATTATACCACGTACTAGACCAATATCTATGATGACCCTTCATGCAAGCAAGAGTCATTCATCTAGAACACCTAAGAGTGAGCCATCCACCTATGAAACTCCAACTGTTCATGCTCTAGTTACACCTGCCCAATCAACTGGCACTTCATCTGTTCCCCATGGATTTCAAACAGCCAAGCAAAGCCACTTGATTGCAAATGTGTTTCATCGGATATCCGATTTAGAACGGCTTCTTCACTCCTTTCACAATCAAACTCAAATACGTCTCACAACTGGATGCTATTCAACAAAAGCTGGATGAAAGCCTTTAGCTATTCATGCCAAAAAGGAGGAGAGCAGCACATAGTTAGGGGGAGAGCAACACAAGAATGAGAAGGAGTGTGCATATTGAAAGGGGGAGTTGTGTTGATACACACACACACACATGTTTATAGTTATTTGCTTGCTTTTGTTTATATATACTCTTGTGTGGATATGTTTATATTTTCTCTTTTGGAAAACTTATGTTTATCTGGTACACTAATATAATTTTATGATGATGTTTATTCAGTGTTTATTTACTGTTATTTGTACCCATGTTGCTTTTGTAAGCTTTTAGGGTTTGTTTCCTTGTATTTGTAGGCTTTTATGGTTTATACCATGCTTATGCAATCTTTATGCTTTGTTGCCTTGTACTTTTAGCAAAATGTTATGCATTTTCTTTAAGTACTCTCACTCTTGTGCCCTTGTAAAATTTTATTCCTAGATGCATATATTTCATGTACTGTGCATTGGTTGAGTATTGGTCATTCAAGTAATTTGCTTTGTACTTATCAGCTTGAATGTCCGGATGTTCATTCCAAGTGTGAATGAGCATTGTGGTCACTATCTTTCAGTGATTTCTTGTTTGGTCAAGCCATGATTTATTACTTTATTCCATTTTGCTTGATCGCATTGTGTTTACTCCATTTGCATTACAAGTTTCTGTATACAATGAACTTATTGTGTTATTGTGTTTTAGGGGGTTTTTTGGTCTTATGGTTCAAGAGTTTCACAAATTCTAGAGTTAGGTGTGAGTGAGTTTTCCAATTGTTCCTAATTCACGCGTTAAGTCTAGAGTTTGTTGTAGGGTTTTGTCACGGAATAGCCAAAGGGGGAGATTGTAAGGTTGAATTTAATCAATCATCTTGTTGGCTTTATTCTGTACCAAATTTTCTTGTATTTTAGCAATTAGTAACCTTGTATTTAGGTGGAAATCATGTAAGGGTAGTGAGTGAGAGAGTGTGAAGAACTGCTTAAGATTGTGCAAGGATACAGAGACTCACGACTGGACTCGTGGGTGACTCGTGATTGGCAAGCCGCCAAAGTTGGCACACGTGTGGAGCATGCAAGGGAGCCGAAGAGTCACACCAATTGTTGCACTACAGGACAAAAGTCCCAGGCTAGTCAGGTCGTTAGCTCGCGGCTTGAACTCGCGACTTAGCCAAGTCACGAGGCCAAGCCGCCAATCAACCATATTTTGAAAAACCTGACTCTTCACATTCCTATCTCACCCTAGTATAAATCCCCTTAAACCCACGAAATGTAGAGAGCTTCCAAAGAGAATTTTGAAAGAGAAACCCTATAGAAAAACAAGATTGCATCATCCACAATCTTCACCTAAAAGACTCTTCAAATTCCTTTACTCTCTTCCTCTCCATTGATACATCTTTGAGAGGTTCTTGAGCAAGTCCTTTTCTCACCATACCCACGTCTGTGAGAAGGTTTTTTTGGTGCTAAGGGAAGCAGTTTGGAAGGGATTAATGATTATTAGTTGATGTTATGGTTTATAGCGGAATCCAGTAAGTTAGAGAAGAAAAAGGTTCGGTGCAATCTCTTTGGAGCAAAAAGCTTGGGGGGCTTAGGTACTTGGGTAGATTAGGCTTATAGGGTCTATTGCTGTTCATGTATCCAAACTACATTTTCTAGTGGATTATTGATCACTTGAAGGGCGGCGGATTAGTTTTACGCCAAGGGTTTTGGTTTCTTCTTCGATAACACATCGTGTGTTGTCCTTATATTTGCATCTCTCTTTCCTTTATCTTTACCATTTAATTACTGTTGTGATTGTGATTATTTATGGTTTAGATTGTTTATCAATTTTGTTATAAGTTTGTTATCATTTTTCGCACATACATTGTTTGATATAAAGCTTGAATTGGTAATTTGTTATTTGGGGGTCTAAATGTTTATAGTATTTTCAACGCTATTTGAACTTTCATTTACAATATAAAATTATAATATGACAATGATAAATAAATTTTAAAGCTTAGAAAAATATATTCTAATATATTAAAGGCACTATTTCCTCACCTAAAAATGGAATCACCCAATGGCCTCAAAATGCCTAAGTAAAGGCGAATCAACACATAACTTAATGAATTAGTACCAATTATGCCAATATTAATTTTAGATAGAGAATAATTAAAAGTACAAGGTTCAGGTATAAAATTTTACAAAAAGAGACGAAAATTATTATTATTATTTATTTCAAAAAAAATATATTCATTACCTTAGGTAAGGCGATGCATGATGAAGAAAAGTTGAAATCTAATTCCCAACTTTGATTTTTATATTGAAAAATAGAGTGATTGTTTGGTGTGTGACCATATGGGAGATTTTGTGTCTTATATTGACAATATAATTTATGGGAGTTTGGCTTACAAAAATTGAAACCTGAAAATGTTAGATGCAATTGATAATCAATGGTCATTTGACATGCCTACAATATATATTGCTACAACTTAGAGTTTCAAATTAATTGGACTTCTACTAATTAAGCCACAATTTTGGGAACCTTCTTGAGTGGTGGAGAGAGCACACAAGTCATCAATTTTATAGTGATAAAGACTACATTTTTGGGAGCTTTATCTAGTGGGGGCCTTAGGCTAGACGTGATGAAATTGGACCTGACTTAAACCTGGATTTTTTTACTCAAAGCAAAAACAAGTAGACCCATGACCCGACCCAACCTAATTAACTTGTAACCCAATCCATTTTTTATTTATTTATTTTATTTTTATATAATCCATTTTTATTTTTATTTTTATTTTTGGGTCAACCTTTTTCTTTTTTCTTTCCTTAAAAGTGAAGGCGCCAGGTTGGAGGATTATTAAATTTGGACTTAGCTAAGCTTCTTCTATGAAACTATTATCATTTGGTTCACTCTATAAAGAGTGAGAGTATTTGGGTTCTTTTCTTATCTGCTTTTCTAGAAGTTGTATAAATATTGTGCAAGTATTTATGTGGACCTTGACCAAAGCTACTGCTTTTGACATCAAAGTATTTGCAAGAGAATTAGAATATTTATCTATTTTTATTTTCCTCTACCTTTGTATTCCAACATCTATCTATTTTCATTCTCCTGTAATATAATTTAGCTTTCGACTAAGATAAATTGTTCATAGTAAAATCTTCTCTTTTTCTTCATAACTTTGTCCTACTTGTCCTTATCTCCCTATGGTGGGAACTTTTATTTTATTCATAGGAACCAAAATGATACTTATTTCAAAATAAATATGTGTGCTTTTGGATTTAAAGAGTTTTGATAATTTTATTATTATTATTATTATTATTATTTCTGAAATGGAAGTGTAAGATTGTGGTTAGAAAATGCAGGAGGCTTGCAATGTGTTACGCCGTCACATATTGTGATTATATATGTGATAGCTAGTAAGACAAGACACAAGTGAGGGACACAAATCCGGGAGTATCTAGGGCCAAAATTGCTTCTTTTAGGAAAAAAGTTTATGTTCACTACACTAATACTAGTATATTTATGGTCTAAATATATTACCACATGGCATATATATGTTTTCTAAATCTTTTTTTAAAGTGAAAAAATATGGGTCTAACTGAACTCAACTCGACTCGTTTTCTAACCTGCTAATTATTATGAGCTATTTTCAGCTCAAAACCATCTTCGGCCTGAACCCCGACATGACTTGATCTATTTGCCATGCTTGCCTTAGGAAAAAGCCTAAGTGACCAATACTTGGAGCTGGTATACATGCATCAAGAATGTCAAGACTCTTTTATATAAATAGGTTAATTACAAATGAATTAAATAAGGAATTGTAGGGGCCTTTTTTGTGTTATGCTTGGGGTTGGGCTGCCTCCTACGGTGATGAGGCCGGGTATTCTGAGTAGGAGAATTGAGACCGGCCCAACTGCAACTCAATTTGGGCCGGTTTGTGCACAAACTTGGCCTCGTCTGCCGGGAGAGTACTTATGGCAGGCAGAGCTGTTTTTTTAAATAAGCCACGGCAGACAGATATAATAACAAAAGAAAACATGATATAATGATCTTTCCTTGATGGAAAATAACTAAGTAATCTCTATTTTTTATGACAATCATAGTAATGACAATGGCTTTACAAAAGAAGTGAAAGATTAAATGACAATATGAATTAATCAAAGAAATATTATCAAGTTAAGTTTGAGTCTATAGTGGCAAAGACCAAAGAGGAAGAATGCTTTCTCTCAATGAAACTAATCTCCCAGGAAAATATTCTGCCGTGGGGATTAATGACTTTGAGAGAATTAGACCTAAATGATTAGTGCCCAAAGGAATCACTATTGTTTAATCGTCTTCAAGAGAGTGGGATTTTAAGGGGAGGGAAGGGAACTGACCTACTAGGGCATGCCCATTACTCTTTTTCTCTTTGTTTTCTGTTTTCACTCTTATCTTTTCTTTTTTCTTTTCTTTTTCTTTGTTTTCCTTTTACTTCGTGATACCTCTGTTTTTTGATCCTTTTTATAGGGCACGACAAGGGTCCTTTTATAGAGCCTGCCGTGATCGGATTTTATCACTTTACCCTCTTAACCGCCTTTGTTTGGTCTGGGTGTACTTGCTGACCACCTAGAGGCTCATTTGTGTACCACTTACCCTCGCCAAACAAAGGCAAATTTGTGTTGTTTGTTAGTCTACCGTGGCATCCTCTCCTACCATGGTGTAAATGCTTTTTCTCTCTCCATGGCATGCACCCAACGGTTCCCTCCTTAACTTTGCCTTTTTTGGGTGGTCTGTCATCCCAGTAGGATGTACCTCCCAAAAGGGCTTGAGCGAGAACTGCCAAATAGATCTTTTCCCCTCTCCCTACCACCAAACCACACCCCCTTTACCTCTTACCTTTAACCCATGGCCTTACCACATCCCATATTGGCTGGGTACAGGCTAGTGGTGCCTGGGCCTTGCGCGTGCCTTCATGTTATGTATGTTCAAAATATGCTTGCTGCTCATGTGTTTGCCGCGATCTGGAGCTTTGTTTGCATAGTCTACTGTGTTTCTTTGTTCTTTTACGTGGGTCGTTTGCATAATTCACTGTTCCCTCTAGGGACTGGGCTTTACTTGGTACTAGACTTCTTATTTTTTTCAGCTCACTTCTTAATTATCCTAGCTTCCTACCACATTACTTGGCATTTCCTGCTGCGGCGATTTGCTCTTGCTGGGCCTTTTTTTAGGCCTGCCATTCCACTATTTCCCCTAGTGGCTTAATACGGCCACTGGTGTTCTTACTTATGGGCTCTAGTGTCCCTTTCGTTTTTTGTTGGGCCTACGGCCCATTTACTTCCTTTGGACTTCTTTGGCCCACTCACTAACTCTGTATTCCCATGGGCTTTTACTAACTTGATTGGGCTTCCCCAGCCTAATTTCCTTATTCTCATCCTTGGGGTTCATGGGCTTGCCATCAACTCCTACTTTATTTGTTTACATTGCCTTGGGCCTGCCGCGGCCCATTCTCACTTTTCCATACCATAAATTGCCCATGGGTGCCATTTCTCTCTTTCTGAGCCCTTTAGGCCCATTTGCTTCCTCAAAACCCATTTTCTATGTTATGGGCCTGTGATCCATTATTCCTGCCGCTTGGGTTTAATGATTTTATTCTATACTTGCCACTTCTATTTGCTACCCGCATTGCTAAGTTGGGTCTGTTTTACAAAAATGACCCTCAACAAGAATTAAATGACAAACTAATGGGGAGATAAATCACGTGCTATTTGGTGATGCTATTGCGTTCCCTTTTTATTCATAAAGTTACATATACTCTCTCCAGGATATCATATAGCAAAATTCTCTTTCGCGTTTTTTTTTTTTTTTTTTTTTTTTTTTTTTTTTTTTTTTTTTTTTTAAATACTACTTGGCAGCTACGCCAGCATCATTGTATTATTATATTTATTTTTGTTTGTCACCGTACACTTTTTTCACCCGTATAGCTTAAACCTTTTTGAACCACATGAATAAACGATCACCCCCTTTTTTTTTTTTTTTTTTGCTGAATTGAATAAACGATCACCTTATATATATATATATATATATATATATCTGTATGGGGATTATAAGAGCAGTAGTTTTTTCAAATTTTTGTATTGTCTGGAGAATAAACAGTGACATTTAGCTTTTGCCTACCCATTTTTTCAAATACATTTCCAACAGATTCTCTATTCCATTCTCTATCTCATTTAAATATTATTTCTTCATTCATTGTTTATTCTTTTTTTAATCATCATTTTTTTTTTTAACAACTATATTTTTCAATGAGACGTATTATGTTCACAACATTTTACGCAATACTTTCACAACAAAATTTATGTGGAAAGTTGTTACTAGTTCTAATTTGAACCCACCATTGAAATTATTTTTTTACTCGCCAATTTTAACTAATAACAATCTGTTATTTAAAATTTATTATGAAAATATTGTGGTAGTATTTTCAATTAGGATTTTTTATTTTTTATATTATTTTTCTTCCTTTCATTTTATTTTCATCCACGTTTCATTTCTTTTTTTCTTTTTTATTTTTTATTTTTCTTGTTTTTCTCCTCCACACAAGTGTCCAACCCCCCTTCTTTTATTTTCTTTTTCACCTCAAGAACATTCCAGCATCTCTTTGCTTCACATCAGAGAGAGAGAGAGAGAGCTCGTCTGTCGCCCCATCGCCGGTGGAGATCGAGGTCGTCGAAAGGACAAGGCTGGTGGAGATCGGCATTCACCATGCAGCACTACTACGTCCGCCGCCTCACTGTTACTCGTCGTCCTCCCCACCACCAGGCTGGGTCAGATTGGCCTTTTTTTTTTTTTTTTTTTTTTTTTTTCCAATATTTGCTTGTTCTGATTCAACTTTCTTTTAAGAATTGGATTTTGTTTTGTGTTTGGATTAATTCTTTTGCTCATGAGCAGGTCTCTCTCTTCTCTTTTTTCTTTTATTTTTTCTTTTATTTTTTTGATTTCATTTGGTTTATGAGAAATATTATTTTCGTGTTTGGATTGTATTTTGCATTTTGTAGCCGTTGAGATAAAGAAGAGAGAAAGAGAGTGAGGAAGAAAGAGTGAGAACACTAAGAAGCAATGGAGAGAGAGTGTGAGAGAAAAAAAAAGAAATCCAGAGGAGAGAGAAAGAATTGATATAATAGTAGCTTGTATGATTTTTTAATCAAAAAAATTCAATTGCTAATGTATAGCAGCCCATCAGATTTGATGAGCTATTTTTCTTAAGCCAAAAAAAAAAAAAAAAAAATCAGGATTTAGAGAATCCATTGGAGAGTTTTTTTTTTGGGTTTCATTCTCTATTATAGAGAGAATTTTGGGTTTAGCTTCTTTGTTGGAGATGCTCTTAGTTAATTTGTTTGGGTATTAACTATAGGATTTGGATAATGCTCAGCTCTAGCTCTAGGAGTCACACAAGTTGGACATGTCCCAAAAATCGAACACTTATCGGAAGAGGCAAAGTACTCCTCGTAAAAAAGCTATGTACATATATATGTGTGTGTGTATATATATATATATATATATAACCTCTTAATTACTTTGGCTCCTCTTATTAACTATGAAAAAACCAAAAAGCAATCCCTACTTACACGAGAAAACAACTCTAACACTGAAAAAAGTGAAAAAGTTAAGTGTTGGTGCAAACACAATAATAATAGAAATAGCACAAAGAGAAATTGAATAATACTTCTGAATATTATTGATTTGAAGAGAAAAATTACACAATACTATTTGGACTGAGGCACAACACTTACTCTCTTTAAAGAGATTCAAGGCTTTGATAGGCCACAAATTGAATGACCCCTTGTGATTATACCAATTAATTAATTAGCCAAGTTATTAATTAATCAGTTAATCATGCAAACACGTGGAAGCACAAACAAATCACCAATAAACTAAATATGCAGCGAAAATTAAATGACACGGTGATTTGTTTACGAATGGGGAAAACCCTTACGACAAAAATCCCACCAGGTGATTTTCAGGTCATCACTCCCGAAACTCCACTATTATCAAATCAAGTGGTTACAAATAAAGGAATCCCAAGTACCTTACCAACTTACAGTTGAACCCCTTATCCTAATACCCAATTGGACTTGATTTGTAGTGACAGTTCCCCTTTTTGATGCACAACTCCCAAGTACGTGACGAACCAATGAGCGAATCTCAGTACGCGACTTCTAACACCAACTTAGAAGGAGAGGTTGGCTGCAAAGTTCTTTAGTTCATCTTACACGATGAAGATCAAGAAGATGCTTGGTCACAAAACCCTTTGGTGCAAATACACAGTAACTTCTTCAGAGAAGATGAACTAGGTCAAGAACTTAGTCTTTGATCACAAATTGCTTGAACAGAGTTTGCTCAATACTTGTACAACTTGTGTACATCTTGACAGCTCTTAAAACAATCCTTTTATATGTTTAGGGTTTGGAGAAAAGAAGACCCAAAAGCATATTCATGGATCCCAAGAAATCAGATCAGAAAATTTGATTTTATAATTCTCGATAGATAGCAGGTGTTGAGGAGCTATCAAGAAGGTGTCGAGATTTAATGATTTTGCACTTCAGCTTGTTTTTCTTGGACAGACTTGATGATTTCAACACTTGATCTTGAAACCTTGTTTCTTGAAGTATTAAAAATACATAAAACTACCCAATTACAAGTAGAGTGTGTTTTGTCAAAGGATTATCCAATTTACATAAATAAGTGACATATGTTTTTAACAAGTGAAAACACATATGTCCTAACAGGCTTCAAGCCTTTAGTTGACTAAATTTTGTAACTGGTATACACCTTCTTGACTTGTCTCCCCCAGGATACAAAAGCCCAACAAATGTCGTATGACTAGAATCAGTAGCGACTCTAGGAATTTTGTCCAGGGTGTTTCTATTCCACTTTGAAAAAATTTTGGGTCATTTCGGTCTATTTCAGGTGTTTCGGTAAATACCGGCCGAAATTCAAGATTTGGCCTTAAAAAAAAAAAAAAAAAATCTTAAAACCAAAACAAATTTGCATTTTGTACACCGAAAAACCTCAAAAGGAAAAAAAATGAAAAGAAAAGAAATAAACAAAGGTACTTGTACAATAAACTATAAGTTCATTTGAAATATTAATAAAATTATTAATTATTATTGTTTAGTTGTTTCATAAATTTGTTTGTCTTTTATAAACTATAATTTGTTGTATTGTTGTTTTATTAATTATTGTTTAGCCTAACATAATTTAATTTGTTTGTCTTTTATAATATATTAGTTAATTAAATTATTAATTATTGATGTTTAGTTGCTTTATTAATTTGTTTTTACTAACTACTAGCAGTCTAGCTTGCATACACCTCCATAATTTTTTTTTTTTTTAATAATGTATAAAGACAATTAATTACACCTCATGCCTGATGCCCCTGCCAATTAGAAAATTTCACAATCATACGTTACACTAAAACACACACCAACACCAATGGATAAGATAAATTAATAAAGCCAAATTCAAAAAGTAAAAAATAGAAAAAAAAATTAATAAAGCTAAAGTTTGGTTCGGCCAATCACAGACAAAAAAAATTAATAAAGCTAAAGTTCATTCATTTCCTAAGAGAGAGAGTTTAATAAAGAGAGTTTCATAATTTTCATTCATTTCAGTTCAAAGAGAGAGAGAGAGAGAGAGAGAGAGAGAGAGAGAGAGAGAGAGAGAGAGAGTCAGAGAGAAAAATGAAATACCTTAGGGGAGGGAGCACCGGAGCAACCAAGCAGGGAGCGAGCGATCTAATCTCAAGTGGCGTTGACAACGACTACACGGAGGGGCGAGCGAGCGATTCGATGAACCTTGAGATCTCCGTCTGTTGCTCAAAGCGAGCGATCCGATTTGGCGATCTCAAGTGGCGTTGCAGCAAGCGAGAGAGCAATCTGATCTCAAGCAGCGATGGCGTAGAAAGGAACCCGTTGTTCTGTAATGAAATACTTTAGTGTTTTCTGATTTAGACCTTTAGGATTGAGGCGTTGCTCTTCTTTTTTTTTTTTTTTTCTTGAAAGTAGAACATATAATAATAATAATAATTTTTTTTTTAAAAAAAATTGAGGGTGTTCCTAATTCTGTGATTGAGGGTGTTTCTAATACAAAGGAAATATAAAAAATTAAAAAAAAAAAATTTCTTTGACTAAAACCTCTCTATTTTTTAGTGAATAAGAATGCTTGCATTTGCAGGATTTTTTTGGTGTGATAACATTGTAAATGGTATTGGGTCTTAATAAGTTTATTTATAGGCTCAATTATCCCTTCACCTCCTCCCTTCAACTTCACCTTGCGCACGTATCTAGCCTAATATCTGAATCAATTCATTTTAGCTCATTAATCATTACAATTAAAAAGAATAAAATAGTCTCTCTTCTTTTCAATATGGGATTAAATATTTTCACTAACTCTTCATCTTCTATATTAACTCCCACATCTTTACATTTATGTTGAATATAAACCCATTTTAATTTATTAATATTTAATGTTCCAACATTAGGTAGTATAGAGGCATTCATGGCACTTTTTAATCAAAATTAACATTTTCATTGTTTAAAAAAAAGTCTGTGTTTATTGCACACACTTGTGCATTTACACATTTCTCAAATACACTATGTGCAACAAGTTTTTCACTTAAAAAAACTTTATCTACTTCCAAGATTTAGCATGTCATTATTTACAACATTGGAAGTTAATCCCAAAAAAAATTACTTTTTTATTTCTTATTTTTATTTTTTGGTATATGGTATTTTTGAGATTTTGATATTCAATTTGGGTTATTTTAGACAATACGTAATAGAATATTCCAAAAATCAAATTGGGTCCATGTCGGAGATTACGTAATAGAATATTCATACAGGTTACTACTTATGTGACAATGAATTTCACTACCTTAGGACAATTAGGGTTACTATCATTATTTACTAGGGCTTCCATTCAGAACTTATAACAATTCTCCTTCTAACCTTCTAGTGCAATAAAAGACTTCGTTAGAATTTAAATCACAATTTAACGATAAGGATTTTTTTTTTTTTTTTTTTTTTTTCATTTCCAATACTTAAAGGGGGAGATTGCCCAATTTTAAAGTTTATAAATGAATTGTGAAATACCCAAAAAATAGATGTTTTTTCTATTTTTATTATATTAATTCTAGAGTGTAACATATTGTTCATGTTTTGCAGAGCATGCATTTGAAGCTACAAGAATCAATTGAATTACTTATAGGAGAGTGGAAAATAGATAAGGAATATTAGTATTTTATAGAAATTTACAAAGCGTACTAGGGTTAGAATTTAACAACGTGGTTCTCTTAACAATTTAAAAACGAAAAACAAAAGTTATTTCTTTTTCAAAACCTGATTTTAAAGAGTTCAGACAGTATGTGAAACCACAATTATTTATTTGTGTTGGTCAGGAGGACCACATGTCGGATTGACTCAATTCTCCAAGGAATGGACTAAGAAGTTGATAGTAGCACATGGTAAAAACTTTTGTGAATGATTTCATCCTATTTTTCGTCCACAGGTGTTGGGAAAAATATCAAATCAAGAAGGATTACATAAATTGTGGTTTCAAATACAACAATCAGGTCTCTAATCCAAAAGTTTACAAATGAAAAAATGGATATTGATATATAAATTCATATCCAAGCATATACATACCTGATATGAGAATTCATGCTTTAACAGTTTAACTACGAAACAAAATCATAAAATAGGGTAATATATTGGATCAATTATTCATCTTTAAATTTTATTACATAATACTCTCAACCCTCCCCACACATAAAATTCTTGCAGATAAATATCATGTTTATCTCAAACACACATTACATTAAATTAAGAATCAAGTACATTGTCCACACTGACTTATTAGAACGAACATGGGAGTTCGACAAAAGGAAAGCAAACAAACGGAATGACATAGCCATACATAGGACGTACCAGAGAGGATCTATAACAAATTTTCAATACCTTTGGTCTCATTTTGGATTATAATAACCCAACATAGAGTACACAGTCTGTAAGACACTGAGAATGAGTACAAATAATCCGGCAATGAAAGCCACTACTGTCCACGGGCTGCTGAAATGGTCGTGAATGACTTGAGTTATCCAGAGCATCCTCCTCTTGTCGTAGTATTGCTGGATTTGGCTTCTGACACCTTTGTATATTTCAAGGTTAGGAACCAAGTCGGTGCCTATCTCGTTGAAGACTCGAGCCACTTCATCATCGCTGCCAAGAAAATTGCGGAGTATGCCTGCGTTCCTAAGGTCTACAACGTCTTTGGATTCGTCGATGAGTGAATCGAGGAAGGATATGTAAGACGAGACTCCATAGTCATTTTCAAAATCCGGACACATCTCGTAAGCTATCAAGTTGAAGAACTTGGGTCCAGTTGAGTCATCCACTATTATTGGAGGCAGACTAAGGGTTCCGCCATAGAATTCCCAATTCTTGGTGAAGGTTATGTTTCCCAAGCATTTATTGTTGCTGGACTTCAAATGAATTCCTACTGCGTTAAGCTCTTGCACGTTGCGAAATGAATTCCAATCTTCTTGGTTAGAGTTATTTTTAGGACTTGTGGAAGTGCAGCCTAGAAGTCTGTTCCGCAGTGGATCCAGAAGATGAACTGGTTCTTTATTGGGTGGCGTTTCCTCTGTTTTTTCACCCTCTTTATTATTAGGACTTCTGGAAGTGCAGCCTAGAAGTTTGTTCCGCAGTAGATCCAGAAGATGAACTGGTCCTTTATTGGGTGGCGGTTCCTCTGTTGTTTTTGTCATACTTTGCTTATCAATGAAACTTTGGACCGACTCCCTCAATTTTTCACCATCTTTACTGTTTTTGATTAAATCGTCGAGAATTTGATAAGGAAGTTGATTCTCCAACAAGAATAAATCTTGTTGCACAAAGGCCACTTGACCATTTTTAATTTGGAAACTTTTGACATTATTATGAACAACAGAGTCTATGAATTTCAGTGTTGCACAACCATCCACAAACAGCATCCATGAAAGGGCTTCATCATTATAATTGTGAATCACCTCCTCATCGAAACACTTCCTTAGTTGCTCGATGTTGTTCTTAATCACCATATACAATTCTTTATCAGTCTTGCCACTTTCTTCAATGAAGTTTTCTGCCAATGTAAGCTTGTATTCTTCTGCTAATCGATACTTTGGCTTACCATGATGGATAGGACCGATTGATACCACCCTCGGCTCACAGTACTTTTGGAAATCTTTGTGACCTCGAAGCAATAGAACCTGATGGTTCTTGCAGTTTAGAAATTAACTAAGTAATAATTGACAACAATATAAATAATATGTTTTTTCACTTATCATTTCAATGATACATGTGAATAAATTTATTTGGATAAAGTTTGACTCTAACTACCAATAGGAAACTAACATAATATTAATACTTGTCAAGTGCAACTCACTTCACTTAACAATCCAAGTGAATCATGTGCAATCAAAATGCATTTCATCTTTTTATTGGTGGTTAAAATCCAAGACTCCAAATATATTTGAAGTCAAAACACTTCCAATTTATAATAGTAAGATTAATAAACTATAATTATCCTTGACATATAACTTAAGACATTTGCACCACCACATGTGATGAACATTTAACTTTTATGTCAATGGGTTTCAATTAGCTCAATTAGTAAAATCTTTTATGATTAAATAAGAGATTTGAGGTTCAATCCCTGTGTACATCCAAAACCAATTGGTATTTTTGATCTGACGCTAAAAAACATCATTAGGAGTAGATGCCTTAGGTTGAAACTATTTTTATAAAAAAAATGTGTATCTCAACTAGTGTATTGAGTTTCAGCACCAAAAAAAATCCTTAAAAAAAAAAAAAAAAACCTATTGTACTTAGATCACAAACTCATTAACCTCAGCATATTGATAAAGTAAAAAAAAAAAAAAAAAAAAAAATTAAAAGATACATGAGTCTATAGTCTACATCATACCAAACAAAAAAAGTTTCACTAAAGAAACATATTTTTGGAAAATTCTTGTTTAATCTACAACGTAAGATTTATATTGCTAGTACAATCTATTAACCTATAATTACCCCATATTTTTCCCCATAATATAATATCAAAGAAGTACCCCTCCAATCTCTACGTCTTTCCTAATTTATTTCTTTTACAATTTATGCAGGTTGTGATGGCCCAATACAGTTTGAGACTTAAGGCAAAAACTTTAAGTTGAAATTTTTCTATATTTAAATATTAGCTTTTAATATTATAATTTTTTTCTAATAATTTTAAAAAAATCTAATCTTCTTGCTTTTTGAGATACATGTTAGGTCCATAGAATTAGGTTGGCAAACCGTGAACAATTGTACCACTTAGAATCTTAGTTAATCTTGGTTCTCAATTGTAAACATGTTCTAGTACAAGACAAGTAAAGATTCAAGTAATGATAGACTCAAGAAAAATAGAAACTGGACTACCACTATGCTGGTTTTCAACACCAGCTTGACATGTCAAGATTCACTTAATTCAACTAGTTGAATTGAAGAGCTTGACCAATCAAGAATCGTACATAATAGATCTAGAAGTCTTGTTTTCTTAATTAGCCGAATGATCTAGGGTTAGTTTCACTTCAAGTCTACTATATAGGCAACCTAAAGCATATTTTCCAAGCCTACGGATGAACAGTAGTTTATTGCACATAGATCTAGAATTTTCCAAGCTCTCTTAAAGTATCAACCGGAGAACTAGTTCATATCAAAGATCTGGTGATCAAGTGAAGTTGCTGCATCCAATTTACATCCAAGTTGCTGGTCCAAATCTTTGGGAGGTGTTTTTGGAGTTGTGAGTGAAAGTTCACGTGGAAAAAATCTAGAATAGAATAGTCCATTGATCAGGAGATACGTGTGGTCACGTGAGTAAGTATTACATGAGATAGAAATAAATTTAGGGTTAAGTCTATTGTATAAACTCTCATTCTATTCTAGTGGATTTGTTTACCTTAAGAAATCCCCCCAAGTTTTTATTGCAAAACACTTTGTTTCATTGGTTTTTTTGAGCCATCATTTTGGTTGTTTATATGTAATCCATGTTTATGTGATGTTTATCAATTCATATCTGGAACATATTTAATCTAATTAATTACTTGGCTAAGAATTGATTAATTGCTTCACAACCGGGACTTTAAATCCTAACAATACAAAAATGACTCTAATTTAGTTCCTGCATTCAAGTTAAGCTAAGATCTCAATTATTTAGTTGATAATATATCTCATATGTACTTTTATCTTCTTGTGAAATAGTCAATCTTAAGTATGATTTTATTAGTTTTAATTTTAATAAATTTATTTACAGAAGAAAATGTAACAATTTTTGTCAGTAAAATTCTACAAGTGATAAATACATTTGGGTAAAAAATCTAATCTTTTTATGTAGTCAATAATTATGACATTACATGTTTAAACATTATTACAATCATTTTTATTGTTATTTTTTGTATAATATTTCAAAATCTTTTAATATTATTTTGATGAATTTCATATTCATTTGTGGGATTTTCATATATATTTTTTATATTAGTAAAAAAATACAAATTTTTATCTCTCTCTCTCTCTCTAAATTTTTAAATATCAGGTTTTGTTAGTAAAGTGCATATGATCAAGAGATCCAATTTGATATTTTATAGTAGAATTAAAAAAAAAAAAAACTATCTATAATATAAAATTATAATATACGAGGATACATAAATTTTAAAGTGTAGAGATGAATTCAACACATAACATAACGAATTAGTAAGTAGTATCTCATCTAACAATTAATCTCCCAACAGCCTCAAGATGCCTAAGTAAAGATGAAATCAACACATAACTTAATGAATTAGGATCAATTAAATCAGTATAGAAAATCAAATTCCAAGGTTTAGGTGTAAAATTTAACAAAAATGTATGGAAATAATAATAATAATAATAATAATAATAATATTATTATTATTATTATTATTATTATAAAGTTTCTTTCCTTTACCTTGGATAAGAAATCTAATTAATTTCCAACTTTGATTTTCATTTTGAGGAATAGAGTGATTGTTTGGTGTGTGGGTCATGTGGTACGTTTTGCATCTTACGTTGATAATATACCTTGTGGGAGTTTGACTTACTAAAATTGAAACCTTACACCGTTAGATGAAATTCATAATCAATGATGAATCGGAATGGTTATAAAACAAATTTCTTTGAGCTACAACTTAGAGTTTCAATTGGATTGGATTTTTACTAAGCCACAATTTTGAGAACCTTCTTAGGTGGTGGAGAGAGTGCACAACTCACCCATTTTTTTTATTGATAAATATACAGTTTTGCAACCTTTATCTAGTGAGGGCCTTTGGCAAAGGTCTAAGTGACCTAAGCTTGGGGCCGGTGTACAAGCATCAAGAGTGTTAAGACTCTTTTATATAAAGTTAAAATAGTTACAGGTTAATTACAAATAAAATAAGGAATTAAATCACAAGATACTGAGATAGTGGGTATAAATATTTTGCAACTATTCTAACTTAATGCAATCAAAAGTTTCCTAGTAAATTTTGTGAAAAGCAGCATTTTTTTTTTTGCTAGGATATAGGACTACTTCAATAAGACAATTATTATATTTTGATTAAATGCACAAACACAACCTTTTGTATCTTTGGCTTTGTTGTCCATCGATTCTTCCCTTTGACACGCGCCTCCTTTAATTTCATAAAATTCTCTTCCTCGGAACCTGTCTCACCATGGATTGCAATACTAGAGACAATGACAGGTTGATCATGGCCTCTGCTTGTTTCACCAGCTTCTTTTCTTTCAACTTTTCTCGAATGGATCATCTCCTCAATGGAAATTATATGCTCCATTCCGGCCATCGTCAGTGTTTTCCAAAATAAGGTAACTATTGCTATGATAAGATTGATCAAATAGTAAACTTTATATCTGCTAACTGAACATGAAAACGTTACCTTGAAGCATTTAGCTTTTAGAGTCTTCATTACTTTATTCATATAACAAGTCTGGAATCAAATGCACACACTTTTGTGCACCACTAACTTGTTTTACGACTCAATTTTGATGAAACTGTGAATGAGAAAGAACCAAACTATATTCTCATCACCTTTTATAAAACAGGCTTGTTATTTAATTTATGATTTGAAATTATGCACACTTTTCCATTATACTAGAGACTGTTCTAGAGCCATACATTTTTCCATAACTTGTGCATATATATGTCAACTTGTGATTTAATTATACACTTGCACATGGATTCCATTATTGGTACTTAATAAATAAGTAATTCAATCACTACTTAATAATACACGTGGAAATTGTGACACAGTATGTGCCCTTAAATCTTCTTCATAAACTAATGGTTATACCTTCATTTTTATGCAGTCCAGTCGGAATTACACACACTTTTTGTGTGTTATTTTTCTTGATCAGTGGCATAAGGGGCAAAGTGGCCATACCCCGGGCCTGACAAAGCTTGAAGTTTTTTCATGAGTGAAAAATTTAGGTACAGTGCATTAAGTTCCTTAATTTAATTAAAATATATAGTCATTTTGATTAATAAAGTGCAAATAATATTATCTTTGCTAAGGATAATTAAATTTAAAGCCACTAATAATTCCTTTAATTTGGATATTTCACTATTAATTATCCTTATTGTAAGTATACGCAAATTAAGAAGTATTGATACGTTATTTAAAGTAAAGACATTGACAATTTAGAAAACATTTGAAACTTCAATTCCCAAAGAACATCTTAAGGATCTCCAAGGACAAGTTTTATTGTAAATAATTTAGTTGTTTATATTAAAAAGAAAACTGCTGAGAACTTAATATACATATTTGACTATGTCATGGGAGTAGAATTTTAACTATGGATGTTTCCGTTACAAACACCAAGAGGAGCCAATTAAGTTACAAAACCCATGACATACATATTTAGTACTTAATAAGGACAAAGTTCGGCTCTAACCATGTTTGAAGTCTTGGGCATCAATGATTAACAAGAGATGACATTAATTAGTTCATGTCATGAGTCATTTAACCCAATTAACTAAGTGAATCATGTAAATTACACATAATATGACATATATACTATCGGTGATTGGAACCTAAGGCTCCAAACCTATTTGAAGTCAAACATTTTCCTTATTTTAAATTTCTAAATGAGTATTAAGTACAAGTTTAATATTGGAGATATTTAATAATTTTTTTAATTTGTATTTCTGTTTATACCTACTTAGTAAAATCATGATAATTGATTAGAGATACCTGGCTAGTACCTTCATCTTAGCACATAGTTATTAAGGTTGATAAACGCTTTTTGCTCAACATCTGTTGATTTGTAAAATATTTCATTTATATCTTGAAGTATCTTCATAATTTTTTTTATACTATTATATATATACCAAAATATATAATATGTAAAAAGAAATAAAAATATCAAATCTATCACATTTTAATTTGAGCTTTAAATGATAACTTTTTTACTCCACACCACTACTACCAACGGGCCTGGTTTATAGCATCATTTATTTCCTAAAGAAAGGAGAAAGAATGTTCCACTTTTTTTATTATCAAGTTTGGCATAAGCTATTTTAATTGCAATAGAAGTTTTGTTTTGTGATTCGATTTTCTCATAAGCCTCGTAATAAAGCAAGATAAGATGTCAGAGAATAGGATGCTGCTACAGAGTTCAGACACTAAGAACAAATGTGATCATGTAATACCCGAGAGATCAACCGTGAAGCTGGTGAAATAATTTCAAAATTTATATGTATATAATATCATGTACAATATAATAAAATTCTGGTCTTAAAAATCATGGCCATGACCAAATAGCCACATTGTACTCTTAATTAAAGAACTTGATAAACTACATAATTCCATATAATTTAGGGCGATTTCAAATTAAATTCTGCATTTTAAAAAGTGTAAGAGTATAAATTTTTTAATCTTTTTATACCTCTGCCTCAATGAGCTACTATTAACTAAAAGTCTAAAACTAGTAGAAATTCTTATCCATTATTATTAAAACTTATCAAAATAAAAAATAAAAATCTCCATGTGAAATTATAAGGGCTATGATACAATATCAGTCATTTAGTATTTGTTATCGAAATAGTCATAGTAAAATTAATATTATTACATAAACTCATGTAATATCCTAATTATATCATATTATATCGTATCATATATTATATATAATAAAGATTGTGTCATATACACTTTGGTTGTGCCAAGTAGATAATCTCTTTTTTTCCCCCCTCCTTATGTCATGTGGTACACAATATTAGTATTAAAGTAATTAGCAAACTTACTCTAAGTAAAACTCTATTACCAAATATTCAAAAACATTGAGGGTATATTTGGTAGACTGTAACGGTAATTACATAAGAATAGGAATAAATATTACAAAGAATACAAGATGTTGTAATGTAATATTTATTACTATTCATTTATTTGGTGACAACTTAAAAATAGAACCCTGAAGATAATGGAATGAAAAAAATTTTAAATTAAACTTAAGATATATTTTAGGAAATATTTTATTCATATAATTATATTTCCTAAAAAATAATATTTTTTAAATTTGAAAGAGAGATTAATTGTTTTTTATGATTTTTTATTTTCATAATTGTTATATGCATATGGAAAGTTTGATTATTTGGAAATATATTAATTATAAAAATTAATACACCTACTAGAAAATAGCAATTACAACACTTTTAGAGATGAATAATTATTTCTAGTTTTAAAGAATAGCTATTCATAGGGAATGTCATTTCTCTGTAATAAAAACATAACCAAACTACTGAATAGTTAAATCATAGGAATAACTAAATCATAGGAATAACTACTACATTATAGTATATATTACAGTATACCAAACGTACCCTAAGAAAAATGCTACTCTAATAAAAATTCTACTATTAGGAGGTTTTAGAGATTAAAAGAAATCTCATTATTTATTTTATATTATATAAATAATTTTCCATATTATTTTTTTCTTAATAATAAAATTTTGTTCATAATAGTCGTATTTCCACTATGCGGCTTAGTGTTCGTTTAGAATAACTTATTTAGCTGAAACTAAAATTTTTTTGCTAAAAGTGTCAAAATGTTAAAAAATAAACTAAATAATACAGTGAGACCCATAAATAGAATCTTTGGGGTAAGAAAATTTAATAAGGTGATAATCTCACGTGTCATACTCAAGGCCAATGAGATCAATACAGTTTCGAGGAGCCCATACACTTGAACAGTAAAGCTGGAGAGGTGAGCCATAGCCACGTCAAGGGCACATTACTAGAGGGGGGCCACATTGTAGAGGAAGAGATTCAGAGAGGGGGTTAGCCTTAACGTGATTGGAGATATGGTAGTTGCCACCACATTTAATGCACCTCAAAAAACATCCTAACTGCAGTTATGTGGAGAAGACCCTTAAATAGTGTTGCCATGATTGCCGTAACTTATAGAAGACTTGGGAGGGCATTTGATGGGATAAGCACTCGAGTAGTGGCCTGTATAATCAACAAATGGAGGGACAAGATCAGCCAAAGGAGGCTATATAATGTGAGAGATCGTCCAGGGACAAGGGGAGTTCATGAAAAATCTAAAAAACACTGTAATACAAAGAATTGAAATTGTAATCAAGTTTAAGAAGAATATACTCCAAAACTACCCTCCTCAGAAGTGCAGTGGAGCCCATGAATAGTAGCAAAATTAAGCTGAATAGTGAAATAATTTTAATTTTTCATTTCAATCTAAACGCACATGAAATCTTAGACTTATATGATGTGCATTGATCATGCAATATAACATAATTTTTTCTTTAATTCTTACTATCTATTTTATTTTTTTATTATATTAATTTAAATATTTTCTATAGTTCACATATGATACTTGACTTAGGAATGAAAATGATATTAATTTCAAAATAAATAGGTGGTCTTTTGAATTTAAGAGTGTTGATCATTTTTTCTACTATAATAGAAGTGTAAGATTGTGGTTAGAAAATGTTGGAGGCTTGTGATGTGTTGCACTGTCACATATTGTGATTATATATGTGATAACTAGTAAAACACAAGTGATGGACGCAAATTGAGTATCTAGGGCCAAAATTGCTTCTTTGAGGAAAAATGTTTATGTTCACTGCACCAATACTAGTATATTTATGGTTTAAATATATTACCAGTGGTATATATATGTTTTCTATTTTTTTTTTTAATGTGAAAAAATACAGGTCTACCAAAACTCAACCCAACACATTTTTTAACTTGCTAATTATGATGAGCTATTTTCGGCTCGAAACCATTTTCGACCCAAAGCCCAACATGACCCAACCTATTTGCCATGTCTGCCTTAGGAAAAAGCCTAAGTGAGCAATACCTAGAGCTGGTATACATGCATCAAGAATATCAAGACTCTTTTATATAAATAGCTTAATTGCAAATAAATTAAATAAGGAATTAAATTACAAACTAGTGGTGAAATAAATCACAAGAGAGTTGGTATATATTTTGTAACAACTATTATTAATTTTTTTTTTTGAAACAACTAGTCTAACATAACGGGGTCAAAAGTTTAATAGTAAATTTTGTGACAACATGCAATTTTTTTGATAGGATATAGAACTACTTTAATAAAAGAATTATTATATTTTGATTTAATGCATAAGCACAACCTTTTGTATCTTTGGTTTTGTTGTCCATTGATTCTGCCCTTTGACTTTCGTTCTGTTGCACCCCTGGATGTCTGCTTTTAACAAGACACCCAGGAAACCATTAGTTAACCTACCCCATACAAAGGCCTGAGTTGTGATTAACTTGAGACCACACACGATCTCCCACAGGCCTCATCTCATGGTGAGGCCTCCTTCTTTAATTTCTTAAAATTCTCTTCCTCGAAAATGCGGGTACTATCTATCTCATTCTCATGGACTATAATGCTCATTGCTCAGCTTCTCTTCTTTCAACTTTTCTCGAATGAAACTCCATGGAAATTACGTGCTCCATTATGGCCTTTTGGTGAGTGTTTACCAAAACAAGGTAACTATTGCTATGATAACCGAATTGATCAGATACTAAACATTAATTATATATGCTAAGTGAAAATGGAAACGTTAGCTTGAAGCAGTTAGTCTTTTAACTTTATTCACACGCCAATTCTGGAATCAAATGCAAACACTTTTGTGCACTAGCTAGTAACTTGTTTTACGACAAGTTTCATGAGAACGAACAATACTATTTTCACCTTTTACAAAACAAGGTTGTTAGAATTTGAGATTTTACGAACTTTTTCAATACTTATGATTGTACCTTTATCTTTATGAAGTAGGGTTGGTATTATATATGTATATCTAGCTGCTTCATTCTGTAAAGTTTTGCTACGATTCCTCCTACCAATCAGTGGCTAAGGGGCCTTACCCCCTTACCAAGTTCAAAAAACATAAATGCTGATAAATGATTGATTGTCGATCCCAACAACTTAAGTAAAATGGAGACACAAATCAAGCTCTGGATCTCGTACTATAATTCCATGATAAATTATCAATTGTTACAAAAATTTAAGCTTAATCATTAATATAAGTTTCATCAGTTGTAAAACATAATTTCATCATGCGACTCATTGAAAGTACATTAAAACAATTTAGTTTAAGTGAAAATTTATTTCCAATGTTTAAAAAAAAGTCAAAATACTACTTCAACCAAAACTCCTCAACAGTTTCAAGAATTTTCTAGTCTATTATCATTTTTATTTTATGAAAAACTTACACTTACATGACGCGCATTTGTCATGTAATATAAAGCAATTTTTTCTTTTGTTTTTACAATCTATTTTATTTTTCAATACATTCATTGAAATAATTTCTATAGTTTACATAAATGCTTGAATAATTTGTGCACAAGCATGATATTAGACTATTAGTACTATATAATAAAAATTATTTTTTATCTGTGAAGTGGCTAGTAATTTTTTTGTTGTGCCAAGTAATTGCACTCTCCTTATGTCAACTGACTACAATTAATTTTACGACATTAACCAGCATATCAAGGGATGGAACTATGATTAGCCTATTGAAAGCTTTAAACTAGGTAATTTTCTGAGAGTTCACTTGGTATTTCTATTTAGAGCTTTAGTGGTAGAGCTTTTACGATAAACAGTTTTAGTGTCTAGAACATTTGTCAAATTACAATAATAAAGTGTTTGAAATTGTTGTTCCCATTTGGAAACCAATAGATAAAGAATTTTAATACGTTAAAAATGATAAAAGATGACATATTGTGTGTTATTTTATTACGTACGTCCATTTATTATTGAACAATGCATAAAAAAAAAAAAAAAAAAAAAAAAAAACTCAAAGCTTGAAATTCCAGCTTAGAATAAGTCCCTGAAGCCTGTTGTGGTAATTTTTGCTGAGGATTTTTTATGTGTCCTTAAAGTGTTTAAGTCTCTCATGACAGCATACTATAGGGCCAGTAACGCAGGAGAATGTCTTATAGCTAGATGAATTATGTAACACATCCTTTTCTAGAGCATGCTATTGGTGATGCTTGCTTAATTGTTTTCCCATTTTTTATTCATAAAGTTACGTACTCTCTCTAAGATATCATATACAAAATTAACAACTTTTCTTTTCCTTACCTTATAAGCAAATTCTCTTCCGCCTTTTTTTTTTTTTTTTTTTTTTTATTTAAATTTTTTTTATTTATTTTTTAATTTTTATTTAATTTAAAATTTTAATTTTTTTAATACTACTTGGCAGCTATGTCAGCATCATTGTATTATTATTTTTATTTCTACTAGTTAGGGCAGCACGTGCAAGGCACGTGCTTGCCGTGGAAAAAAAGTATTGTAATAATTAAGGTCAATTCTAAATTTTATTTGTATTACAAAACAAAGATATGAATCGTTTGATTTTTAAAGTATATAGAGATTTACATTAATCAAAAGAGACATAAATTTTAAGAATTTTGATAATTATGTCATAAAAAGTTAATCTCATTCGTTTAAGAATTTTGATCAACCACAAAGTTAGGGTGGCTATTTAACATATAAATATTTATTTAGCTATAATAGTTTTTTAGTGCCTACTTGCTAAAGACAATATATCTATTCTCTAAAAACTTCTAAGAATGATAACGAATATCATCATCTTCCAATAATAAACAATTGAGTTTTGTTAAGAAATTAAAAAAAAAAAAAAAAAGATAACAAAAGGCTTGTGTCATCGAATATCATCATTCTAACTTTCAAAGAATTTTTATCATTTAAAACTCAAAATACGTAAAGAAAATTTTTAGGATGTTAAAATCTAGAATGAGTAATTTAAACATTACATAATAAAATATTTTAAGAATCATAAGTTTTCATTAGGGTTTAATTAAGAGAATAACAATACGACATATTTGCTATTTTTCAAAATATTAAGTGAAAAATTCCTTGATTTTAAAGTTTAAGGAAGAATGGTAAACTACCCCAAACATAAAAGATGAAAAATGTTTTTTTTCCTAAATTTTTGTTTTTGTTTTTGTGTGCAAAACTATGTGTTTTTACTTAAAATAGTGTGTAAAGAAAAAAAATATATAAAAAGTCAACCCAATAAAATTGTATGTGGAATAGTGAATTTTGGCTCAACAAAGTTGATTAAACCAACAAAAAATTTCTAAAAACACAACAGAATGTCGCAACGTTTTCATAATACCTTTATAATTTTGTTATATTTTATTTTAACTTGTAAAGAATTGACAGCTTAGTAGTTTTGAAAATATTGTGACAACATCAAGATATCTTAACATTTTTCACATAAAAAAAATGTTTTGTCCATGACATTTTCACAACAAATCATAAGTAGTAGGTTACTAAAAGTTGTTATTGGTGGGCAAAAAAGTAGTTTCATACGTAAGTTTAAATTAGAACTAATAACAATTTACCATATTTGATTTGTTATGAAAGTATTGTGAAAATTATTGTGGACAAACCAAAAATAATATAGCAAATATACTACAACTTTATGCATTCACAAAAAAAAAAAAAAGAAAAAAAAAGAAAAAAAAAAAAAAAGGCAAGCAAAATAGTGAAAGTTAAACAAACCAAAACTACTGTAGTAAAATTACTGTAACTTTTCCCATTCATTCTTTTATATATATATAGATATATATATATATATATATATAGAAATATACATTGCACTTACAATGTAAATTTATATTGTAAACACATAAAAATTGGTAAATGTTGTACATATTTTCAAAATTTGTACAATTTTTTTACAAATGTATATAATATTTGCTACTTTTTGAGTGTATACAATGTAAGCTTACATTACAAGTAAAAAGTAAATATATAAAGATCATTTAAAAGAAAAAAAAAAAGCTCAAACTAAGTTGATGAACTTGAAGGGAAAAAAAGGAGGAAAAAGACAAGTCACTAAATTAAAAATATTGTTCATAACATTATTCATGAGTCTATTTGCTCTTTTTATATATAGGAAAAAAGAGTACAAATTGATGACTGAGAAAAAAAAAAAAACCGATGAACAGTATATATTGAACAAATCAAAAGTACTGTAGTTTTTACACATTCACCCAACAAGTGTCACAACATTTTTACAAAATATTTATTTTTAGTTGTGGTTGATCACAGTTTTATATTTTATTATTTTATTTTGACTTATAAGAAATCGACACCTCAACAAGTGTGAAAATAATGTGAAATTTATTGTATCAATATAACAATATATATGTGCGGATCCTTATAAATATTTAAAAGAAAAAATTGTACAAATGAAGGAAAAAAAAAAAAAAAAAACACCCACTGTAGCTACAGTGCCACTTGAACAAACCAAAGTGGCACTATAGCAGTTGTTCAAAACTTGGAGAAAAAAATAACTCACTACACCAAAAGATGCATTGCAGAGACATTGCCTCTTTTTATATAGTTAGTAGATAGTAGAAAAAAGAGCACAAATTAATGACTAAAAAAAAAACAAAGGAGTATATATTGAACAAACCAAAAGTACGGTAATTTTTATAGATTCACTTAACAAGTGTCACAATATTTTCATAAAATATTTATTTTCAGTTGTGGTTAGTCTCAGTTTCATATTTTATTATTTTATTATTTTATTTTGACCTATAAGAAATTAATATCTCAATAATTATGAAAATATTGTGAAATTTATTTTGTCAGTATAACAATATATATTTAAAAAAAAAGTATAAACGGAAGACAAAAAAAAAAAAAAAAAAACTGTAGCTACTGCAGCGACAGTGCCACTTGTATTCAAAACTTATTAAAAAAAAAAAAAAAAAAACAGACAAAGTGGCTCAACAAACCAAAATAGCTTTAGAGGGTTAATAGAAATAGACTTTTCACCGGACACTTTTTCACCGGAATGGCATAACTTTTTTTTTTTTTTGGTGGCAAAAACCGTTTTGTCCCATGAATAAACGATCACCTGACATATATTTGTACGGGGAATATAATTTAATTTGTTTGGGCATATCTATAAGATTCGGATAATGCTCGGCTTTAGTGCTCTCTAGTGCTTGGGAGCCACAGGATTTGGACACGTAGTAAAAATCGGATACTTGTCGGTAGAGGCAAAGTCAGGGGTTACTCCTCCTCAAAAAACTTAATGAGTACCGTATATAAAACCTCTTATTTGCTTTGCCTCCTGAGAAAAATCCGAAAAACAATCCTACTGGCAGCTTACACAAGAAAAAAACTTTGACACCAAAAAAAATTGGAAAAGTTAGACGTGGTAGAAGGATTCATGGCACTTTTTAACCAAAACTAACATCACAATTGTTTAAAACAAAAAAAGTTAGTGTTTATTGCATACACTTGTGCAAATACACATTGCCCAAATACATCGTATGGTTTTTCACTTAAAAAACCTTTTACCTTCTCCCAAGATTTAGGAGATGTTTGGTAGCTTAGTTTGAACACATTTTTGAGTATTTTAAACAACATTGTATACTTTTTTACATAATTTTTCACCCATACGTATATCAAAAACACCAAAATAACATTACTCAAACCTATCTACCAAACAACTCCCTTAGTATGTTACTATTCACTACACTTTGGAAGTAATCCCAAAAATTTACCATTTTTTTGGCATAGGATATTTTTGAGATTTTAATATTTATTTGGGGTTATTTTAGACATTATGTAATAGAATATTTTAGAAATCAAATTGGGTCCAAGGCAAAGATAACGGGGTAGTTGTACACCATTCGTATAGGTCACTACTTATATGACAAGGAATTTCACTACTTGAGGACAATTAGAGTTACTATTGTTGTTTACTGGGACTTCTCTTCAAAACTCATAACACTTTCTCTTTCCAACCTACTACGACTAGGCAATAAAAGATTCCATTAGAATTTAAATGATAATTTAACGGCAAGGGAGTAGTTGTTAGTTTCCAATACTTAAGGGGGGAAATTGCTCAATTTAATTTAAAGTTTTATGAGTGAATTGTGAACTACCCAAAAAATCAAACAGAGAAAATAGTTTTTTCCTTTTTTATTATATTAATTCTAGAGTGTAACATATTGTTTATATTCTGCTGAGCATGCAATTGAAGCTACAAGAATCAACTGAATTACTTACAGGAGAGTGGAAAATAGATAAGGAATGTTAATATTTTAAAGAAATTTACAAAGTGCATGTACTAGGGTTAGCATTTAACAACGTGGTTCTCTTACCAATTTTGTTTTTATTTTATTTTTTATTTTTTTTTAACAACACTTGATTTTAAAGAGTTCAAAGTTTTCAGACAATAAGTGGAACCACAATTATTTGTGTTGGTTAGGAGGACCACATGTAGGATTGAGTAAATTCTCCAACAAATGGACTTAGAAGTTGATAGTAGCACATGGTAACAACTTGTGAATGATTTCACCCTATTTCCGTCCATAGGCGTAGGGCAAATATCAAATCAAGAAGGATTACATAAATTGTGGTTTCAAATGCATAGTCTTTAATTCAAAAATTTACAGATGAAAAAAATGCATATTGACATATAAATTCATATCGAAGCATACACCTTATATGAAAGTTCATGCTTTAACAGTTTAACAACAAAACTAAATCATATAATACGGTAATATATTATATCAATCATTCATCTTCAAATTTTATTACATAATAATATACTCAACTCTACTCACACATAAAATTCTGGCAGATAAATATCATGTTTTTATCTCAAACACACATTAATTACATCAAATAATTAAGAATCAAGTACATTGTCCACACTGACTTATTTAAACCCACACTGACTTATTTAAACGAGCAAGGGAGTTTGACAAAAGGAAAGTAAACAAATGGAATCACAAAGTAGCCATAGAGGACGGGTACCAGAGAGGGAGAGGCCCATGAGAAATCCTGACAGGTACAGAACTGTTACAGGTACTTTTATTGAATAACAATCTGGAAAGACATAGAATCAGTGTGGTTATGGTTATTTATATTAGGGGTGGTGTTTCCTTTTACTCTTTATAATATGCCAAGATAGAGTACACCGTTTGTACGACACTGAGACCAAGTACAAAGAATGCGGCAAGGAAAGCAATGACCGTCCAGGGGCTACTGAAATGTGTATGAAGGACTTGAGATATCCAGGTCATTGACTGCATTTTGTAGTACTGTTGGATTTGAACTCTGACATTTCCATATATATCAGGGTTAGGCACCAAGTCGGTGCCTATCTCATTGAAGACTAGAGCCACTTCTTCGTCGCTGCCAAGGAGGTTGCGGAGTATGTCTGCATTCCTGAGGTCAATAACGTCTTTGGGGTCATCAATAAGTGAATCAAGGAAGGATATGTAAGAGGTGATCCCAAAGTCATTGTCGAAATCAGGACACATCTCGTAGGCTATTAAGTTGAAGAACTTTGGCCCAGTTGAGTCATCCACTGTTATTTGAGGCATCGAAAGGATTCCCGGGTAGAAATTCCATTCTCTTTTGAAATCTATCTCTCCCAAGTGGCTACTTTTTTTGGGCTTCAAATAAATTCCTACCTCTCTTAGCTCCTGCACATTGCGAAATGAATGCCAGTCTTTACTATCTTTTTTACCATTTTTGTTAGGTACAGTTTTCTCAGATTTATCCTCCTCAGTACAATGTTCTTCCTTGCCAATTTCTTTTTTCTGGGCACTTTCTTCTTTCACGATATCAAGACCTAGAAGTCTTTTCCGCAGAAGATCAAGAAGATGGATGGCATTTTCATCAGATGGGGGTTTTGTATCTTCATCTAGCATGCTGTGCGTATTGATGAAACTTTGGATCGACATCTTCAAACATTTTCTATCTTCACTACTTTGAGTATTTTCCACTAAATAGTTGAGGAGTTGATAAGGAAGTTGATTCTCCAACAAGAACAAATCTTGTGCCACAAAGGCCACTTGATCGTTTTTAATTTTGAAATCTTTGACCTTCTTATTAGCAACCAAGTCTATGAACTGCAATGTTGCACAGCCGTCCACAAACAACATCCAAGCAAGGTCCTTATCACTATATTTCTGTGTCACTTTCTCATCATAGTACTCCCTCAGTTCTTTGATTTTATCCTCAATAATACCATACAAAAATTTATCAGTCCTGCCAGTTTTTCCAATGAATTTGTTTGCCAACATAAGTTTGTACTCCTCTGTCAGCTGATATGCAGGCTTACCATGATGGATAGGACCGAGTGATACCACTCTTGGCTCACAGTACTTTCGGTAATGCTTGTGACCTCGCAGCATTAAAACCTGATGGTTCCGCAATTTATAAATTAACATAATCAATAATAGACACAAAATATAATAAATTGACAATAAATAATATGTTTTTTCAACACATTGAAATGCTATATATAAAATAATTTATAATAATAAGATATAAATATCATGTGCATATAGCTAGCTTGACCATGTACTATGAATATCTCGCTCCTTTTAGGCTTTCACATCACAGATTAAATATTTATCATATGTCTCAGGACTCAACCAAAGTAACAAGTACAACGACTTATTAATCTTGGCATACAACATCCACTAAAGAAGTAATTTTTTGCCCACAATATGTCTTTCCTTGAAAAATCTTGGTTAACACCTTTGTGTTCTATGCAGTCAAATGAAGAGATTAATTCAACAAGTTTATTATCAATTCCATACATAGGCAAATCTATTAACCACAACATCAAAATACCAAATCTAAGGCAATAATAATAATAAAATTAGTAAAAGCACAGACAAATATAATAATAAAGCAGAAAATCAATGAAAACATCTTTGCGGAAAATCAATTTAAGACCAAATCCCTTAGAAAATCTACTATAAAAAAACGGTTAGAACTGTCGGCTTGCGAAAATTTGTACGACTGGACTCTTAATTTTAACCTCTGCAAATGTTTCATTGGCCTTCTTACCACACAAGCCCCAAGACCCTCTAGAATCTTTCAATGGTGATTTCCTTCATGAACTCCTTATCTACACAAACTAGAACCTCATTGAATATTTGCGGCAGTGATAAACCCACTGTGGTTTCAAAAAAGGTTTGAGGCACAAGGTATTATCATCGATCATCACACATTTCTTTTTCTTGTTTCTGCTCTCAGCACAAGGAATTTTTTTTCTCTATATAGGCTCTGGAAGAATGCTTCAAGATTTGAAGGTTTCTACTTTGGTATAATTGCCTTTCTTGCCTCTAAAAATGTGATACAAGTCGTTCATACTTTATATAGGGGCACAAAGTAAAATTAAAATTGAGCAATAATCCTTTTTCTAGTAGACTTAGAAGTATAGGTCACAACCATTTTACTGAAGGGACAAATTTTTCACTTAAGTTATAGTCAAATATGTGTCTGTTTTAAGGCTCTAAATATCCACTTTCCAGAGATATAGTGTAAAAGATATGGGCAAAAGCCAAAAGATCAATAAGACATAATTTTTGAGTGATCAAAAGTTTCTCTTCTTTGAACAACTTCTGACATAGACTTAGCCCTAACACAATTCTATTCATACAACCCAGTTTTAACAAGTGTTTATGCACCATAACAATCCTCATTTATTTCTTTTACATTTTATATATGTTGGGTTTACTGGATACAGTTTTGAGACCTAAGGCAGCAATTTTAAATTGAAATTTTCTATATTTAAATATCAATTCTTTGTACTTTTTGAGATGCAAAATTTCTAATAAACTCTTGAATTTAGGTTATGCTAACATCTCATTTTCAATCACATACATGAATAATTGATCTTAACTAGAATTTTATCAATGTTAATCTTAAAAAACTTCTTTATACAGAAACAACTGTAATAAGTGTTGTCAATAAAATTTTATAAGCAATACATACATTTAATAAAGAATCTAGTCTTTTTATATAATCATTAATTGTGGTATCACATGCCTAATTCATTATGATTATTTCATATTATTTTTTGGTGTATTGATTCAATATGTTATATATTTTTAATGTATTTATTTCTCATGTATGAGATTTTCATCTAATTTTTTTATTGATTTTAAAAAAATATATTTCAAATCATCTCTCTCTCTCTCTCTCTCTCTCTCTCTCTCTCTCCAAATTGATAGTTGGGTAAATTACAAAGTTGGTTCTTATTCTTTATACCATGTCTCAATTTGATTTCTAACTTTTCAATTATGTCAATTTGGTCATTAACATTTTTAGTATTGTATCAATTTAGTCTCTACCGTTATCACTTGGATAGAAAAGGCTAACATGTCAAAAATGAAACAATAAAAATTTATTTTTCATGTCATATCATCTTCCAACTATACTGCCATGTCGGTTTTTTTAAATAAAAAAATTAAATTAAAACTTAGACACATACACACCAAAATTCCTAAAATCATTAACTCATCTTCATCTCCTTCTCTTCATCTCTACCACCAAGAAACCTTCGCTTTCCTATGCCTTGGAGTGTGATTCGGAGCTCTACCCCACAAATGGGTCTTCTTCAACCCACGTGAATGGAATATGGGTTTGACGTTGGATTTAGGTGATTGATATGGTTTTGTTTGGGTTTTATTGTCTTTGGTAGTGTCGTTATGGTGGTTTAGGAGAGACTTTTTTTTTTTTTTCCTCTGATGATGCCATCACATGGTGGTTGGCTGGGTATTTGATGGTGTCTTCGTGTCGTTATGTGGGATTCTTGGTGGTTTTGGGTCTTAGGTTCTATTGGTTTTGTTTGTTGGTGGTACAACACAGAGAGAGAATTAAATAAGCTTATCAGAATTAGTTCTTCTTTTAATATTCTTCTTGGTTAGTTTTCTAAATGCTTATGAGAATTGGCCAGTTTCCCCTAGTTAATTGGAGTATCAATTTTGAGATTGTAGTGGATTTATGGAGTAGGTGCACCTGTGAATTCTATGGCTATAGGATGTGTTGTTAATCTAGCACCAAAAGATAACACTCCTTTCTTAGAAACAATGAAGGAAGAGTCTACTCTTAGCATGGTTGTTGTTGGGGTAGCAAGGTTCCTTGCCAGGTGGAAGATCTTCCACCACCAACAAGAGAGAGAGGGAGAAGAGACAGATGAGTTAATGATTTTAGGGATTTTGGTGATGATGTCTCTAAATTTTAAATTTTTTTTCGTTTAAAAAAAAAATGTTGTGGAGGTATAATTAGCAAATGATGTGGCATAGAAAATAATTTTTTATTGTTCCGTTTGACAAGCCAGCTTTTTCTATCCAAGAGATAACGACATGGACTAAATTGACACAATTTTGAAAAGGTTGGAAACTAAATCGACACAATTGAAATGTTAAGGATTAAATTGAGATATGGTGTAAAGGATAATGACAAATTTTGTAATTTATCCTTGATAGTTTGGGCAAACAATTATAATTCAAAAATATTTAAAAATTAAATAAACACTAACTCAATATAAAATTATAATATAATAAGGATAAGATAATCGTTACAACATATAAAAATAGAATCTAATTTATGAACGCACTATTCTTTCACTTAACAATATAATGATTCAATGGCATTAACCTATGTCAAATAAAAATGAATTTAGAACATAACTAATACTGACTAAATCAAGATCAATTTCATATAGATAATCCAATATCATAAATTAGGCATAAATTTTAATAAAATAAATGAAGAACTTTACATTAAAAAAAAAAAAAAAAGTTTTCTAGTACCTTGAGGAAGATGACGCAAGTCCAAGAAAATTGAAATATCTAATTTCCAACTTTGATTTTGGTGTTGAGGGAAAGAGAGATTGTTTTGGTGTGTGATCGTGTGGGAGATTTTGTGGCTTATGTTGATAATGTAACCTATGGGAGATTGTGTTACAAATATTAAAACCTCTAGTTGTTAGAGGAAATTAATCATCAATGATTATTTGACTTTACTCACAATTTTGGAGCTTTTATCTAATGGGAGTCTTAGGCAAGGACCTAAGTGACCTAATCGGCTAAACCTAGAGCCAATCCTTTGTATTAGGTGTGTACAGCAAATCTGGTCACTCGACCCACTCACTCCACTCACTTGAAACCAAACCTACCACCACTTGAATCGACACCTATGACAGTCAACAACATGTGATCTCCTCCAAAACTCGAAGGGAGTAGGTTGAGTGTCAGGTGTTCCCTCTAAAACCTGAATTAAACCAACCCAACAATCCCTCCACCCAAAAATCTTATAACACTCGATAGAATCCTCCATTTGTACCAAATGTTTGGCCTAGATTTGGAGAAAATACAACGATCTTTGCCCAAATCTTGTGTAGATCATGTGATCTTTGGCGAGATCTGGCCAAGATCTCGTGATCTTCGCCTAGATCTTGCTGAGATCTAGTGATCTTGTCGGAGATCTGAAGATTCTGATGAGATCCCTTCTAGCATTGCCGCCTTCTTAGTTTCAACTGAAACCAACTCAACTCAACCCGAACTGATCTGATCATTGTTTTGGTTGACGGCAGGCTCTCCCATCTACCACCCCAACAGAGTTAGGTTTGTTTTAGATTAGGCACAAACCCAACTCAGACCAACTGGACAGCCCTACTATATATATACGCATCATAAAAACGTATAGAATTTTTTATATATACTTAAAATACTTAGTTACAAATAAGGAATTAAATCATTGGAGAATGGAGAAATAAATCATAACTAGTGGAAATAAATATTTTGTAACAACAATTCTGACTTAATGGGATATAAAGTTTCGTAAAAAATTTTGTGATAACAAAATTATGAAATGAATAGCAGAATAGGACCTTTTTTTTTCTTTTTCTTTTTTTGAGAAACATGAATAGGACTAAATTAATAAAAGGACTATTTTACTCTTATTATAATGCATTAACACTACCTCTCGTATCTTTGGTCTTGTTCCTAGTTGCACTTTGGCTTCCGCCTCCGTTAATTTATTAAACTTGTCTTCCTTGGAACTGGTACTGCTTCTCTCTTGAAATGTAATAGTCAGCTTATGGGTGTCTCCAGCGACAATGATATGTTGATCATTGTCTCTGCTTGATTCACCAGCTTCTTTTCTTTCAACTTTGCTCGAATGGAACTCCATGGAAATTACGTGCTCCATTCCGGCCTTGGTGAGTGTTTACAAAAATAAGGTGACTTATTGGTATGATTAACCTATTGATCAAATACTAAGCTTTATATAGGCCAAGTTAACATGGAAACGTTAGCTTGAAGCATTTAGAGTCTTAACTTTATTATATACCAAGTCTGGAATCAAATGCACACACTTTTGTGCACTAATAACTTCTTTAACGATTCAAGTTTGTTGAAGCTGTGCATGAGAACGAAAAAAGCTATTTTCTCACCTTTTACAAAACAAGCTCGTTATTTGATTTAGGAATTTGAAATTGTGCACTTTTCCAATAAACTAACAATTTGTCTAGAGAGTCATACATTTTGCCACAACTTACACATATATCAACTTAAAATTGGATTATAACATTTACATATGAGTTTCATCATTGGTACCAGGTGAAAAGTATCTACTCTATGTTAGAATATTTTTGTGAATGTCCATCCAATCACCACTTAATGCATATGCAAGTTATGACAAAGTGTGCATTCTTAAACTTTTTCATAAACTAATGCACTTTTATTTGTTATGTTTCCACCTTTGGACTAGTGGCTAAGGGACCGGGTGGCCATGCCACTAGTGCGCATAAAATATATAAAATAAAGTACACTCATATTTGCATATTTAGTTTTACTTTTATGTTATTTCGTGACTGATTATGAATTATCTTTATTTTATAGGTAAAAAAAAAAAAAAAAAAAGCTTTACATGCTAATGGGTTTTATCTAAGGAATATTGATTATGGATAGACTCTAACTTAAGTCGGTTGAACTTAACTTAAACTCAGAGACCTACAAGACGTGGAGAAGCCTCATCAATTAAGAAAAGAAGCAAGTGGAGAAAAATATTTAAAAAAAAGAGAGTCAAAATTCGAAATCAGCCACAACTATGCTTGACGTTTTTTTATGAGAAAAAAAAAAATTAGGCATAGTACGTGGAGTTCCTTGATTAAATATAAACACATGATCGCATTGACAAATAAAATACCAACACTGTTATCTTTTATCTTTACTAAGGATAATTAATTCAATGCTATTAATTTTACCAAGAATTTAGATGTTTTGCTATTATTTATCCATATTTTAATTTAACTTTTATAATTTAAGCACGTGCAAATTAAGAACTATTAATACTTTATTTAAAATAAAGATGTTGCAATTTAGAAAACATAGCACTTATGGATATACAATTTATGAAACTTCATTTTTCTAAGAACAGCTTAAGGATCTCCAAGGACAAGTTTTATTGTAAATAATTTAATTGTTTACATAAAGAAAATTGCTTAACACTTTATATACATATTTGATACTTGTTTTTTTGATAAATTTAATAGTTATAATGGGGGAGATAAACTTGGGTCATAGACATTTCAATTCAAAATGCCAAGAGGTGTCAATTGAGTTACAAAACTCTTAACATTTATATTGATACTTGATTATTTTAATTCTCTAAAAGAGTGTTAATTACAAGTTTAATTGGAGATATTTAATTTAGTAATTTTTAAAAATTTTATTTTCTTTTATACCTACTTAGTAACATCATAATAATTGATTAACGATACATCTTAGCACATATTTATTAAGATTGATAAACGCTTTTTGTTCACATCTGTTTATTTGTAAAATATTTCATTTATATCTTGAACTATCTCCATTCTCTATATATATATATATGTGTGTGTGTGTGTATGTATAAAGAAATAAAAATATCTAATCTATCACATTTTAATTTGAGTCCTTATATGATAAATTTTTTACTCCACTGTCACACACCACTACTACCAACGGGCATGGTTTACAGCAGCATTTCCTAAAGAAAGGAGACAGCATGTTACACTTTTTTTCTTATTAAGTTTGGCATAAGCTCTTTTGCAATAAAAGTTTTGTTCGATTGTACTTAAAATAGAAGTCACGGTTATCTTTTCTCAAAAAGAGGTAAAGGAATAGTATGCTGCTTCAGATTTCAGACACTGAGAACAAATGTAATACACGAGAGATCAACCGTGAAGCTGGTGGAATAACGAAAAATCATGTACAATATAATAAAATTTTGGTCTTAAAAATCATGGTCATGACCAAATACCCACATTGTCTTTATGCCAAATGGCTACCCTTCATTAAAGAACTTGATAAACTACATAATTACATCTAACTAATGTGATTTCAAATTAAATTCTGGATTTTAAAAAGAGTAAAAGTATAAATATTTTAATCTTTTCGTGCCACTCTCTCAATGTGGATGCTATTAACTAAAAGTTGTAGAAACATCACATGCTACAACTTTTAACGTAACTTTACCACAACTTGCTCATCACAACAACTACAACAATAGCAACAACAACAAAACTTTACCACAACTTGTCTACAGGACGAGTTTTGAGTTATGGAGTTGTAAATCCACATGGATCCACAATTTTTACTCTACTACTCACAGCTTTCATTATAGGTAAGTTGTTTTAAAAATTATGGTCTTAGCAAATTTGTTACATAAATTTCAAGTGACCCAATATCCTATTATTAGATCACTTGTTGTGTGTAAAATATGAAATTAAATTAAATTAAATCTAAAATTAACTAAATATATGGAGTTTTGAAAATAAAATATAACATGTTAAGTAAAAAAGTTTAAGTAAATTGTAAAAAGAAAATATCTAAACCTAAGAAATACTACACAATGATAATAGTAGATTCAATGTTGAAAATATTTTCATATTTAATAATTTCACCTCAACTTAGAGGGTAATGTCATAAGTTTTTTAATGTATAATATAGAACTGTATCATAAAATTTAGTATACAACGCAAAAGGGCTAAACATTAAATTTTTTATCTATAATTTTTCTATAGATAGATTGAATTTCGCCTTAAAATTCAGATAGAAGATGATGAGAGTTTTTGTTTTACAAAAAATATTATATTCAGAAGCAAAAAAAGAAAAAAAGAAAAAAAAGAAAAAAAAGAAAATGGGTAAACATAACCCAACCTATCATTCTACTGGCCCAAGTACGAGTTGACACATTTTTTTCTCGTGTTTATAAGTTTGATCCTTTTATTATAAAAATCATCTATTTGTGCATATTTTTTTAATTCTATGTTCAAGCAAGTTAATAAGTCCAAGTCCAATTTTAATAGGTTTACTTATTGCCCATTCTTTTTTTCTTTTTCTTTTTTTTTTTGAAAGCTAACCAATGGAATTGAAAAACCTTGTCTAAATATTAAGGAGGCAACAAGACCACTCTAAATGTCCTTTTTTTAAAGAAAAAACTAAATCAATTAAGCTAGTACAAAAATAATGTATGTAAACAGGGACTGGACAATGGATACACCTAATATATCAGAAAGTCATTACCCATGGATAAAGATAAAGACCATTTGGAGATTAAAAAATGAAAGACTTTAATAATGGATTTGAAATTGTAATCTCCTATTGCTTTATCTTTCATAGCATGCAACCCATAATGAAGCCAAGCAATGCCAAAAGACTCCTGTCCCTCCCAAACCTGAAATTTCCACTTCAAAATAATTCCAAGGAGGACGAAGTTGTTATATTTGACGTGGATAATACCTTTACAATAATGCCTTCAATTTCATCACTTGTCGCTTTGGGGTGACCTATGTCATTGAGAAATTTGAAGTAAAGAATCTGAAGATAGAGAAATTTTATTATAAGATTAATAATTATTTTTTTTGGGCCCAAATCCTACAAAATTGAAAGCTAAGGAATTTGTAACAAAAATTAGTCCAAATTTTATAAAATCGATTAGTTTTATTTAAGAAATTGAATTTAATTGGATCAATCAAGCCCAAATTTTTTTTTTTAAATAAGCTTTATTCCAAAATTTCCCTTAGTGGTAGGTGGCAATAGCAATAGCTGGAATACCCCATATTTGTCTTTCACTCAATGAAAGACCCAAAGCCCACTACAAGAGGCCCAAAGTACTAAAAGAGGACCTCGGCCGCCGCACGAAAAATATATTTTGGTGGCTACCATACCAAGTGTATTGCCCAAATAGCTTTACTCTTTTGAACAAATTTTGGGCTTCGGTTTGATTTGGAAAGAGAATGAATTTATGAAATCTTTGAAGAAAGCATCGAGTCTCCAAAAAGAGAATATACTTGTGAAAGAAAGATATGTATATGCCTACAAATTAAAAAGCATACTCACGATGTCCTCTATCTATCAAGTAACTCTTCTGCAGATATCTCATAGATCCCTGCAAAATTCAATCAAGCATATCAGTGCTCATGAGCAAAAATAAATAAAGATTTTCAAAAATTTAAATGTCAACATGAGAAAGCAAACAACAGATGAGAGTAGCTCAAGAAAGAGAAGATAACAAAGAGAACATGAAAAATGACAAATATATATATATATATATATATATATGCAAATGATAGTCCCACCATAATGCTTTATCAAGATAGCCACCCTCTTGGCAGGAAATCCCTATCCAAATTCCCAGTGTGTGTTTAAACAAAGCAACCAAACTCTAGAACCATTACCTACCTCTCCAAGTTGGCATACAAGTAAGAAAAAACTGACATGTTTTTTGCCATTAATCCATGATACTATTACTTTTACCCCCACTCGAGGAAGATTAAGAGGAGAGTCCAATGAGCACCAATCCCAAGTATCAAATCCCTAGAGGAAGCAGAACCTTTCCAATATTTAAACTACCAAGATAAAAAAATGCCTATGCATTTACAGAAAATCAAATCCCAAGGAGAGGCAAAAAGCTAAACTATTTCCCAAATTGATGTGATAAAACCATCTTCAACTTTACACCCAATATGCAACAAATGATCCACCTAAGACCCATCAAACAACAAATTCACTTAGTGGTTACTTCACGTAGTACCCTTGATTTCCAGTTCCAGCCAAGCATCAGCAAGCTTTATACATTATCAATCCAAGATGATGAATGCCTACGCTAAGCTTCAGGTTACACTAGCTACAAATATTAGTTCTTGCAGTTTCAACTAATTTCATCCACATCTCTGCTCTATTGGTGATTTCCAATTAGTAATGTGGCTTAACAGCTGCCTCACAACCGCTTCCCTCATCTATGTAGCATTCTTTAAATTGTTCTAAGTGTCAGCATAATCAGATTTCTGTAACCTATCTCAGCTCCTTTCTTCAAAGCTTCTTTGAGTGCTATGATTCTTGAAGCTTGCTACCAAATACTCTGCAATAGCATCCTGCAAATAATTTGTTTCCCAATCAGTCTTGCAGAAAATCTTTTCCCCCTTGGTTTGCCTGTTTCTTCCTTTTGCCCTCCACCTACAATAGGATTTCTCATTTGGGTTTAGAGTAATCTTCCACATTTGCACTTGACCAATCTCCATTTGTAGTCTTGAATTTGTTTGAGCATGCTTATACCAGTATAACTCTAGAAAGATTGGAAGAAAGCTGCTGGGGTGCCATTTGGTCCCATTTGCATTTTGGGCCCATATAATCTCTGTTTTCCTTAGTAGATCCTTTAAATCCTCACTGAATTTCCTTTCTAACAACACGTTATCCACCGAGCTAATATTGGATTGAATGAATTTGAGTTTTTTCTTTTCAGCTTCTACTTCAAACTCAAAGACTCCAAACACTTCTCTGTTCCTTGGTACCAATTTCCGCCTGACTGCATGTATCTTATTTACTGGTATAAAGGCATTTGAGCAACTCACATTTAATATTGGGTTATGTTTTATTATAAAAATGAACTAAAAACCCAAACTGAAAATGAGAAGCAAAACAAGGAATACAATAGTAATCGAATCCAAACTACCAAAAATCTTCACTTACCGGATCAAATTGTGAGTTCAAAGACAGCTTTTGAAAGAAATGTGATCCAATAATCGGAGTTTTCTTATGAATTCCAAACTCTTGGTGGTGCAGGCTTTCCTAATCAGTTCCTCACATTCAGAGTGGGTCAGCCATTATTGTTTTCGTTCCCTAAAGGGAGGTCTTCTATCTTACTTACTAGTTATCAAGCTGTCAAAGGTTTAAATAGCAGTAATGAAGAGCAGAGCTCTCCTACTCAAGCACAGCAAGCCATCAAAGTGATGAAGAAGAAGAAAGATACTAGCAGAGATGCAAAGCAGAGCAAATAAGTCATTTCGGTTAAAAACAACAAGTAGTTTAGATGTGTAAATGTAAAGCTACAAGTAGTTTTAGCAATGTATTTAAATGACAATGAGAAGTACGTGTAAGATTTTGTTATGCACATGTGTTAGTGCAGTTAGAATAGGATTTCTTTTTCTGTTTTTCAGTTAGTTGGTTAGACTCTAGATTCTTCTTTTTCCCAGCTATAAATAGCTAGATGTAATTAGTTTCTAATTAATGAAATCATTCTCTCAATCATTCAGATTTCATTTGGTATCAAAGCAGAAAATTGCTTTCGCTTAGAGCTCTCCATTTTCCCTCTTTCTTGTTCTTCAATCCCTAGATTTTTCAATTCCAAAGCTTTTGAAGCTTCTTTAATGGCTTCCACTGATTCCTCTGTTTTTGCTTCCTCAAGCACCATTGATGTATCCCATCCTTTCTTTCTTCACCATGCTGAAAATCCAAGCACAGTTTTGATTTCACAGCCTTTGATTGGAAGTGAAAATTACTGAGCCTGGGCAAGATCAATGGAGAGAGCACTCAGTGTTAAGAACAAGCTTTGTTTTATTGATGGAACAACGATTCTTACTCCTTCCATGGCAAATGAGCCTCTGGTTGCTCAAGCATGGACTCGCTGCAACAATATTGTTATCAATTGGATCCTCAATTGTGTAGTACCAAGAATTGCTACAAGTGTGACATATTGCAACACTGCTCTAGATGTTTAGAATAACCTTTGAGAGAGATTCTCTCAAGGCAATGGACCTAGGGTTTTTCAATTGTAGAAAGATCTTGCTAGCATTTCACAAGGTGATACCATTGTCAGTGATTATTTTACTTAGCTAACAATTCTTTGGGATGAGATCCAGAATTTTAGTCCCTTTCCTTGTTGCTCACGTGGTAAATGCATACGCAATGTCAATGGAAAGATTGCAAGTCTTCAACACAAGGATTCAGTCATGCAATTGCTGATAAGACTTAATGAATCTTTTGCCCAAGTCCAAGGGTAGATTCTACTGATAGATCCTTTGCCTTCACTCAATAAGGTTTACTCCTTGTTGATTCAAGAGAAGAAACAAAGGAGGCATTGGAAACTCCAATGGACCTTTTATTGAGTTTACAGCTCTTGCTACAAAGGCCAATTTTGGACCTTGATCTTTCTCAAATGGTGGTTACAAGAATCAGAAGAAGGCCAAAGAGAGACATGTTTGCAGTCACTATGGTGTGATTGGACACATTGTGGACAAATGCTACAAGATTCATGACTATCCACTAGGGTATAAGTTCAAATCAAAGAATACTTTGGCTAATGAAGTGTCAAACATTGATCTTGGACTTGATTCTTGTGCACAATCCCAATCTCAATTTGGATCTCAACCTTAATTTCCTCAGTTTCCTTTTGGGAATCAATCTTAAGTTCCTGTGCAAAATCAATTCCAATTCCCATTCACACCAAAGTAGTGCCAAAAGTTACTTGCAATGATTGGTTGATAGGAAGCACCTTCAACCTCTCTAAGAATGGCTAACAATGTTTCCCTTCGTCCACAACAGACCACCCCTTTGGCAAGTATCTTCTCTCAACCTAATTTTGGTATTAAAGATTTGATTTTTGCTGCCAAAATTTTGAATAAGATTTCTTGGCTCAATACTATTTTATCTAGGACCTTACTTGTTGGAGGACGGACGATTGGAGTGGGTGAAGTAAGCAATGGACTCTACTTGCTGTAGCATCCTTCTTATGCATTAGCAAGGCTGCCCCTTTCTCTCCATGAATGTCTTACTCTGTCTAAACATACCAATGATTTCTCAGCTATAGCTTTTACTCTAGATATGTCTTCTATTTGCATTAAGAATGTTTTACATTCTTTCTCTGGTGTATGCAGTAATGTTTGTATTGTTTGTCCTTTGGAAAAACAGAAACGTTTATCTTTTCATTTCAATAATAACATGTGTTCTTCTGCATTTGATTTGATTCGTGTGGATGTATGGGGACCATATTCTATTCCTTCTCATGATGGTTATAAATATTTTTTTTACTATAGTGGATGATACAACAATATTAGTTTGGGCTTTCTTGATGAAGTCTAAATCTGAAGTTAGACCTCTCATTATCTCCTTTCATAAAATGATTCTTACTCAGTTTGGTGTTAGTTTAAAGGCACTACGTTCTAATGATGCATTTGAGTTTTGTATTGTTGACTTCTTTAGTGCTAATGGCATAATTCATCAAAAGAGTTGTGCTTACACTCCACAATAGAATTTTGTTGTTGAGAGAAAGCATTAATATATCTTAGCTATGGCCAGAGCTCTATAGATTCAATCCCACATTCCTATTGCCTATTAGGGTGAGTGCATACTCACTGCAATTCACCTAATCAATAGGCTACCATCTCCTTACTCATTAATTTGACTCCCTTTGAAAAAATTTTCAACAAACCTCTTACCTATAATCATCTGAGGGTATCTAGTTGTCTTTGCTATACATCCACTATAGCTCTTAACAGGCCAAAATTTGATCCTAGAGCTTCTCATTGTGTGTTTCTAGGTTATCCTTTTAATACAAAGGGTTATAAGGTCCTTAATCTCAAAACTAGAGCTATTTCTATCTCAAGAGATGTCATTTTTTATGAACAAAGTTTTCCTTTCTCTCCCACTTTTTCAAAATTTGTTTCTCTGCCTCCTTCAATTCCTTTGCCTTCTAGCACTTTTGATTTTCATGATTACTTCATTCCCATAACCACTAGTCTTGTTGTTGTTCCTACTTTTGCAGAGTCCAATGTTGATATATCCAATTCGGTAGAAACTATTGTTTCTGTTGATGTCCCTATTCCTACAAAACCTCCTGCATAAGCCATCCTTTAATCTGCCCTTGCACCTAATGCACCCTTACCTGAACCTATTCCTGCTCCCATCCTTGACCAAGTTAATCCTCTTAGGAGGTCTTCTAAACCCTCCCACAAGCCTTCTTACCTTACTTCTTACCATTGCAACCAAGTCCATATGCCTTCACCTGCTACATCATCCACCTCAGGTACTCCCTATCCTTTGTCTTCGTTCCTATCTTATGATAAATTGTCTCCTAGTCATAAACACTTTTGCAATATGATCTCTACTGCTGTTGAACCTAAGTCATATGGCCAAGTTGTTCTAGATCCTAGGTGGAAGGATGCCATGGCTGCTGAGATTGTTAACTTGGAAGCCAATCACACTTCGACTTTGACTCCTTTGCCTTCTCACAAGAAGCTCATTGGGTGCAAATGGGTATATAAAATCAAGCATAGGTCTAATGGTTCAGTGGAGAGGTATAAAGCAAGGTTGGTTGCCAAAGGTTTCACACAAAAGGAAGGTCTGGACTATAGAGAAACTTTTTCTCCAGTTGCCAAAATGGTCTTAATTAAGTGTGTGTTTGCAAGTTAAATAAGTCCCTTTATGGTTTAAAACAAGATTCTAGGCGGTGGTTTTCTAAATTTTCCATTGCCTTGATTTTTCAGTTGGGTTTTTAGTAGTCTAAATTTGATTATTCACTATTCACTAAGAAGACCAAAGGTGCTTTCATCGCCTTGTTAGTTTATGTAGATGATATTCTCATAGCAAGTGACAACAAGGCAGCTATGGATGAGTTGCAAGTGATGCTGGGCTAGAAGTTTAAATTGAAAGACCTTGGTGAGTTGAAATATTTCTTGGGGTTGGAAATGGCCAAATCAGCTCAAGGCATTAATCTTTGCCAAATGAAGTACATATTAGAGTTGTTAAGTGACACTGGTATGCTTGGTAGTAAGCTTGTGAGGACACCTATGGAGCAAAATCTAATACTTAGCAAGTATGAAGGGTAGAAGTGAGATGATCCCAGCTCATATAGAAGGTTAATTGGGAAGTTGTTTCACCTTACTATCACCAAACAAGATATCACCTATGCAGTGCATAGGTTGAGTCAATTCATGTCTCAACCAAGAAAGCCTCACCTTCTTACAGCAAATAGGATTCTGCAATACTTGAAAGCTATACCAGGTCAAGGAATTTTATACTCAACCACTTCAAAATTGCATATCAAAGCCTTTGCAGATGCACATTAGGCTTCATGCCCTGATACTAGAAGATCAGTGACAAGATTTTGTGTTTTCTTGGAGATTCTCTAATTTTAAGGAAATCCAAGAAATAACAAACTGTTTCTAGATCATCAGCTAAAGCATAATATAGGTCCATGGTAGTGGCATTGTGTGAGGTGATTTGGTTACTCTATCTTCTTCGTGATTTTCAAGTAGAACATCCTAGTATAGCTCTACTATTCTCTGATAGTCAAGCAGCCTTGCACATAAGAGCCAATCATGTGCCTCATGAGAGGACTAAGCATATTGAAATTGATTGTCACATTGTCAGAGATAAGGTGATGGAAAGTGTTATAAAGCCTTTTTAGGTTAGAACTAAGTCATAGTTACCAGATTTACTTTCCAAAGCATGTAATGCTTAGCAGTTCAGTTTTCTTTTGTCCAAGATGAACCTTATTAGCATACACAATAAGCTTCATATTGAGGGGGAGTATCAAGTTGTCAAAGGTCTAATTAGCAGTAATGAAGAGCAGAGCTCTACTACTCAATCATAGCAAACCATCAAAGTGAAGAAGAAGAATAAAGATACTAGCAGAGATGCAAAGTAGAGCAAGAAAGTCATTTCAGTTAAAAACGACAAGTAGTTTAGATGTATAAATGTAAATCTACAAGTAGTTTTAGCAGTGTATTTAAATGACAATGAGAAGCATGTGTAAGATTTTTTTATTCACACATGTTAGTGCGGTCAGAATAAAATTTCTTTTTCTATTTTTCAATTAGTTGGTTAGATCTAGATTCTTCTTTTTCCCAACTATAAATAGCAAGATGTAATTTGTTTCTAATTAATGAAATCATTCTCTTAATCATTCAGATTTCATACTAGTCAAGGTAGAATTTGAGCATATACATTATAAAACACACAAAATCCGACAAACAGACTGTCAAGGGTTCAAATTCCCCTCCCTATTGTTGTAACTATCAAAAAAATCCCACAAACACACCCAAAAAAAGAGAAAAGAAAATGTAGCACTCGGTAATAGATTACTATGAGTATTCCATGTCTATCTTTCAATCTCCACGCATAAGCATTGACCATATGTAATCACAGTAGAATGAAACACCACAGATTATTAGTTTTGTACAATAAAGATTGGTTCTTGGCTTTACCAAAAATCAAATTTAAACTATTTAGTAACAACCAACTAAATAGTAATCATGGATTTCATTAGCTCAATTGGTAAAATCTCTTATTGTTTAATGAAATGCATTGACATTAAAAATCAATTTCTCTCATCTTCGAATAAATGACATGGGTTAAAATACCATTTACATTAAAAAAAGAAATTTAAAAAAAAAAAACTTATTTGTATTTTGTTCCAACAATAAAGAGAAATCATTATGAAATAGACACCACAACGTTAAATCACATTAAAACCATTTAAAAAAGAAAAGGGCACCATAAATTAAAGAATTTGGAGGTAGATAAATAGTAATTACCTGACTTTTTTTGACAAGAATGGCTTTCTAGCGTGGTCCTAGGATTTAATCTTACGCTCGAGGTTCTTTTGGGTCAAAATGAGCTTCTCGGAGTTCTTAATGTGGTGGGTCTGTTGCTTCCTTATTAGCTGTTTGGTACCACTTGACTGCATTTTCTGCTGTATCCACGTTAGTGCTTGTTCTAGGTTCCCATCTCGGATCTTCATTTTGATCCCCCTCCATTGTTGGAGCTGTCGTGGAAGATAACGATGTCCGAAACACATGGAGTTGATGGTCAAATTCGGCTGTCTGAATATGCTTGATATGTGTCTCGCCATTAAGTTTGAGTTCATTTTCTATGATTTTTGGTTCTTGTAGTGCTTTGTTTTGAAGAAACGAATGGGTTTTGTGGGAATTGCAGTAGGAGAACAGTGTAATAGCGTAAAAGGATTAGACCTGAGAATAAGTGCGAATAATGCGGCAGTAAAAGCGACTACTGTCCACGGGCCGCTAAAATGGTAGTGAATGACTTCATTTATATAGGTCATCCTCTTCTTCTCATGGTACTTCTGGATTTTAGACCTGACGCCTCTATATATTTCAGGGTTGGGAACCAAGTCAGTGCCTATCTCATTGAAGACTAGAGCCACTTCTTCATCGCTTCCACGTAAGTTGCGGAGTATGCCCTCTTTCCTGAGGTCTATAACATCTTTGGCTTCGTCTATGAGAGAATCGATAAAGGATATGTAAGAGGTGACCCCGTAGTCATTTTCAAAATCTGTTCACATCTCGTAAGCTATCAAGTTTAAGAACTTGGGTCCGGTTGAGTCATCCACAATTATTGGAGGCAAACTAAGGGTTCCGCCATAGAATTTCCAATATTTCTGGGTGAAGGTTATGTTTCGCAAGCAGCCGTCGTTGCTGGACTTCAAATGAATTCCTACTGCTTTAAGCTCCTGTACGTTGCGAAATAAATGCCAATCTTCCTGGTCAGAGTTATTTTCAGGACTCACGGAAGTGCAGCCTAGAAGTCTGTTCCGCAGTAGATGCAGGAGATGAACTGGTTCTTTATTGGGTGGCTCTTCCTGTGTTTTTCCTGTCATACTTTGCATATTGATGAATCTTTGGACCGACTCCCTCAATTTTTAACCCTAATTACTGTTTTTAATTAAATCGTCGAGAACTCAATAAGGAAGTTGATTCTCCAACAAGAATAAATCCTGTTGCACAAAGGCCATTTGACCGTTTTTAATTTGGAACCTTTTGACATTTTTCTCAACAACAGTGTATGAATTTCAGTGTTGCACAACCATCCACAAACAACATCCATGAAAGGTCTTCATCATTATAATTGTGAATCACCCTCTCATCGAACCACTTCCTTAGTTGCTCGATGTTGCTCTTAATCACCATATACAATTCTTTATCAGTCTTGCCACTTTCTTCAATGAAGTTTTCTGCCAATGTAAGCTGGTATTCCTCTGCTAATCGATACTTTCGCTTACCATGATGGATATGACCAATTGATACCACCCTTGGCTCACAGTACTTTTCGAAATGTTTGTGATCTCGCAACAATTGTACCTAATGGTTCCCGCGGTTTAGAAATTAACGAAGTATTAATTGACAATAATATTGTAAATTACAGTAAATAACACTCCTATTATACAAGTAACGTGTTGTTCTACAAGTGCCTTATTCAATAATAATAAAAAATAAAATATAAAAAAACTACATGAGTCTACACTATACCAAACAACAAAAGTTTCAATAAAGAAATATATATATATATATATTTCCCCCCCCCCCCCCCCCCCCCCCAACAATATATATATATATATATATATATATATATATAAGAATTACCCACTCTTTATGTCTTTCTTCTTTTATTTCTTTTACATTTTCTGTATGTCAAGATGGCTCCATATACTTCCCAAACAAGGCAACAACTTTAAGTTAAGAATTTTTCTATATTTGAATCTTAAATTTTAATATTATATATATAAGTTTAAAATCCATAAATTCTTGCCTTTTGAGATGCAAAAAATTTACAATTCAATTTTTGAATTTTCAGTTAATAATCTTTCTAATTGATCTACTTAATCTTGTTGTGAAATAGTAATTTTAAGTACGATTGTACCAATTTTATTTATTTTTTAAATCTTTACAAAAAAAAAAGAAAAAAAACTGTAATAAGTTTTGTTAGTCAAATTCTACAAGCAATAGATACATTTGGGAAAAAAAAAATCTAATATTTTTATATAGCCAATAATTATGACATTTCATGTCTCAACATTGTTGTGATTATTTTTCTAGTAGAAAAAGAATATATAATAAAAGAAACACTATCTACAATATAAAATTATAACATGACAATGATAAATAAATTTTAAAGCATAGAAAAATATATTCTAATGTATTAAAAGCACTATTTTCTCACCTAAAAATGGAATCACCCAATGGCCTCAAGATGCCTAAGTAAAGGCGAATCAACACATAACTTAATGATGAATTAATACCAATTAAGCCAATATTAATTTTAGATAGAGAATAATTAAAAGTACACGGTTTAGGTATAAAATTTAACAAAAAGAGATGAAAATTATTATTATTATTTATTTCAAAAAAAAAAAATTCATTACCTCAAGTAAGGTGATGCATGATGAAGTAAAGTTGAAATCTAATTCCCAACTTTGATTTTTGTATTAAAAAATAGAGTGACTGTTATTTGGTGTGTGACCATATGGGAGATTTTGTGTCTTATATTGACAATATAACTTGTGAGAGTTTGGCTTACAAAAATTGATACCTAAAACTATTAGATGCAATTGATAATCAATGATCATTCAACATGCTTACAATATATATTGCTATGACTTAGAGTTTCAAATTGATTGGATTTTTACTAAGTCACAATTTTGGGAACCTTCTTGAGTGGTGGAGAGAGCACACAACTCATCTATTTTATAGTAATAAAAACTACAGTCTTGGGAGCTTTATCTAGTGGGGGCCTTAGGCTAGACATGGAAAAATTGGACCAGACTTAAACTGGAATTTTTTTACTCAAAGCAAAAACAAGTAGAACTGTGGCCTGACCCAACTTAATTAACTTGTAACCCAATCCATTTTTAATTTTTTTGGTATGGGCTATTTTTGAGATTTTGATATTTAGTTGGGGCTATTTTGGTATTAAGCAATTGAATATTCCAATAATCAAAACGAGTCCATGTCCAGGAAAGCATAGAATTCATTACACGGTTAGGGGAAAAAAAAAGTAGCATTCATTACACCATTCGTGCATGTCACTACTTATGCAACAAGGAATTTCACCACCTTAGGACAACTAGAGTTACTTCCGTCATTTAATGGGGCTTTCATTTAAAGCTTATAACACTTCTCTTTCTATCCTTCGAACATTGGGTGCTAAAGATTCCGCTAGGATTTAACGGATAGTTTAAAAGTTAGGGATATTTGCTCATTGGGGTTTAAGGAGGAATTATGAATTACCTCAAAAATAAAGGGATTTATTATTATTATATTAATTCTAGTGTGTAACATATTGTTCATTATTTGTTGAGCATTTGAAGCTACAAGAATCAATTGAATTACTATAAAATAGTGGCAAAGTCAGGAATTTTTTTTAGAGGTGGCCAAACTAACCTAACAACAGTAACCATACCAAAAAAAAAAAAATGATGACTAAAAAGGGTGGTGGTCTTCATTTCATAATTACCACACTACTAATCCATAGAATTTTGGGGTGTCTCATCATAGGTATGAAATGAAATAGTTTAATCAAAAGTCATGACACCACTTTTGTAAGTATTTAAACTAAAAATGAAAAGGTTATACCCTACCTTCTTTCATATTACTAAAATTATTTATAAATGAATACACATATTACTATTTCAAATATAATTAATATATCTTAAACAACAATTAACAATAATGACCTTTTTTTTAATTTAACAATAATAATAACTTAGTTTGATTACTCAAACCACCATCAAAACTAAATATAAGTTAAAATAATATAACAATAGTGGAAGATTTAAAAACCTATACACGGCTATCAAACTTGTAGTCTGTAGATTGTACTATTACCATCTATAAAAACTAAAACTAAAAATTATATATAATAATATAATATTATAATATGTGCAAGTTATAAACCATGGTCAAAATGTCACAATAGCACTGTTTACTAAAATATATATCAATCTATCTCTATTTCGAAAATATGTAAAGATCTACCACTCTTTAGATACTCGAGTTTTTCATGGTATTCGAGTTCCATGGAAAAAATTTTAAAATTTTTTAATGGTATTTGAGTTCTATTAAAAAATTTCTAGCAATTTTGAAGGTAATTTTTTCAAAGAACTCGAGTTTATGGAACTCGAGCTATATGACAAATTTGAGTCTAAAAATGGTGATACATCCTTACATATTTCAAAAACAGTAGTAGATTGATATATATTTCCATAAACAGTGGTATTTGGCCATTTTGGTGTGTAAATCACAACAAAACTAATAGAAAGTTGTGGAAGATTCAAAAGTCAAAAACATAAACTGAAAGACTATTTATTAGACTAACACATATATATATCTCAAACATAAACACAGAGAAAGAGATAGCATTGCAGTATGCATAGTAAGGAATTGGATCTTAGAAGCCTAAGTGAAGTCGGCTTAGGCAGTGATTAGGAGTGGAAAACCGGTGAGTTGTAGAGGCAAATGAACAATTCCGGGTTAGAGAGGGTGGCAGTGGCATAAGGGATATATGTTTTAGTTCTAAATAAATTTGGGGGTTTTTCATTTTTATTTTATTTTAAGTAAACAGGGGATATTTGAATTTACAAGGGATTTTTCTTTCTGGGGGATAATATTTGCTGATTTGGGATTTGTTGGAAATTTTTGTTGATGTTTGTATAATTTTGGACAGGGTTTGGGCAATGAATGGGTTAGATTTTTTATTTTATTTTATTTTATTTGGGAAAGGGTTTATATGAATTAATTTTTAAAATTTGGGGGAGGTCCAGTGAATTTAAAGAGAAAAGTAATTCTTCAAAATGAGTAACTAAACCCAGACCTTTTTTATCTTCAAAATTCTGGGGGGCCAATAAGTAAAATTAGTGAGAATTTAAGATAATTTTTAGTTTTAATAGCACTATTAGTAAGAATTTCAAAAAGTTAGGGGGGCCATGCGCCCCCCCCCCCCCCCCCCCCCCCCCCCTTAAGGAATATTAATGTTACTATTTTAGAGAAATGTACTTAGTGCACTAGGGTTAGAATTTAACAACGTGGTTCTCTTGACAGTGATTGAAACTACAATTGTTTATTTGTCTTGTTCTAGAGGATCACATGTGGGATTGACTAAATTCTCTAACAAATGGACTAACAAGTTGATAGTAGTAGTGTAGCACATGATAACAACTTGTGAATGATTTCACCCTATTTTCATCCATAGATGTTGGGCAAATATCAAATCAAGAAATTCGGCTATCAAAAATTTGGTTTCAAATATGTAGTATCTAATCCAAAAATTCACAAATGAAAAAATGCATATTGATATATAAATTCAGAACCAAGCAAACACCTGATATGAGAGTTCATGCTTTAACAGTTTAACTACAAAAACAAAATCATATAATAGGGTAATGTATTGTATCAATTATTTATCTTCAAATTTTATTATATAATACACTGATCAACCCTCCTCACACATAAAAATCAGGTAGATAAATATGATGTTTATCTCAAACACACATTATATATTACATAAAATTTAGAATGGAGTACATTGTCCACACTGACTTATTTAAACGAATATGGGAGTTCGACAAAAGGAAAGTAAACAAACGGAATGACTTAACCATAGGATGCACCGAGAGAGATCAAGGATCTATCAATGCGATATTTGGACAGGTGGTGTAGAAGGTACTTTTATTTGGAATCAACAACCTGAAAATGCATAGAATTTATGTAGTTAAGCATGGTATTGGTAGATACTGTAGTTGAAAAGAGAAAAAACAAATAGTTTTTCAATACCTTCTGTGTCATTTTGATATACATATGCCAAGACTCCATACAATGCCTGTATGAAACTGCGAATAAGGTGGCGACAAAAGCACCCTGATTGTCCACGGGCTGCTGATCGAAACGGGTATGAAGGAATTCAGCTATCCAGGTCATCGTCTTCTAGTTGTAGTACCCTCAATTTGGAGGCAGGCGAAGGGTTCCGCCAAATAAGTGCAATTCTTTTTTGGTGAAGCTTAAAATTTTTCCCAAGTAACTACTGCAACATGCTAATAAGTTCCATTTTTTTGGGTGAAGCTTATGTTTCTCAAGCAACTACTGCTACTGGACATCAAATAGATTCCTACCGCTTTAAGCCCTTGCCCATCGCAAAATGAATTCCAATCTTTCTTGCCAATTTGATTATCATCATGACTTGGGGGAGTGCAGCCTATAAGCCTGCTCTGTAGTAGATCCAGAAGATGGATTGGTTGATTTTCTGTCATTTCTATTTTTATCATACTTTCCATATAGATGAAACTTCGGATCGAGTTCCTCAATTTTTGTTCTTGTCTACTATTTTTCATTAAATCCTCAAGAAGTTGATAAGGAAGTGGATTCTCCAACAACAACAGATCCTGTTTCACAAAGGCCACTGGATCTCTTTTAATTTTGAAGTTTTTGACCTTCTCAAGAACAACAGAGTGAATGAATTAGTGTTGCACAACCATCCACAAATAACATCCATGCAAGGGCCTCATTGTTAAGGATAAGATCAACAACAACTCCAAAATACGAATCCAAGGTGGTTGTGATAAAGAGGAGTCTTTGAATTCCAAAACTCAAAATTTAAATAGTTGTGCAGAAAACGATCAGGTTAGTGATAAGAACAGTTATCAAAGATAGAAGTTTTTCAAGATAGACTTCTTCTGTATTTTAAACTTCTTCTATCTGTAACATTATCCTCTTGTAATTTGTAATTCAAACACGTATTATATATGCACAGCCAACATTGATTTGGTTAGATTGGAAAATTCAATCATTATCTAGCACTTATTTGTTTTTACATTGTATTAGAGTTATAAGTGGCTTCATCATCTTCTTCAACCTCCACTGCCAACACCAGCATTGCCACTACCACTCCTCCTACTACTCTCACCACCATTCATCACTTGATTACCATCAAGCTAACTTGTGGCAACTACTTGTTATGGAAAGCTCAAATTGTTCCCTATTTGAAAGGGCAACATCTTTATGGCTACCTAGATAGAACCACACCTCCTTCACCACAAACCATCACTGTTGCAACAAATGGTGCTACAAAAATTCTCCAGAATCTGGAGTATCAACATTGGCATCTGTAGGACCAGATGATTCTCAATGCTATTATCTCCTTTCTCTTTCTAAGAAGATTCTAACCCATGTGGTCAAATGTCTTACTTCTCGTGATGTTTGACAATCATTAGAATGCATGTTCACCTCGCAATCTTGAGATTGAACAATGCAGATTCATTATCAGCTCACCACACTGAAGAAAGGTAATTGTTCAATTGTTGATTATTTTCACTAGTTTACTAATTTGGTTGACACTCTTGCTACAATAGGCCAACCATTGAATGATTTTATCTTTCCTTTTGGTTGGACTTGGGTCTGACTACAACTCTTTTGATATCTCTGTGACCGCTTGCGATGATCCTCTCTCCCTTGAGCACTTGTATAGGCACTTACTAGCCCATGATGTGCGTCTAGAACAAAATAAGCCTACCGTGGATCTCACTCTTGCTATAGCAAATTTTGCTAACCGAGGAAATTCCTCAAAAGGTGGCCATGGTGGTTGCCATACTTCTCCAGCACATCAACCTGGCCGTGGTTCTCCTTCAACAAATCAAAAAACTTCTCAAGGTATGGGGCATGGTCGTGGCGACACCAACTTCTCTTCCAACAATCGGCTTGTCTGCCAAGTCTGCAACAAACCTGGTCATGTTGCTCTCTCTTGTTACCACAGATTTGACAACTCCTATTCCACTGAAGCAAATTCAAACATGCAAGCTCTCCTCATCACTCCTCAATGATCCTTTGATCTCAATTGGTATCTAGATTCTGGAGCCACTTACTATCTCACTAATGATCTTGCTAATCTGAATATGTGAGCCGAAGACTACCCTGGCTTTGACCAGATTCGTATTGGAAATAGTATTGGACTACTAATGAAGCATACTAGTTCAACCAAACTTTCTACTCCTTCTTTGTCTTTTATTCTTAATGATGTTTTACATGTTCCTGAGATTACCAAGAATTTGATTTTTGTCCAAAAGTTTACTAATAACACAAATACTTCCATTAAATTTCACCCATCTTATTTTCTTGTGAAGGATCACGTGTCGGGGAGAATTCTACTGCACTGGCCAAGTAGGCATAGGCTGTACCTCTTTCCTTCTTCATCAAATAATCGTTCACCTTCATCCATTGCTTTCATTGGTGAACAAACTTCCAAAGCTTAATGGCATCATCGCTTAGGACATCTTGCTTTTAATATTGTTGGTCATGTTATTTCTAAATTTGAATTTCCTGTATTTGAAAATAATAGTGGAATTTCATGTTTTGCTTGTTTTAGTTACAAGAGTAAACAACTTTCCTTTTCTTTATCTTCTACTCCAGTAACACAATCTTTGGAATTGATTTATACTAATGTGTGGGGACCATCTCCAATTTGCTCTAAAACTGGTCATATATGTTTCCTTTTTAGATGCTTTTAGTTGGTATACTTGGCTTTATCCAATAACAAGTAAAAGTGATGTTCTCCCTATTTTCATTAAATTTCAAGAAATATATTGAACGATATTTTAACCTTAAAATTAAAGTTGTTTAGTTTGATTGGGGTGGTGAGTATGCTCTCTTAATCTCCAAATTTTTTGAAAATTGTGGGATTATGCATCGTTTTTCTTGTCCCCATACCCATCAACAAAATGGGGCCATTGAATGAAAGCATTGTCACTTAGTTGAAACTGGTCTTGCCTTTCTTTATCATGCTTGTGTCCCTCTTCATTATTGGGATGATGCCTTTCAAACTACATGTTATCTAATTAATTGGCTCCCAACCAAAATTTTACAAAATCATTCTCCTTTTGAAAAACTTTTTCAAAACTCCCCTAATTATAATTTATTAAGAGTTTTTGGCTATGCTTGTTGGCCAAATTTGTGACCCGATAATGCTTTAAACTTCAGCCTCGTTATATCAAATATGTTTTTCTTGGCAACATTTTACATCATAGAGGATACAAATTTTTACATGTTTCTACTGGCTGTCTTTGTATTTCTCGGGATGTTCTCTTTGAGGAGTTAGTTTTTCCTTTTGCCACCATTGTTGTGCAACACTCTTATAACTCATTCTCCACTCTAGAAATAGAATCATGTAGTAGAGTCTCTGCCTCTCACTTGGGCCATGCACAATGAACCGCTCCTCTACTGGGCTTGCTCTTCCACTTGATACATCACTCGACTCTCAACTGTCCCTACAGCCCACAGCCCAGCCCACACTCGTTAAGCCTTCGACATCTATTCTCCCTTATTCTTCACTGATAAAAATCTCACACCTCACAACCAGATGCGCCTACTCAACCAACTTACCTTATGGCCACCTGATCCAAGAACAACATCACCAAACCAAAAACCTTCACTGATGTTACTATCCGTTATCCAATCCCTCATGCTCTTCTTACTGATGGACTTTTTTGGGTAAACCTTACTGATGGACTAAGATGTTGATAGTAGCACATAGTAAATGATTTCACACTATTTTCGTCCATAGGCGTTGGGCAAATATCAAATCAAGGATTACGTAAATTTGTGGTTTATTTATTTATTTATTTATTTTTAGAATAAAAATTGTGGTTTCAAATGCATAGTCTCTAATCCAAAAGTTTACAGATGAAAAAAATGCGTATTGAAACATAAATTCAGAACCAAGCAAACATCTGATATGAGAGTTCATGCTTTAACAGTTTAACTACAAAAACTAAATCATAAAATAGGGTAATATATTGGATGGATCAATTATTCATCTTCAAATTTTATTACATAGTAATACACTCCACCCTCCTCACACATAAAATTCTGGCAGATAATATCATGTTTATCTCAAACACACATTACATCAAATTAAGAATTAAGTACATTTTCCACACTGACTTATTTAAACGAACATGGGAGTTCAACAAAAAAGAAAGTAAACAAACGGAATGACATAGCCATATAGGACAGATCAGAGAGGATCTATATATATGAAATCCTGACAGGCACAGAACTCATATAGATACTTTTATTTGAACAACAATCTGAAAATTGATAGAATCAGTGTATTTAGATGCAGTTGAAAAGGGAATAAAGCAAACAAATTTTCAATACCTCTGGGTGTCATTGATAATATGCCAAGATAGAGTACACCGTCTGTGCGATACTGAGAATAAGGGCGAATAATGCGGCAGTGAAAGCCACTACCGTCCACGGGCTGCTGAAATGGTTGTGAATGACTTCATTTATATAGGTCATCCTCTTCTTCTCATGGTACTTCTGGATTTTGGACCTGACGTCTTTATATATTTCAGGGTTAGGAACCAAGTCAGTGCCTATCTCATTGAAGACTAAAGCCACTTCTTCATCGCTGCCAAGTAAGTTGCGGAGTATGCCCTCTTTCCTGAGGTCTATAACATCTTTGGCTTCATCTATGAGTGAATCAAGGAAGAATATGTAAGAGGTGACCCCGTAGTCATTTTCAAAATCTGGGCACATCTCGTAAGCTATCAAGTTGAAGAACTTGGGTCCGGTTGAGTCATCCACAATTATTGGAGGCAGACTAAGGGTTCCGCCGTAGAATTTCCAATTTTTCTGGGTGAAGGTTATGTTTCGCAAGCAGCTATCGTTGCTGGACTTCAAATGAATTCCTACTGCTTTAAGCTCCTGTACGTTGCGAAATGAATGCCAATCTTCCTGGTCAGAGTTATTTCCAGGACTTATGGAAGTGCAGCCTAGAAGTCTGTTCCGCAATAGATCCAGGAGATGAACTGGTTCTTTTTTGGGTGGCTTTTCCTGTGTTTTTCCTATCATACTTTGCATATTGATGAATCTTTGGATCGACTCCATCAAATTTTCACCCTCATTACTGTTTTTGATTAAATCGTCGAGAACTCGATAAGGAAGTTGATTCTCCAACAAGAATAAATCCTGTTGCACAAAGGCCATTTGACCGTTTTTAATTTGGAACCTTTTGAAATTTTTCTCAACAGCAGACTGTATGAATTTTAGTGTTGCACAACCATCCACAAACAACATCCATGAAAGGGCTTCATCATTATAATTGTGAATCACCTTCTCATCGAAACACTTCCTTAGTTGCTCGATGTTGCTCTTAATCACCATATACAATTCTTTATCAGTCTTGCCACTTTCTTCAATGAAGTTTTCTGCCAATGTAAGCTTGTATTCCTCTGCTAATTGATACTTTGGCTTACCATGATGGATAGGACCAATTGATACCACCCTCGGCTCACAGTACTTTTCGAAATGTTTGTGATCTCGCAACAATAGTACCTGATGGTTCGCACAGTTTAGAAATTAACAAAGTATTAATTGACAATAATATAGTAAATTACAGTAAATAACACTCCTATTATACAAGTAACATGTTGTTCTACAAGAGCCTTATTCCAAAAAAAAAAAAAAAACTACATGAGCCTACACTATACCAAACAACAAAAGTTTCAATAAAGAAATATATATATATATATATATATATATATATCCTCACAATATATATAATATACAAGAATTACCCACTCTTTATGTCTTTCTTCTTTTATTTCTTTTACATTTTATGTATGTCGGGATGGGTCCATATACTTTCCCGCTCAAGGCAACAACTTTAAGTTAAGAATTTTTCTATATTTGTATCTTAACTTTTAATATTATATATAAATTTAAAATCCATAAATTCTTGCCTTTTGAGATGCAAAAAATTTATAATTCAATTTTTGAATTTTTAGTTGATAATCTTTCTAATTGATCTACTTAATCTTGTTGTGAAATAGTAATTTTAAGTACGATACATATCAATTTTATTTTATTTTTTTAAATTTTTACAAAGAAAACTGTAACAAGTTTTATTAGTAAAATTCTAAAATTATTTTATTTTTTTAAATCTTAAAAAAAAAAAAACTGTAACAAGTTTTGTTAGTAAAATTCTACAAGCAATAGATACATTTGGGAAAACAAATCTAATATTTTTATATAGCCAATAATTATGACATTTCATGTCTCAACATTGTTGTGATTATTTTTCTAGTAGAAAAAGAATATATAATAAAAGAAACACCATCTAAAATATAAAATTATAATAGGACAATGATAAATAAATTTTAAAGCATAGAAAAATATATTCTAATATATTAAAGGCACTATTTCCTCACCTAAAAATGGAATCACCCAATGGTCTCAAGATGCCTAAGTAAAGGCGAATCAACACATAACTTAATGATAAATTAACACCAATTAAGCTAATATTAATTTTAGATAGAGAATAATTAAAAGTACACGGTTCATGTATAAAATTTAACAAAAAGAGATGAAAATTGTTATTATTATTTAATCCACCAAAAAAAAAAAATCATTCCCTTAGGTAACGTGATGCATGATGAAGGAAAACTGAAATCTAATTCCCAACTTTGATTTTTATATTGAAAAATAGAGTGACTGTTATTTGGTGTGTGACCATATGGGAGATTTTGTCTTATATTGACAATATAATTTGTGGGAGTTTGGCTTACAAAAATTGAAACCTGAAACTGTTAGATGCAATTGATAATCAATGATCATTCAACATGCTTACAATATATATTGCTATGACTTAGAGTTTCAAATTAATTGGAATTCTACTGAGCCACAATTTTGGGAACCTTCTTGAGTGGTGGAGAGAGCACACAACTCATCTATTTTATAGTAATAAAAACTACAGTTTTGGGAGCTTTATCTGGTGGGGGCCTTAGGCTAGACATGGAGAAATTGGACCAGACTTAAACTGGAATTTTTTTACTCAAACCAAAAACAAGTAAACCTATGGCCTGACCCAACCTAATTAACTTGTAACCCAATCCATTTTTAATTTTTTTTTTTGGGTCAGCCTTTTTCTTTTTTCTTTCCTTGTAAGAGAAGGCGCCAGGTTTTGGAGGATTATTAAATTTGGACTTAGCTAATGCTAGGACTCAATTGTATTTTCTTTATGTTGTAGCTGAATTCAAGGACAGCTGGGCCTCCATTGAGAGAGAGAGAGAGAGAACGGAACAATTGTTATTATTCTGGATTCATGCTACAACAGTCCTGCCAGTCTTTATACAATCTGCAACTAACTTCTATAACCAACTCTCTCAATCCATAACCAACTATGCATAACCAACTCTTGTACAGCTGGCTAACCTACCAACTTCCTTTATCAACTAACTCTAGCACAATCTTATACAGGTATACAATTCTAGCACAATCAATACAAGTATACAATGTAAACTAAAACAGCACTACTACAAGCCACAGCAGCCCTCAATTCAATGAACTAATACACAGTCCTAACATCTAAGCTTGTTATGTGAAACTATTATCCTTTGGTTCACTCTATAAAGAGTGAGAGTATTTGGGTTCTTTTCTTATCTAGAAGTTGTATAATGATTGTGGAAGTATTTATGTGGACCTTGACCAAAGCTATTGCTTTTCACATCAAAGTAGTTGCAAGAGAATTAGAATATTTATCTATTTTTATAGTCCTCTACCTTTGTATTCCAACATCTATCTATATTCATTCTCCTGTAATTTAATTTAGCTTTCGACTAAGATAAATTGTTCATAGTAAAATCTTCTCTTTTTCTTCATAACTTCGTCCTACTTGTCCTTTTCCCCCTATGGTGGGAACTTTTATTTTATTCATAGGAACGAAAATGATACTTATTTCAAAATAAATAGGTGGGCTTTTGGATTGAAAGAGTGCTGATATATTTTTTTTTTTTTTCTGACATGGAAGTGTAAGATTGTGGTTAGAAAATGCTGGAGGCTTGCAATGTGTTACGCCGTCACATATTGTGATTATATATGTGATAGCTAGTAAAACAAGAGACAAGTGAGGGACACAAATCCGGGAGTATCTAGGGCCAAAATTGCTTCTTTGAGGAAAAAAGTTTATGTTCACTACACTAATACTAGTATATTTGTGGTTTAAATATATGACCAAGTGGCATATATATGTTTTCTATTTTTTCTTTTTAAAGTGAAAAAATACGGGTCTACTTGAACTCAACCCAACCCGTTTTCTAACTTGCTAATCATGATAAGCTATTTTCAACTTGAAACCATTTTCGACCTGAACCCCGACATGACCTGACCTATTTGCCATATCTGCCTTAGGAAAAGGCCTAAGTGATCAATACCTGGGGCTGGTATACATGCATCAAGAATGTCAATACTCTTTTATATAAATAGCTTAATTACAAATAAATTAAATAAGGAATTAAATGACAAACTAATGGTGAAATAAGTCACAAGATAGTGGGAATAATATTTTGTAACAACTATTATTATTATTTTTTTGAAACAACTAGTCTAACATAATGGGGTCAAAAGTTTCATAGTAAATTTTGTGACGACATGCAATTTTTTTGATAGGATATAGAATTACTTTAATAAAAGAATTATTATATTTTGATAATTGAATGCACAAATTAACACAACCTTTTGTATCTTTGGTTTTGTAGTCCATCGATTCTTCCCTTTGACTCGCGCCTCCTTTAATTTCTTAAAGTTCTCTTTCTCGAAACTGGAACTATATATCTCATTCTCATGGATTGTAATACTCAGCTTCTCGGTTGCAACAACACTGACAGGTTGATCATGGCCTCTGCTTGCTTCACCAGTTTCTCTTTTTTCAACTTTTCTTGAATGAAACTCCTCCATGGAAATTACGTGCTCCATTATGGCTTTGGTGAGTGTTTACCAAAACAAGGTAACTATTACTATGATAACCGATTGATCAAATACTAAACATTAACTATATATGCTAAGTGAAAATGGAAACGTTAGCTTGAAGCAGTTAGTCTTTTAACTTTATTCATATGCTAAGTCTGGAATCAAATGCAAACACTTTTGTGCACTAGTAACTTGTTTTACGACAAGTTTCATGAGAACGAACAAAACTATTTTCACCTTTTACAAAACAAGGTTGTTAGAATTTGAGATTTTACATACTTTGTCAATAAACTGATGATGATTGTACCTTTATCTTTATGCAGCAGGGTTGGTATTATAGACGTATATCTAGCTACTTTTGTAAAGTTATGCTATGAATCCACCTACCAACCAGTGGATAAGGGTCCAGGGACCTTACCCCCTTGCCAAGTTCAAAAAACTTAAATGCTGATACATGATTGATTGTCAATCCCAGCAGCTTAAGTAGAATGGATACAGAGATCATACTCAGAATCTCATACTCTAATTTCATGATAAATGACCAATTATTACAAAAATTTAAGCTTAATCATTAATATAAGTTTTATCAGTTGTAAAACATAATTTCGTCATGTGACATTAAAATAATTTAGTTTAAGTCAAAATTTATTTCCAATGTTTAAAAAAAAAAGTAAAAAATTCAACCAAAACTCTTCAACAGTTTCAAGAATTTTCTAGTCTAATATCATTTTTTTTAAATGAAAAATTTACACTTACATGAGGCGCATTTGACATGTAATATAAAGCAATTTTTTCTTTTATTTTTACTATCTATTTTATTTTTCAATATATTCATTGAAATAATTCCTATATTTTATATATAATACTTGAATAATTTGTGCACAAGCATGATATTGGACTATTAGTACTATATAATAAAATTTATTTTTTATCTGTCAAGTGACTAGTTTTTTGTTGTGCCAAGTAGTTGCACTCTCCTAAAGTCAAGTGGCTACCCTTAATTTTACGACAATAACCAGCATATCATGGGATGGAACTATGATTAGCTTACTTAAAGCTTTAAACTAGGTAATTTTCTGAGATTTCATTTGGTATTGCTATAATAATTACAGCTTTCATGGTAGAGCTTTTACGATAAAGAGTTTTAAGTGAAAAGAGTTTGAAATTGTTGTTCCCATTTGAAAACCAATAGATAAAGAGTTTTGATACATTAAAAATTATAAAAGATGACATATTGAGTGTATTATATGACATCCGTTTATTATTGAACAATGCAGGAAAAAAAAACTAATATACTAAAATTAAGCTTGAAATTCCAGCTTAGAATAAGTCCCTAAAGAGTAAGGCATGAGAATGTCCTATAGATGAATTGTGCAACACATCCTTTTCTAAAGCATGCTATTTGGTGATGCTTGCTTTCCCTTTTTATTCATAAAGTTACATATACTCTCTCCAGGATATCATATAGCAAATTCTCTTTCGCTTTTTTTTTGAACTTTTTTATTTTTTTCAATACTACTGGGCAGCTACGCCAGCATCATTGTATTATTATATTTATTTCTATTTGTCACCGTACACTTTTTTCACCGGTAGAGCATAACCTTTTTGACCCACATGAATAAACGATCACCTGATGTATATCTGTACGGGGATTGTAATTTAATTTGTTTGGGTATTATCTGTAGGATTTGGATAATGTTCAGCTCTAGTGCTCTAGCTACAGTAGTGCACGGGAGTCACACAAGTTGTACAGTTCCCAAAAATCGGATACTTGTCGGAATAGGCAAAGTACTCCTCATAAAAAAGCTGTAGTAGCTATGTGTATATATTTCTATCCTCTTTGGTCGTATACTTGTCGGAATAGGCAAAGTACTCCTCATAAAAAAGCTGTAGTAGCTATGTGTATATATTTCTATCCTCTTTGGTCACGTTTGAGAGGAGGAAATTGAATAGAATAGAAATGAATGAGTAGAATAATTTTAGAATATTTTTTCTATCTTTTATTTGAGAGTTTTAATAGAGGGAATGTCTCTTATTTGAGAGTTTAAGTGAGAATGGAATAAATAAGAAAGAACACTTATTCCTCTCTATTTCTTTAAAATTTCAAATTTTTATTCCTCCCAAAATTGGAAGGAATGGGAGAGAATAGAATTAAATTTAATGAATTTTTTACTAAAACTCTCAAAATACTTCTATATATTCAAACATTTATTTTAAAATAGGAGTCTAATAGTAATATTGTTATAAAATGATTCCATTCCATTCTCTTCATATTACTCCTAATCAAGATTACTTACATTTCATTCATTTTCATTCCTTTTCATTACTTTATTTTAAAACATCCAATCAAAGTTACTTAATTTCATTCCATTCCATTCAATTCCTTTCAATTTTCTTATAATCATTCCATTTCATTCTCTTATGAACTCCTAAACAAAGTCTTAATTACTTTGCCTCTTCTTAGAGCATTGTCAGAGTTATTTTTTTTTAACTATTTGGCACTACAAAATCTATTTTACTTTCTCACCTTATAAAACATCCAACATTAATGATTTTATTTTAACTTTTAACATAATAAAATAATATATATACTACAATAAAATAATATATTTACTCCTTTAAATAATTCATTTATTTATTATTTTTTCTCTATTCTTCACGTCTTCTTCACTATCTTCAGGCACCACCTCCACCACTAGTGTGAAACTCAGCACAAACCTAGCAACCCCAAACTAGCACAAACCCAACACAAAGTCAGCAGACAAATACAAACACAAACACAAACACAAACCCAGCACAAACTTGGTGGAACCCGAGCACAAACACAAACACAAACTTAGCACACATACACAAACACAAACTCAGCACACAAACACAAACCCAACACAAACTTGGCGAAAACCCAGCACAAACACAAACACAAACTCAGTGCACAAACACAAACCCAGCACAAACTCGGCAGCAATGGGGCTTAGGGAGATGGGGTCTGGGCAAGATGGGTCTCGACGGGATGGGTTTGGGGAGATGGGTCTGTGGGTCGGCAAGGTGGATCAATGAGATGGCTGGCGAAGCAGAAAGGAGAAACAATGTAGAGGACAACGTAGAAAGCAGATAACGTTGAGGACAAACGAGGCAGAGAGAAGAAATGGAGAACCAAAAAAAGTAAAGAGAAAAAATATTTTTTATTAAAAAGCAGTGTGAACATAATATTTAATAATATATATATATATATATATATACATGGAGAAAAAAAAAGTAAAGAGAAAAAATATTTTTTACTAAAAAGCAGTATCAACATAATATTTAATAATATATATATATATATATATTACATATGAGCTATCGTGCATAGCCAAAAATAACTGTAAAGCCAAAAAATATAATTTCAGCCCTACCAATGTAGTCACATTTTAGTATTTGATGATACTAAAAATAGCAATATAATTTTTTAGCACTCCTAATACTAATGCTCTTATTAACTCAAAAAAAACCAAAAAGCAATCTCTCCTTACACAAGAAAACAACTTTGACATCCAAAAAAGTGAAAAAATTAGGTGGTATGGAGACATTCATGGCACTTTTTAATCAGAATTAACATTTTCATTGTTTTTTTTTTTAAAAAAAGTCAGTGTTTATTGCACACATTAGTGCATATACAAATTTCTCAAATACACTGTTACAGTTTTTCCAAGATTTAGCATGTCACCATTCGCAACACTTTGAAAGTTTATCCCAAAAAAAATTTACTTTTTTATTTTTTGGTATATGGTATTTTTGAGATTTTGATATTTAGTTTGGGTATTTTAGACAATACATAATAGACTATTCCCAAAATCAAATTGGGTCCGCGTCGGAGGTTATGTAATAGAATATTCATGCAGGGTACTACTTATATGACAAAGAATTTCACTACCTTAGGACAATTAGGGTTACTATCATTGTTTACTAGAGCTTCCATTCAAAACTTATAACAATTCTCCTTCCAACCTTCTAGTGCAATAAAAGACTTTGTTAGAATTTAATTCATAATTTAATGGTAAGGGGGTATGTTTTTTGTTTCCAATACTTAAAAGGGAAAATTGTTCAATTTTAAAGTTTATGAGTGAATTGTGAAATATCCCAAAAATAGATGTTTTTTTTTTCTATTTTTATTATATTAATTCTAGTGTGTTACATATTGTTCATGTTTTGCTGAGCATGCATTTGAAGCTACAAGAACCAATTGAATTACTTATAGGAGAGTGGAAAATAGATAAGGAATATTAATATTTTAAAGAAATTTACAAAGTGCACTAGGGTTAGAATTTAACAACGTGGTTCTCTTAACAATAAAAAAAAAAAAAAAAAAAGTTATTTCTTTTTCAAAACCTGACTTTAAAGAGTTTAGACAATAAGTGAAACCACAATTATTTATTTGTGTTGGTCAGGTGGACCACATGTCAGATTGACTCAATTCTCCAGCGAATGGACTAAGATGTTGATAGTAGCACATGGTAAAAACTTGTGAATGATTTCATTCTATTTTCGTCCATTCTCCATAGGCAATGGGAAAAATATCAAATCAAGAAGGATTACATAAATTGTGGTTTCAAATACAACAATCAGGTCTCTAATCCAAAAGTTTACAGATGAAAAAATGCATATTGATATATAAATTCATATCCAAACATATACACACCTGATACGAGAATTCATGCTCTAACAGTTTAACTATAAAACAAAATCATAAAATAGGGTAATATATTTGATGATGCCGAAAATATCAACAGTGAGTTGCGCAAGACTCGTATCCTCAAAACGACACCTGCACAACAAGAAAAGGAGAAGACCTAACAGAGGGCATCGGTGTGGTGCCGGCCAAATACCCTCCGAAGGTCAAGTTAGAACTTCTTTCAACTCTAGAGTGCTAGAGAGGGGTTGATTGTGCGTACCTTGATTTGTGAGGGTATTGGGGTCTTTATAGTAGTTGAGGATTGACCTTTTTCCTTGGAGCAGAAGTCTTTCCCTTATAGGAATCCTCATGAGCGTAGATTGCGGGATCCTTTCCCTATAGGATTCTGATACTGGGCGTGGAATACAAGCAACTTCCCTATCACTCATGTGTAGTGACCAAGTCATGGTTTCTCATAGAACCGTCGGCCTTGAAGCCGTCAGCTTGCATTCTCTCCTTTAGCCATGTTGGTGTCAGCTCCTTGCTACACTCTATGAGTGGCCCAAGAGGTTCGAATTACCGTCCATTAGACTTGGAACCTTCAGCCCATCGGTTTGTCTTGCTCCCTACGTCGATAAAGAGCCATCAGCCTTTTTGAGTATAATTGGCTCTTGAGCTTTTCTCGGATCTCCCTAACCGTCAGCATGCCTTCTTCCGCCAATATATGTCCATAACGCCCTTCGTGACTGGCCCATCAGCCAAAGTAGAAGCTGACGGGTTAATGCCCATGGTACTTGCTATAATTCTCCCATATCAGTTGCCTCCTACTCCATATCTTCGTCGGCTGTACCTGACGGGTTATGGAGTTTTCATTCGTCACTACCAGCCGTTTTGACCAGGAGAGAATAATTAAAGTTGCCACCCCAGTATTAAATGCTAGGACACGTGGCGTGCTCGGATTGGCTCCGCGACTGGATGTGGGCGTCGCTTCGTCTTCCGTGCGTTTTCCTTATATATATATGGCCCACCTCTCCTTATTTTCACCTTTTTTACTTTTACTGATTCCTGGAGAGCACATCCGTCGCCTATATTCCGTCAATTCCACCAACATTCCTGTCGTCACTTCTTCAACCGTTACTCTCGGAAAACTGGTAAGTTTTCTTTCTTTCCTCGCACACTTTTAATTATTTTCTTTAAAGTGAGGTCGTCAACCTAGGTGCTTAGTTTACACCCGTCACTTGTATGTAGATGTCGAGTGACGCGTCGAGTGACCAGTCGTCGATCCGCGAAGGAGCGGGCTACGACGAGGTGTTTGGTTCAAGCTCAGATAGTGAGTTTGAGAGTTCCTCCTGGTCATCAGAGAGGGAGACGTCAGCCCATGCTCCCGTTGAGGAAGTAGGAAGTCAGGGAACTGGTGACCAGGAGGAGGAACTAGGCGAGGAGGGTGAAGTTGGATTAGGAGAGGGAAATAGTGACGGGGATGAAGGTGACGAGGAGTCTTGTGAAGGGGATTCTGAAAGTCCTGGATATAGTCGTCCCTTCATCCTTCCCAAGGACTGCGCTGTAAATAAGTTCCTTCCAAAGATGACACTGAAAATTTTTAACGAATTACGCACCCGTTTCCAAATCCCTGACCATATTCCTATCCGTCTACCTATGGAGGGTGAGAAATGTTATACAGGAAGAACTGCAGACGTTGGCATGTATGATGCCATGTTTGCTGCCGGGTTGAGACTGCCTCTGACGGCTTTACACCGTCAGCTGGCTGATTTCCTTGGTATATCTGTCAGTCAGATTGCTCCAAACTCATGGAGAATCTTTATTAGTGCTGAGGTACTGTGGGGTCGTCTAAGCGGAGGCCACCGTCAGCTTTCCCTGGATGAATTTTTCTACTACTACAGACTCCGGCACCTTTCTTCTTCAAAGGTGATGTATCATTTTGCCGTCAGGGAAAAGGAGTTGAGGCTGGTGTTTGAGATGCCAGATTCTAATAGAGCCTGGAAGAGTAGGTTCTTTTTTGTTGAGGGGACGGACTGGGTGTGCCGTCAGGAAGAGTGGGAAACGATTCCCTTTGGTTGTTTTGACAATACTTGGGGGTTTGTTAGGGAGTCAGGTTTTAGTCGTCACCTTTTATCCTCGTCAGTTTGCTACTTATTTCAATTTATTTTTGAAAAGATACTAACGTAGCCAAATTATTTTTCAGCTTTCACTCGTCCATTGATAACTGACGAGCAGGAAGATTTCATCCGTCGGGTTTTGGAGATACCCATAGAAGAGCGATCGTGCCGGGACTTGATTACCCTCAACACTCTTTATACGTACTATGGGGGTCCCGAACCGACGCCTGAAGCTCGTAGATTAGAAGAGTTTGCCCGTCACCGTAAGTTTCTTGACCTATTCGTCAGTCTTTGTACTTCTAGTCGACGGCTTCCCTTACGTTTTTTTTTTTTTTTTTTTTTTTTTTTTTTTTTTTTTTTTTTTTACAGAAATGGATGTAGCTAAGGAATGGATCAGGGCTGTCGCTGCCCGTCAGAAGGAGGAGAAGAAGGCGAAGGGAGAGGCGACGTCTACGTCTGCCCCCAAACCATCGCCAAGGGCTCCCAGAAGAGGAAATCTAACGGAGTGGTCATTCGTTCGTCGAAAAAGCCAACCGTCACTCCTGCGAAGTCGCCCCTCACGTCGGGCCATAGAGCCGGGAAGGGTGTTATGACCTCTTTTGGTCCCGTCTTGCAGGGACCCCAAAGCCTGCTAACGCACAAGGATTTTGCCGTCAAGGCCATCAGAGCACTCATAAGACTGACGGATATAGATCCTTGCGCTTAGCTAGGGACGGAAGAATTGGGATCGTCGGCCTTGTTCGACCTCTCGTGGGTAAGCCGTCAGCTTAACCTTTTTCTTTTTAACTGACGTGCCTAATCTTTTCTTTTTTGATAACTGACGGTTATATCTTTTTCTAGGCTTTGGTTCATGTAAAGGCGTTGCAGGATCGGTGCGTGGCTAAGGAGGGGGTCGTCACACGTGTTAACAAGCATAACGCCAACATGCGAGACTAGCAGGCTCAGTATAAGGAGGTGGTGCGTACACTTAACCTCGAGTTGAAAGAGGTGAAGGTGGAGCTGGAAGAGGCGAAGCGTCAGAGGGTCGAACTAGAAGGAAAGCTGTCGAATCTTCGTGGACAGTTGGAGACGGCAGGGGCTGACGCCGTTGAGAAATTCAAGGTGTCAGATTCCTTTATCGATTCTTGTGGCGACTATTATGGCACGGGATTCGATGACTGTCTCAAACAAGTGGCGTCAGCTTTTCCTGAATTGGATCTATCTGGGATTACCCTAGACAATGCTCACCCTATGACGCCTGCAACTGATGCCGTCACTGCTGGTGTCGACGACTTGGTTGTTTCTCCCCCTCATGGAGATAGTGGGGTTGTCTTGGTCCAACCTGCTGCGAACCTTCCAACAACTGCCGCGACTCCTCCTGTGGTGCTGCTTGACGGAGAGGACCCTTCTGCCAAATAGAAAGAATTTTTAAAGTGACTTTTTTTTTTTTTTTTAAATTTTTGTTGCTTATGTTTTATTTCTTTTTCATCTATGTAGCAAACAGCCTTATTATGTGCCCTTTGGGGCACCAAAGTGTAATATTTTGACAGCTTCTTAAATCCCTTTTTTTTTTTTGCTTAGATTTTTTTATAACGCCGTCGCTCTTTATTACTTGTATGTAGCTAATTTTGCTTAGTTTATTTAACTTGTATGTTTCGAAACCAGGATTGTGGGCCCTTTCAATTTAGTGTACCGTCAGTTTCATTAAACCGTCGGTTTCTCTAAACCGTTGGTTTCACTAAACCGTCAGTTTTACTAAGTCGTCGGTTTCAAACTTAGCTTTCCAGCGTAAGTTTGCTTAATAAATCCGTCAGTTTTTTGATCATTTTGCCTTGATGATTGTAGAAAGTTTTGGCAAAATCCTACTACCTTGTGACGAGGTCATCTGCTTTATGGTCTTGCCCATTTGCGGACTAACGGATTTATCCTTTTTTTAGACCGTCAGTCTAATGGCTGAGTTTATTGGCTCGTGCATTCCGTCAGTATTTTATTTAGTCTGTCGTTTTGTCCATTTTGTGGACCCGGTCATTTTTATACCGTCGGTTTAGTTGGTTTATTAATTTTTGGGCCTGGTCATTCTTTAGACCGTCGGCTATTTTGGGTCGTCCAGTTTGTGGACTTGGTCATTTAGACCGTCAGCCTTCCGTCCATTTTTGGACTTGGTCATTTGTTAGGCTCAGTTTTTTGGCTCGTCCATTTTTGGACTTGGTCATTTTTTAGACCGTCAGCTTTTTGGCTCGCCCATTTTTGGACTTGGTCATTTTTTAGACCGTCAGCTTTTTGGTTCGTCCATTTTTGGACTTGGTCATTTTTTAGACCGTCAGCTTTTTTGGTTCGTCCATTTTTGGACTTGGTCATTTTTTAGACCGTCAGCTTTTTGGTTCGTCCATTTTTGTAAGTAGAAACTTCAGTGATTCTGAGTAAACTCTCATCGTTATGCATTAATATAAAAGGTAGTCTAGAAACAAAATCTGCCCATTTCGGGCTTATTGTAGCAAAAACAAAAGTAGGAGAAACTGCCCGTTGGGCTTATTGTAACAAATACTTAAAAAGGTAATCGATAAGTCTTAGTGTTCTCAAAAAAGGTGTTGCTTTTCGTGACGCCGCCCCTACTGGTAGTATTTCCGTAAGTGTTCCGCATTCCATGGATGTGGTAGCTTCCGTCCGTCTAGTGTCTCTAGATGGTAGGTGCCCTTCCTTTGCCATGCCGTAACTCGGTAGGGTCCTTTCCAATTCAGGCCGAGCTTTCCTTGGGTGGGGTCTCTTGCTGCACCCATAACCTTTCTTAGAACGAGGTCTCCCACCTGGAAGTTTCTATGTCTAATCCGGGAGTTGTAATTCTTGGCCATGCGGTCCTGGTACCGTGCGAGCCTTTGTTCTGCTGCCATCCTGACTTCGTCCACTAGATCAAGCTGCAGACGTATGGCTTCGTCATTCCTTTTTTCGTCATGGTTGTGCACCCTGTAGCTTGTAAGGCCGACTTCGGCTAGGATGACTGCTTCGTTCCCATATGTTAGTCGAAATGGTGTCTCTCCTGTTGGTGTCCTTGCTGTTGTCCTGTAGGCCCATAGTATGCTCGGCAACTCTTCAGCCCATATGCCCTTTGCCCCCTCGAGCCGGGTCTTGATAATTTTTAGCAAGGACCGGTTTATGACTTCGACCTGTCCATTGGCTTGGGGGTGGGCGGGGGAGGAGTAGTGGTTCCGTATCCCTAACTGCGAACAGAAGTCCCTGAAGGAGTCGTTGTCGAATTGCTTCCCGTTGTCCGAGACTAAGATTCTTGGAATGCCAAACCTGCATATGATGCATCGCCAAACAAAGCTCCGTACGTTTTTTTCTGTAATGGTAGCCAAGGCTTCAGCTTCCACCCACTTCGTAAAGTAGTCAATGCCGACGATTAGAAACTTCAGTTGTCGTATTGCCGTAGGGAACGACCCCATGATGTCCAACCCCCACTGAGCGAACGACCATGGTGCCGTCATCGGGGTGAGTTCTTCGGATGGTTGCCTGATGACGTTGCTGAACCTTTGGCATTTGTCGCAGGCCTTCACATAAGCCTCGGCATCCTTCTGCATTGTTGGCCAAAAGTACCCAGTTCGTACTAGCTTGTGTACTAGCGACCTTGATCCTGAGTGGTTTCCACAGATTCCTTCGTGCACTTCTCTCATGACGTAATCCGCTTCTTCAGGACATAAGCACCGTAGGTAGGGGCGAGAGAAGCCTCTTTTATACAAAACATCTCTTATCAGCACAAACCTTGCTGCTTGAACCTTCAGTTTCCTCACCGCCTCCTTCTCATTCGGCAATATGCCGTTTTTCAAAAAAGAGGTTAATGTCGTGGTCCAATCGTTTTGGGGACCGAGCTCCTGTACGTTGACCACACTTATGAGTGAAGAGAACTGTGTGAAGGAGAGTGTACTACTAATGGTGACCATGTGTTTAGCTGAGGCGGCTTTGGCCAAGCGGTCGGCTTGCTCGTTTTCCCCTCGGGGGATCTGTGTAATTTTGACCTTCAGCTCGTTCATCCTCCTTCTTACTTGGTCCAGATACTTCTTCATTCTTTCGCCTTTGCATTCATACTCCCCACTTATCTGGTTAACTATGACTTGGGAGTCACAGTAAACGATCACTTTCTCAGCTCCCGCTGCTTTTACGAGGTCGAGCCCTGCTATCAGAGCTTCGTACTCCGCCTCGTTATTGGTAGTGGGGAATTCGAGGCGGACCATACACTCTACCGTCTCTCCTTCAGGTGACTGTAGTACGACGCCGGCTCCGCCGGCCTGTCTGTTGGAGGATCCATCTACATGTATGCTCCACTGCGGGGATTTCACTGCCCTCTCATCTTTACTATTCGTGAATTCTGCTATGAAATCTACCATGACCTGTCCCTTGACAGCGGTGCGCGGGCGATATTGGATGTCAAACTCACTTAATTCTATAGCCCAAAGTGTCAAGCGCCCGGCAGCATCTGAGTTGCTCATTGCCCGTCGTAAAGGCTTATCAGTTAAGACAATAATCGTGTGGGCTTGAAAGTACGGCTTCAGTTTGCGTGCTGCTGTAACTAGCACGAAAGCAAGTTTCTCCATTGGTGGATCTCTTTCTTCAGCTCCGCGTAACGCCCGACTGGTGTAATACACTGGTTTCTGTATTTTCCCTTCTTCTCTGATCAAGGCGGCGCTGACGGCGGCTGGGGAGACAGCGAGATAGAGAAAGAGTTCTTCTCCTGGTTGCGAGGGACTCAGCAGTGGTGGCGAAGAGAGGTAAGCTTTCAACTCTTCAAACGCTCGTTGGCATTCAGCGGTCCACCCGAAAGACCTTTTTAATGTGTAAAAGAAGGGTAAGCACTTGTCTGTTGCTCTGGAGACGAACCTGTTTAGCGCTGCTATCTTGCCGTTGAGGCTTTATACTTCCTTCACATTCTTTGGTGGTGTCATCTCCATTATAGCCCAGATCTTGTCCGGATTGGCCTCGATGCCTTTCTAGGACACCATGAATCCTAAGAATTTTCCTGCCGTCACCCCAAAGGCACACTTTCCTGGATTAAGCTTCATATTGTAAGAGCAAAGGGTGTTGAATGTTTCCCTGAGGTCTTCTAAATGATCTTCTTCCCTTCGACTTTTAACCAGCATATCATCGACATACACCTAGACGTTTCTTCCGATCTGCCGTGCGAACATCTTGTTCATAAGCCTTTGGTAAGTTACGCCCGCATATTTTAGACCAAACGGCATTACCTTGTAGCAAAATAGGCCTTGGCTAGTTACGAAGGACGTTTTTTCTTGATCTTCATCGTGCATTTTGATTTGGTTGTAGTCGGAGAAAGCGTCCATAAAGCTTAACAGCTAATGTTGAGCCGTAGAGTCTACTAGAGTGTCGACTCTCGGGAGGGGGTAGCTGTCTTTTGGGCACGCTTTATTTAGATCGGTGAAGTCTACACACATCCTCCATTTCCTAGAAGCTTTCTTGACCATCACTACATTTGCTAGCCAGTCGAGGTAGTAGACTTCTCTAATGAAATTTGCCTCTTGTAGCTTGCGGACTTCTTCAGCTATGGCTTGATCCCATTCTGGGGCGAAGACCCGCTTCTTCTGCCAGATGGGCGGAAAGGATGGTGATACATTCAGCCTATGCACCATGACGGAAGGATCTATTCCTTGCATGTCCTCGTGACTCCAGGCGAATACGTCCCGATTCTCTTTGAGGAATGCTGCAAGTGTTCGCCGGATTGCGGGACTTGCAAGGGTTCCAATCCTTGTTGTCTGGTCAGGTATGGAGTCGTCCAGGGGTATTTCTTCAAGCTTCTCAACTGGCTCCGTTGCACTCCGGTGCTCTTCTATGCTCATGGTTTGGAGGTGATCGTCCATTTCCATCATGGCCACGTAGCACTCGCGTGCGGTAATCTGGTTTCCACGTAGCTCTCCGATTCCGTATTCTGTTGGGAACTTGATCATTAAATGATAAGTTGAAGTTGCCGCCTTCCACGCGTTGAGGGTGGGTCGCCCTAGGATGGCATTATAGGCGGACGAATGGTCAACCACGAGGAACATTACGTCCTTCGTGATTTGCTGGGGGTAGTCGCCTGCTGTCACAGCCAACGTGACCACGCCTAGCGGAAACACCTTTGCACCCCCAAAACCGACAAGTGGGGCGTTCGTTGGGACCAGTTGTTCCCTGCTGATTTTCATCTGCTGGTACGCCGGGTAGTACAAGATGTCTGCCGAGCTGCCATTGTCAACCAATACCCGATGCAAGTTGTAGTCCCCAACCTGTAGGCTGACAACAAGCGCGTCGTCGTGCGGATGGTGAATACGTTGCGCGTCTTCTTCCGAGAACTCGATTACGGGGCTTTCCCTTTGGGCTACATTTTGCACTGGACCCGTCAACTGGACGTTTTGGACCATCCGGAGGTACGTCTTTCGAGCCTTTTTGGACGGTCTGGTAGCCATCCCTCTTACAATCATTCGTATGTCACCAACGGGAGGTCTGGGACGGTCATTGTCTCGCCGGGGAGGGTGCTCTAGAGGTGCTGGATCTGCTCTTTCCTTGCTTATGAATTTCTGTAATTTCCCTTGCCTTATAAGGGCCTCGATTTGCTGCTTCAAGTCGTAACAGTCGGCTGTGTCATGACCGTGATCCCGGTGAAAGCGGCAGTACTTGTCTTTGGAACGCTTATTAGGATCCCCCTTCAGCTTTCCAGGGAAGGTCAGAGCTCATTCGTCCTTAATTTGCATGAGGACTTGATCTATTGGGGTGGTCAATGGGGTGAAGCTTGTGAATCTCCCTCCCGGAGGTTTAGAACGCCTTTCGTCTCTTCGATCTCCTGTTCTGGGTCTCTTTCTCCCTTGGTCTGGTCGGGCGTCTTCCTGCCTCTCCCTTTTTCTTGGCTTCTCTTCTCGGGCCTGCAATGTGTCCTCAGCATTCATATACTTGGTAGCCCTGTAGAGTACTTCCAACATGGTCTTCGGGTCGTTTTTGTATAGGGAGAACAAAAACTTGCCCTTTCGCAACCCGTTTGTGAAGGCCACTACAAGTATTTTATCGTCGGCCTCGTCAACCGATAGCGCTTCCTTATTAAAGCACGTTATGTAGGATCGTAACGTCTCGTCCTCTTTTTGCTTGATACTCATCAGGCATGCCGTGGACTTCTTATACCTGTGTCCCCCAATGAAGTGTGTAGTGAATTGGGCGCTTAGCTCCTTGAAGGTGCTGATAGAGTTGGGCGTCAGCCGGCTGAACCATACCCTTGCGGGGCCTTTGAGTGTTGTGGGAAAGGCCCTGCACATGATCTCATCTGCTACCCCCTGAAGATGCATCAGGGTTTTGAAAGTTTCCAAGTGGTCTAGAGGATCCTTCATCCCGTCGTAACTATCTATATTCGGCATGCGAAACTTATGGGGTAGGGGGAAGGAGTTCACGGCCACGGTGAAGGGCGAGTCAGTACGGTTGACCAAATCATCAAGATCACTAGAGACTCGCCCCTTAAGGGCGTTCATCATGACCTCCATCTGTTCCCTCATCGCCTGCATCTCGACGACAATATGTGGTGGAGTCGCATCCGTGAGGGACGGCACGCTTACGTGCTGCCTCTCTGGCCTGCTTAGGGCGTGGCTGCCCTCTAGTCTCTCCTGATTCTTGCTAGTCCCTTCCTGATCTTCTGGTTGGCCATTCAGTGCTGCATCCTTTTGGCGCAGCTGTTCTTCTAAGGCGAGGTTCTGTTTTGTGAGACGCTCCACAGCGGCACCAAGAATCCGAACTTGTCTCTCGAGGGCGGTCGTGGGGGGCTCCTCTCCTTGTACGTCATTAGTAGTCGCCATTGAGCGAGTGAATACCATGCAACCCTTTAGTCCGGAAAACGAGAGTATGGCTTAATTAATCGTAAGTTTCCCACAGACGGCGCCAACTGATGATGCCGAAAATATCAACAGTGAGTTGCGCAAGACTCGTATCCTCAAAACGACACCTGCACAACAAGAAAAGGAGAAGACCTAACAGAGGGCACCGGTGTGGTGCGGGCCAAATACCCTCCGAAGGTCAAGTTAGAACTTCTTTCAACTCTAGAGTGCTAGAGAGGGGTTGATTGTGCGTATCTTGATTTGTGAGGGTATTGGGGTTTTTATAGTAGTTGAGGATTGACCTTTTTCCTTGGAGCAGAAGTCTTTTCCTTATAGGAATCCTCATGAGCGTAGATTGCGGGATCCTTTCCTTATAGGATTCTGATACTGGGTGTGGAATACAAGCAACTTCCCTATCACTCATGTGTAGTGACCAAGTCATGGTTTCTCATAGAACCGTCGGCCTTGAAGCCGTCAGCTTGCATTCTCTCCTTCAGTCATGTTGGCGTCAGCTCCTTGCTACACTCTATGAGTGGCCCAGGAGCTTCGAATTACCGTCCATTAGACTTGGAACCTTCAGCCCATCGGTTTGTCTTGCTCCCTACGTCGATAAAGAGCCGTCAGCCTTTTTGAGCATAATTGGCTCTTGAGCTTTTCTCGGATCTCCCTAACCGTCAGCATGCCTTCTTCCGTCAATACGTGTCCATAACGCCCTTCGTGACTAGCCCGTCAACCAAAATAGAAGCTGACGGGTTAATGCCCATGGTACTTGCTATAATTCTCCCATATCAATATTGGATCAATTATTCAATCTTCAAATTTTATTACATAATACTCTCAACCCTCCTCACACATAAAATTCTGGTAGATAAATATCATGTTTATCTCAAACACACATTATATTAAATTAAGAATCAAGTACATTGTCCACACTGACTCATTTAAACGAACATGGGAGTTCGACAAAAGGAAAGTAAACAAACGGAATGACATAGACATACATAGGACGTACCAGAGAGGATCTATAACAATTTTTCAATACCTCTGGTCACATTTTGATGGTGTGTGATAATAACCCAACATAGAGTACATGGTCTGTAAGACACTGAGAATGAGTACAAATAATCCGGCAATGAAAGCCACAACCGTCCACGGGCTGCTGAAATGGTCGTGAATGACTTGAGTTATCCAGAGCATCCTCCCCTTGTGTAGTATTGCTGGATTTGGCATTTGACGTCTTTATATATTTCAGGGTTAGGAACCAAGTCGATGCCTATCTCGTTGAAGACTCGAGCCACTTCATCATCGCTGCCAAGGAAATTGCGGAGTATGCCTGCATTCCTAAGGTCTATAACGTCTTTGGATTCGTCGATGAGTGAATCGAGGAAGGATATGTAAGACGAGACTCCATAGTCATTTTCAAAATCTGGACACATCTCGTAAGCTATCAAGTTGAAGAACTTGGGTCCAGTTGAGTCATCCACTATTATTGGAGGCAGACTAAGGGTTCTGCCATAGAATTTCCAATATTTCTGGATGAAATTTATGTTTCCCAAGCATCTATTTTTGCTGGACTTCAAATTAATTCCTACTGCTTTAAGCTCCTGCACGTTGCGAAATGAATTCCAATCCTCCTACTTAAAGTTATTTTCAGGACTTATGGAAGGGCAGCCTAGAAGTCTGTTCGCAGTAAATCTAGAAGATGAACTGGTTCTTTATTGGGTGGCGTTTCCTCTGTTTTTCCACCCTCTTTATTATTTTTGGTTGGGTTTTCCTGTGTTTTTCTTGTCATACTTTGCATATTGATGAATCTTTGGACCGACTCCCTCAATTTTTCACCCTCATTACTGTTTTTGATTAAATCGTCAAGAATTCGATAAGGAAGTTGATTCTCCAACAAGAATAAATCCTCTTGCACAAAGACCACTTGACCGTTTTTAATTTGGAAACTTTTGACATTAGTATGAACAACAGAGTCTATGAATTTCAGTGTTGCACAACCATCCACAAACAACATCCACGAAAGGGCTTCATCATTATAATTGTGAATCACCCCCTCATCGAAACACTTCCTTAGTTGCTTGATGTTGTTCTTAGTCACCATATACAATTCTTTATCAGTCTTGCCACTTTCTTCAATGAAGTTTTCTGCCAATGTAAGCTTGTATTCCTCTGCTAATCGATACTTTGGCTTACCATGATGGATAGGACCGATTGATACCACCCTCGGCTCACAGTACTTTGGGAAATCTTTGTGACCTCAAAGCAATAGAACCTCATGGTTCACACAGTTTAGAAATTAACAAAGTAATAATTGACAACAATATAATAAATTTACAATAAATAATATGTTTTTTCACTTATCATTTCAATGATACATGTTAATAAATTTATTTGGACAAAGTTTGGCTCCAACTACCAATAGGAAACTAACATAATATTAATACTTGTCAAGTGCAACTCACTTAACTTAACAATCCAAGTGAATCATGTGCAATCAAAATGCATTTCATCTTCTTATTGGTGGTTAAAGTCCAAGACTCCAAACATATTTGAAGTCAAAACACTTTCCAATTTATAATAGTAAGATTAATAAACTATAATTATCCTCGACATATAACTTAAGGCATTCGCACCACCACATGTGATGAACATTTAACTTGTATCTCAATGGATTTCAATTAGCTCAACTCGTAAAGTCTTTTGTGATCAAATAAGAGATCTGAGGTTCAATCCATGCTTACACCAAAAACCAATTGATATTTTGATCTGGTGATAAAAAAACATCATTAGAAGTAAACGCCGTAGGTTGAAACTATTTTTATAAAAAAATGTGTATCTCAACTAGTGTATTGAGTTTCAACACCAAAAAAAATCCTTAAAAAAAAAAAAAAAAAACTATTTTACTTAGATCACAAACTCATTAACCTCAGCATATTCATAAAGTATAAATAAATAAAAGATACATGAGTCTATAGTCTAAACCACACCAAACAGAAAAAGTTGCACTAAAGAAACACATTTTTGGAAAAATCTTGTTTAATCTACAATGTAAGATTTATATTGCTAGTACAATGTATTCACCTATAATTACCCCATATTTTTACCCATAATATAATATCAAAGAAGTACCCCTCCAATCTCTACGTCTTTCCTAATTTATTTCTTTTACAATTTATGCAAGTTGTGATGGCTTGATACAATTTGAGACTTAAGGCAAAAACTTTAAGTTGAAATTTTTCTATATTTAAATATTAACTTTTAATATTAAAAGTTTTTTTTTTTTTTAATTTTATAAAATCCAATCTTCTTGCTTTTTGAGATACATGTTAGGTCCGTAGAATTAGGTTGGCAAACCATGAACAATTGTACCACTTAGAATCTTAGTTAATCTTGGTTCTCAATTGTAAACATGTTCTAGTACAAGACAAGTGAAGATTCAAGTAACGATAGACTCAAGAAAAATAGAAACTGGACTACCACTATGCTTGTTTTCAACACCAGCTTGACATGTCGAGATTCACTTAACCCAACTAGTTGAATTGAAGGGCTTGACCAATCAAGAATCATACATAATAGATCTATAAGTCTTGTTTTCTTAATTAGCCATACTTTCACTTCAAGTCTACTATATAGGCAATCTAAAGCATATTTTCCAAGTTTATGAAACAATAGTTTATTGTACATAGATCTAGAATTTTCCAAGCTCTCTTAAAGTATCAACCGAAGAACTAGTTCATACCAAAGATTTGGTGATCAAGTGAAGTTGCTGCATCCAATTTACATCCAAGTTGCTGGTCCAAATTTTTGGGAGGTGTTTTTGGAGTCGTGAGTGAAAGTTCATGTGGAACAAATCCAGAATAGAATAGTCCATTGATTAGGAGATACATGTGGTCACATGAGTAAGTATTACATGTGGTAGAAATAAATTTAGGGTTAAGTCTATTGTATAAACTCTCATTCTATTCTAATGGATTTGTTTACCTTAAGAAATCCCCCCAAGTTTTTATTGCAAAACACTTTGTTTCATTGGTTTTTTTGAGTTATCATTTTGGTTGTTTATTGGTGATCCATGTTTCTGTGATGTTTATCAATTCATATCTAGAACATAATTAATCTAATTAATTACTTGGCTAAGAATTGATTAATTGCTTCACAACCGGAATTTAAAATGATAACAATACAAAAACGACTCTAACTTAGTTCTTGCATTCAGGTTAAGCTAAGATCTCAATTATTTAGTTGATAATATATCTCATATATACTTTTATCTTCTTGTGAAATAGTCAATCTTAAGTATGATTTTATTAGTTTTAATTTTAATAAATTTATTTACAGAAGAAAATGTAAAAAAGTTTGGTAGTAAAATTCTACAAGCGATAGATACATTTGGGGGAAAAATATAATCTTTTTATGTAGTCAATAATTATGACATTACATGTTTTAACATTATTACAATCATTTTTATTGTTATTTTTTTGTATAATATTTCAAAATCTTTTAATATTATTTTGATGAATTCCATATTCATTTGTGGGATTTTCATATATATTTTTTATATTAGTAAAAAATTTCAAATTTTAATCTCTCTCTCTCTCTCTCTCTCTCTCTCTCTCTCTCTCTCTCTCTCTCTCTCTCTCTCTCTCTCTCTAAATTTTTAAATATCAAGTTTTGTTAGTAAAGTGCGATATGATCAAGAGATCCAATTTGATATTTTATAGTAGAATTATTTTTTTAAAAAAATACTATCTATAATATGAAATTATAATATTACGAGGATACATAAATTTTAAAGTGTAGAGACGAATTCAACGCATAACTTAACGAATTAGTAAGTAGTATCTCATCTAACAATTAAATCACCCAACAGCCTCAAGATGCCTAAGTAAAGATGAAATCAACACATAACTTAATGAATTAGTATCAATTAAATCAATATAGAAAATCAAATTCCAAGGTTTAGGTGTAAAATTTAACAAAAATGGATGGAAATAATAATAATAATAATAATAATAATAATAATAATATTATTATTATTATTATTATTATTATTATAAAGTTTCTTTCCTTTACCTTGGATAAGAAATCTAATTAATTTCCAACTTTGATTTTCATTTTGAGGAATAGAGTGATTGTTTGGTGTGTGGATCATGTGGGAGGTTTTGCGTCTTACATTGATAATATACCTTGTAGGAGTTTGACTTACTAAAATTGAAACCTTACACCGTTAGATGAAATTCACAATCAATGATGAATCGGTATGCTTATTGAAGAGGAGAAAATAAGCTGACGGATCCAAGCAATGTTGATGGATGGGCCCATTAGGTGCAAGACTCGGTGAGGACAGATTTGTTGGCCACGTGTCAGACAAAATCCCTATATGGGAATACTTGCTGCACACCTCCTAGATTCTAGGGGTAATTAGAGTCCTAGCGCAATTAGGGTTCTAGAAGCTGCGTGCATCGATGGAGATCTTCTTTATAAGGAATATGACTTGTCCATCACGTTTGGGACTCTTCAAGAGGATTTCTACAAGGAAAGACTTCGACTCCAAGTAAAAAAGGTCAACTTTCGACTACTATAAAAACCCCAATACCCTCACAAATCGAGGTACGCATAATTTACCTTCTCTAGCACTCTAGAGTTGTGAAAAGAGTTCTAACTTGACCTTCGGAGGGTATTTGGCCGGCACCACACCGTGCTCTCTACGTAAGTCTTTTCCCTTTCTTGTGTTGTGCAGGTTGCATTATGGGCGTGTGAGTACGTGCGGCTCACTAGTGATTTTTTCAACCTCATCAGTTGGCGCCGTTTGTGGGAAACTGCAGTTGAGATTCGTAAGCCATATTAACGTTTCCTAGACAAAAGGGTTGCATGGTACTCACTCGCTCGATGGCAACCACCAACGACGTTCAGGAAGAGGAACCACACACGACTGCCTTCGAGAGACAAGTTCAAACTCTCACTGCTGCCGTAGAATGCCTTACCAAACAAAATCACAACTTGGAAGAACAGCTGCACCAGAAGAACGCAGCACCGAATGACCAGCAAGGAGATCAAGGGACTAGCGCGGAAAAAAAAAAAAATCAGGAGAAACCTGAGGGCAGCCATGCCCCAAACAGACTGGAAAGGCAAAATTTGAACATGCCATCCCTTACGGATGCAACTCCGCCACATATTGCCGTAGAGATGCAGGCGATGAAGGAGCTGATGGAGGTTATGATGAACGCGCTCAAAGGACGGGTGTCTAATGACCTTGACGACTTGGTCAACCGCACCGACTCGCTTTTCACCGCAGTCGTCAACTCCTTCCCCCTACCCTATAAGTTTCGCATGCCGTATATAGACAGTTATGACGGGGTGAAGGATCCACTGGATCATCTAAAGACCTTCAATACCCTGATGCATCTTCAAGGAGTAGCGGACGAGATCATGTGTAGGACCTTCCCTACAACGCTGAAGGGCCCAGCGAGAATTTGGTTCAGCAGGCTGACGCCCAATTTCATCAGCATTTTCAAAGAGCTGAGCGCCCCATTCACGTCGCACTTTATTGGAGGACACCGATTCAAGAAGTCCATGACCCTAAGTGGACGACCAACAAAGGTGACGAGGCAACACTTAGTCACCTTAATAAGTCCACGACCCCAAGTGGACGACCCACAAGGTGACGAAGTAACTCTTATTCACCTCAAGAAGTGAACGACCCCAAGTGGATGACCAATAAGGTGACGAGGTAACACTTAGTCACCTCAATAAGTCCACGACACCAAGTGGACGACCCACAAGGTGACGAAGTAACTCTTAGTCACCTCAAGAAGTCCACGACCCCAAGTGGACAACCCACAAGGTGACGACCCCAAGGTGACGAGGCAACACTTAGTCACCTCAATAAGTCCACGACCCCAAGTGGATGACCAAAAAGGTGACGAGGCAACACTTAGTCACCTCAATAAGTCTATGACCCCAAGTGGACGACCCACAAGGTGACGAAGTAACTCTTAGTCACCTCAAGAAGTCCACGACCCCAAGTGGACGACCAATAAGGTGACGAGGTAACACTTAGTCATCTCAATAAGTCCACAACCCCAAGTGGACGACCCACAAGGTGACGAAGTAACTCTTAGTCACCTCAAGAAGTCCACGACCCCAAGTGGACGACCCATAAGGTGACGAAGTAACTCTTAGTCACCTCAATAAGTCCATGACCCCTAGTGGACGACCAACAAGGTGACGAGGTAACTCTTAGTCACCTCAAGAAGTCCACGACCCCAAGTGAACGACCAAAAAGGTGACGAGACAACACTTAGTCACCTCAATAAGTCCACGACCCCAAGTGGACGACCCACAAGGTGATGAAGTAACTCTTAGTCACCTCAAGAAGTCCACGACCCCAAGTGGACGACCAATATGGTAACGAGGTAACACTTAGTCATCTCAATAAGTCCACGACCCCAAGTGGACGACCCACAAGGTGACGAAGTAACTCTTAGTCACCTCAAGAAGTCCACGACCCCAAGTGGACGACCCACAAGGTGACGACCCTAAGGTGACGAAATAACTCTTAGTCACCTCAAGAAGTCCACGACCCCAAGTGGACAACCCACAAGGTGACGACCCCAAGGTGACGAAGTAACACTTAGTCACCTCAATAAGTCCATGACCCCAAGGTGACGAGGTAACTCTTAGTCACCTCAAGAAGTCCACGACCCCAAGTGGACGACCCACAAGGTGACGAAGTAACTCTTAGTCACCTCAATAAGTCCATGACCCCAAGTGGACGACCAACAAGGTGACGAGGTAACTCTTAGTCACCTCAAGAAGTCCACGACCCCAAGTGGACGACCAAAAAGATGACGAGGCAACACTTAATCACCTCAATAAGTCCACGACCCCAAGTGGACGACCCACAAGGTGACGAAGTAACTCTTAGTCACCTCAATAAGTCCATGACCCCAAGTGGATGACCAACAAGGTGACGAGGTAACTCTTAGTCACCTCAAGAAGTCCACGACCCCAAGTGGACGACCAAAAAGGTGACGAGGCAACACTTAATCACCTCAATAAGTCCACGACCCCAAGTGGACGACCCACAAGGTGATGAAGTAACTCTTAGTCACCTCAAGAAGTCCGCGACCCCAAGTGGACGACCAATAAGGTGACGAGGTAACACTTAGTCACCTCAATAAGTCCACAACCCCAAGTGGATGACCCACAAGGTGACAAAGTAACTCTTAATCACCTCAAGAAGTCCACGACCCCAAGTGGACAACCCACAAGGTGATGACCCCAAGGTGATGAAGTAACTCTTAGTCACCTCAATAAGTCCATGACCCCAAGGTGACGAAGTAACTCTTAGTCACCTCAATAAGTCCATGACCCCAAGGTGACGAGGTAACTCTTAATCACCTCAAGAAGTCCACGACCCTAAGTGAATGACCAATAAGGTGACGAGGTAACTCTTAGTTACTTCAAGAAGTCCACGACCTCAAGTTGACGACCAACAAGGTGATAAGGTCACACTTGGTATCGACAGCAAGTCCATGGCCAAAGTGGATGGACAAAAAATAAAATAATAATATGAAGTCCATGACCAAGGTGGACGGACAAAAAAATGGACATCTGCCAAAAAAATGGACGGATGCATGGACATGCATCCGTCCATAAAGAAAGTGGACGGACGTCCACCAAAAAAAAAAAAATGTCCATGCATCCGCCCACAAAGAAAGTGGACAGACGTCCACCAAAAAAAAAAAAAGGACGGATGCATGGACATGCATCCGTCCATAAAGAAAGTGGACGGATGCATGTCATGCATCCATCCATAAAGAAAGTGAACGAATGTCCACAAAAAAAAAAAAAAAAAAAGGGTGGACGGGTGCATAGAGGGATGCAAGTCCAAGGAATGGACGGACACCCCAAAAAAAAAAAAAAAAGTGGACGGATGCGTGTCCATGACCAAAAAAAAAAAAAAAAAGTGGACGGATGCATGTCAATGACCCAAAAAAAAAAAAAAAAAAAAAGGGAAAGAAAGTGGATGGATGCATGTCCATAAAAAAAAAAAAAAAAAAAAAAGAGGACGGATGTAGGTCCATGAACAAAGGTGGATGGACACACACACAAAATTTGATGACGAAGTAACACTCAGTCACATTGGCAAGTCCACGACTCAAAGTAGACAAATAAAATACCTTAAGAATGGGACGCTAATAAAGGACTACAACGCGTCCTGAAGGTTGAAAGTTCCATCACGCGTCTCGGGGGCAATGTATCAATGGCCTACCTTGCAGAAGGATGCTTAATCCTACGAATAAGCATAAGACAAATGCCAATGCTACAGCAAGACCTCAAGGCTAAACACTATAAAAGGAAGCCGACGGATACCTAATCCTCATCCCAATGGGATGGATCGACAACCAAGGATACCGATAGGTGCCTTGGTGAAAATTCTAAGTCCTATTACCTACAGGTGGAAGGACGGACCAAGTCACTCACAAGTACCTTGGTACAAAATTAAAGTCCTACCTACGGGTGGAAGGACAGACCAAGTCACTCACAAGTGCCTTGGTACAAAATTTAAGTCCTTCTACCTACGGGTGGAAGGACAGACCAGGTCACTCAAGTGCCTTGGTACAAAATTTAAGTCCTTCTACCTACGGGTGGAAGGACAGACCAAGTCACTCAAGTGCCTTGGTACAAAATATAAGTCTTCCTACCTACGGGTGGAAGGACGGACCAAGTCACTCACAAGTGCCTTGATACAAAATTCAAGTCCTACTACCTACGGGTGGAAGGACAGACCAAGTCACTCACAAGTGCCTTGGTACAAAATTTAAGTCCTTCTACCTACGGGTGGAAGGACAGACCAGGTCACTCAAGTGCCTTGGTACAAAATTCAAGTCCTACTACCTGCAGGTGGAAGGACGGACCAAGTCACTCACAAGTACCTTGGTACAAAATTTAAGTCCTTCTACCTACGGGTGGAAGGACGGACCAAGTCACTCAAGTGCCTTGGTACAAAATTTAAGTCCTTCTACCTACGGGTGGAAGGACGGACCAAGTCACTCAAGTGTCTTAGTACAAAATTTAAATCTTACTTCCTACGGGTGAAAAGACGGACCAAGTCCTACTACCAATTGGTAGAAGGACGGACCAAATCACTCACAAGTACCTTGGTACAAATTTTAAGTCCAACTACCTACGGGTGGAAGGACAAACTAAGTCACCTGCGAATGCCTTGGTGAAAATTCTAAGTCTTCTTACACACGGGAGGACAGTTGGACCATGTCACCCAAAAGTGCCTTGGTCAAAATTTAGGTCCCCTACGCCAGAAATAATTTCGAGCTAGCCTGTTAAAGATTGACAAGTCTCTCAAGATCCAAATCGAACCGTCACCCCACGGGTCCTTTCACTCCGAGATCACGGACCCATAGGGTGAAGGGGGCAATTGAAGAGGAGAAAATAAGCTGACGGATCCAAGCAATGTTGATGGACGGGCCTATTAGGTGCAAGACTCGGTGAGGACAGATTTGTTGGCCACGTGTCAGACAGAATCCCTATATGGGAATACTTGCGGCACACCTCCTAGATTCTAGGGGTAATTAGAGTCCTAGAGCAATTAGAGTTCTAGAAGCTGCATGCATCGATGGAGATCTTCTTTATAAGGAATATGACTTGTCCATCACGTTTGGGACTCTTCAAGAGGATTTCTACAAGGAAAGACTTCGACTCCAAGTAAAAAAGGTCAACTTTCGACTACTATAAAAGTCCCAATACCCTCACAAATCGAGGTACGCATAATTTACCTTCTCTAGCACTATCTCACAAGATACTGAGATAGTGGGTATAAATATTTTGCAACTATTCTAACTTAATGCAATCAAAAGTTTCAAATTAAATTTTCTGAAAAGCAGCAGTTTTTTTTTTTTTTTTAAATTTTGCTAGGATATAGGACTACTTTAATAAAACAATTATTATATTTTGATTAAATGCACAAACACAACCTTTTGTATCTTTGGCTTTGTTGTCCATCGATTCTTCCCTTTGACACACGCCTCCTTTAATTTCATAAAATTCTCTTCCTCGGAACTGGCACAACCTGTCTCATGGATTGCAATACTGAGCTTCTGGGTGGCACTAGAGACAATGACAGGTTGATCATGGCCTCTGCTTGTTTCACCAGCTTCTTTTCTTTCAACTTTTCTCGAATGGATCATCCCCTCCATGGAAATTATATGCTCCACTCCGGCCATCGTCAGTGTTTTCCAAAATAAGGTAACTATTGCTATGATAACATTGATCAAATAGTAAACTATATATCTGCTAACTGAACATGAAAACGTTACCTTGAAGCATTTAGAGTCTTCATTACTTTATTCATATACCAAGTCTGGAATCAAATGCACACACTTTGTGCACTACAAACTTGCTTTACGACTCAAGTTTGATGAAACTGTGAATGAGAACGAACTAAACTATATTCCCATAACTTTTTATAAAACAGGCTTGTTATTTGATTTATGATTTGAAATCATGCACACTTTTCCATTAAACTAACAACTGTTCTAGAGCCATACATTTTACCATAACTTATGCATATGTCAACTTGTAATTTAATTATAACACTGACACATGGATTCCATTATTGGTACTTAGTGAAAAGAAATTTAATCACCACTTAATACGGGTGTAAATTGTGAGAAAGCGTGTGCTCTTAAATATTTTTCATAAACTAAGGGTTGTACCTTCATTTTTATGCAGCCCAGTTGGAATTACACACGCTTTTGTGTGTTATGTTTCCTGATCAGTGGCTAAAGGGACCAAGTGGCCATACCCCGGACCCAACTAAGCTTGGACTTTTTTCATAAGCGAAAAAATTAGATACGATGCATTAAGTTCCTTAATTTAGTTAAAATATATAATCATATTAATTAATAAATTACAAATAATATTATCTTTGCTAAGGATAATTAAATTTAAAGCCACTAATAATTCCTTTAATTTGGATATTTCATTATCAATTATCCTTATTTTAAGTATACGCAAATTAAGAAGTATTGATACGTTATTTAAAATAAAGACGTTGACAATTTAGAAAACATTTGAAACTTCAATTCCCAAAGAACATCTTAAGGATCTCCAATGACAAGTTTTATTGTAAATAATTTAGTTGTTTGTATTAAAAAGAAAATTGTTGAGAACTAAATATACATATTTGACTATGTTATGGGAGTAGAATTTTGGGTTTAGCTTATTTCTAATACTTTTTTAATTGGACATGTCATTCTGTTTTAAATATACAATGACAAGTGGTAATGAGTTTTAATTTTTACATTTTATTTAGTTAGTGGATGATGTGGTAATTTCTCATTAAAAAAAAAAAGATTCCAGTTTAAAAAAAATACTAAAGATAAGCCAAATCTTAGAATTTTAACTATAGACATTTTCGTTACAAACATCAGGAGGAGCCAATTAAGTTAAAAACCCATGGCATACATATTTGGTACTTAATAAGGACAAAGTTCGGCTCTAACCATGTTTGAAGTCTTGGGCTTCAATGATCAACAAGAGATGACATTAATTAGTTTTTGTCATAAGTCATTTAACTCAATCAACTAAGTGAATTATGTAAATTACACATGACATGACATATATAATATATTGGTGATTGGAACCTAAGGCTCCAACCATGTTTGAATTCAAACATTTTATTTATTTATTTATTTTTGTGAAAGAAAACATTTTATTTATTTTAATTCTCTAAAAGAGTATTAACTACAAGTTTAATAATTTTTTTAATTTTTATTTCCTTTTATACCTACTTAGTAAGTAGTAACATCATGATAATTGATTAAAGATACCTGGCTAGTACCTTCATCTTAGCACATATATTCGTTATGGTTGATAAACGCTTTTCGTTCAACATATGTTGATTTGTAAAATATTTCATTTATATCTTGAAGTATCTTCATAATTTTTTATACTATTATATATAAACACATCAAAAGAGTTGGATTCAAGTTACACCTGGTGTAACTCTAAGTGATGTTACACTACTCAATAACTTGTTACTAAATTAATATTTTGAAAATCTAACCGTTGAATTACATGTTCTATACATTCTTAACATGCATGCAAATTTTCATATCAATCGGATGCTATTTACCATTTGATCCATAAACTCATATTTTATGCATTATTTTAAACTACAAAAATTTGAATTTTAACAATTAATTAATGACATGGATATTAATTTTTTATCACCTTGAAATTTTGTAGGAATAAAGAATATACAAAGATAATGTAATCTAGGCGGATTTGTCAATATTCGCATCCAATTAAAAAATATTAAGTGGTATAACATTACTTAGAGTTACACCAAGTATAACTTGAACTCAACTTATATCAAAATATTTAATATGTGAAAAGAAATAAAAATGTCAAATCGATCACATTTTAATTTGAGCCCTTAAATGTTAACTTTTTTACTCCACGCCACTTCTATCAACAGGCCAGGTTTATAGCATCATTTATTTCCTAAAGAAAGGAGAAGGCATGTTCCACTTTTTTTATTAGCAAGTTTGGCCTAAGCTCTTTTAATTGCAATAGAAGTTTTGTTTTGTGACTCTATCTTCTCATAAACCTCATAATAAAGCAAAATAAGATGTTCGTGCTATATATGGTTCGATTGTACTTAAAAAGAGGTCAGAGAATACGATGCTGCTTCAGAGTTCAGAGGCTTCAGACACTGAGAACAAATGCGATCATGTAATACACGAGAGATCAACCGTGAAGCTGGTGAAATAATAATTTGAAAATTTATATAATATCATGTACAATATAATCAAATTTTGGTCTTAAAAATCATTGTCATGACCAAATAGCCACATTGTCTTTAAGCCAAATGGCTACCCTTCCTTAACGAACTCGATAAACTATATATATATATATAGAGAGAGAGAGGTAAAACTAAGAGAAAATCTAATTAGATTTCAAATTAGAATTCAATTAGAGTCTAATTTTGCACCATATGTCAAATTGAATCTAAGCTTTTAAATTTTTATGTCAAATGAGTTAATTTAGTGTAAAAATTAAATTTCAATTAGAATTTAATTTTACGTCACGTATCCCATCTAATCCTTTTTTTTTTTTTTTAAACATTGTTCCAAGTGAATTCAGTGTAAAAAACAAGGAGTCCAATATAAATAAATCTAGGAAATATATTGATGATGCTACGAAATTATCACCTTAAGTTGTCCATATGGCTCGTCTATAGAAGAAAAAATAAGCCAACAAGTTGCCTCGTCCCTCCTTTGGGACGAGGCAAGGAAGGTCTCGTCCGTCACAAGTGACGGACAAGGAAAGCCTGGCCATGCCATGGCTCGTCCACCCTTAATTAGGGACGGACGAGCCAGGCATTTTTGCCTTAACCAAAAAGAATGGAAACCTCCATTGCTTGAAGAAAGGCATCGGTTCAAACGAAACGACGTCTAAGGAAGTTATGGAAGTTACCTCCGATTTCGGTGAACTCCTCGACAGTAGGAACGGTTATCAAAGTCAATAACCGTTCCATACACTATATAAGCGTGATCCTACGTAAAGGTAAGGGGATTCTGATTCTGACTTTCTTTCTTTCACTGAGAGAAAGGAGAAAACACTTAGATATTTTCCTCTCCATTCACACCTTCTAACTTCATCATCGGAGGGTTAAAGGCCGGCCTCCACCGGTCTTCACTCTGATTGTTTTCAGTTTTACAGGACCCAGTTCCCAGGATTGTCAAAGTCTGAAGATTTTCAACCCACTGATCTTCGAGAGTTATCATATATATATATATATATATATATATATATATATATATAACTAAAATTTAGAGAATATTTAATTATAGTCAAAATTAGATTTTGTCTTTGTTAGCTTTTCATACAAATTAAATTATTTCGTTTTTTGCTGTTATTTTTTTTAGAACTAATTAGTATATTATTATTTTTTATACTGTTTCTATTTAGATATTTTGTATGTGAAGATTTTGAACATAACAAACTGTAATTGAGCTAAACAATCTCATGTACCTATCCCTATTCAATTTAAAAGATACTATTGAACCAGTTTATTCTTTTATTTTGTGTTATATTTAGTTGAATTTCATGAACAGTGATAATGAATTAATATTGTATATGTAGTGTTCAATTATGATTTTCAAAATTATATACATATATAACAATAGTATAATGAGAAACCCTACATAACCAGTATCGTTAAAATTGTAAGGAAAAATCATTTTAATACTTCCAAATGTCCTACTCAAACTAATGTCTTATATAGTTAATAATGTAAACTAATATTAATAACGCCACTATAATTCATCATTCTTGTGCATAAGCACGAGTTACATACTAGTTCCATATAATTTAGGGTGATTTCAAATTAAATTTTGCATTTTAAAATGTGTAAAAGTATAAATTTTTTAATCATTTTATACCACTGCCTCAATGAGTTTCTATTAACTAAAACTAGTAGAAATTTTTATCCATTATTATTGTAAGGTTGAAATTTATCAACCATCTTGTTGGCTTTATTCCGTGCCAATTTGCTTGTAATTTAAGCACTTAGTAACCCTGTATTTAGGTGGGATCATTGTAAGGGTAGTGCGTGAGAAGATGTGAAGAAAAACTCAAGTTTGTGCAAGAAGGCAGAGTTTTGCGGCTAGGACTCGCAGCTAACTCGCGACTTGCAAGCCGCCAAATGCTGGCACGTGAGATGCACACAGGGAAGCTAAAGGGTCGTGCCAGCTGTCGCACTACAGGACAAAAGTTCCAGGCTGGCCAAGCTGTTACGTCGCGACTTGAACTCGCGACTTGGACAAGCCGCGAAGTCAAGCCGCCAATCAGCCCTATTTGGCAAAAACTGACTCTTCGTATTCCAAACACACACCACTATATAGAGACCCTTATACCCACTAAATTCACAGAGCTTCTAAAGAGAATTTTTGTGAGAGAAACTCTAGAGAAAAACAAGATTGTCTCATCCCCAATCTTTACCTTAGAGACTCTTCAAATTCCTCTACTCTTTTCCTCTCCATTGTCACATCCTTGAGAGGTCATTAACTAAATCATTATCTCACCACACCCATGTCTGTGAGAATATTTATTTGGTGCTAAGGAAAGCAGTTTGGAAGGAACTAATATACATTGGTTGATGCTATGGTTAAGTAGTGGAATCCGGTAAGCTAGAAAAGAAAAAGGTTCGACGCAACCTTGTTGGAGCAGGAAGCTTGGAGGGCTTAGGTACTTAGGTAGATTAAGCTTGGACGGTTTATTGCTGTTCATGTATCCCAACTACATTTTCTAGTGGATTATTTACCATTTAGAGGGCGGCGGAGAAGTTTTGCGTCGAAGACTTCGGTTTCCCCTTCGATAACACATCGTGTGTTGTCTGTATGTTTGCATCTTCCTTCCCTTTATCTTTGCCTTATATTTACTGTTGTGGATGTGTTTATATTTGGTTTAGATTAGTTATTAATTCTGTGATTGGCTTTTGTTCATGTTCCACACATTAATTGTTTGATTATAAACTTGAATTGATATTTTATATTTTTGGGGTCTAAACGTTCAAGAGTATTTTATACACATATTGAACTTTCAATTGGTATCAGAGTGGGTGCAACCTTTGTGGTTTGATTACCTGAGTGCGATCCTAGTCCCCTTAGCTATGGATGCAGCTGTAAAAACGGTCATGCAGAATTGTGGTTTAGGTGTTTGTGATAATGACTCTATGAGTATATTTAAAGGGTATTCTAAAAATGAACTCTTAGAGCTAATTAAATCCAAGAAACATGCTAGGATGTTCATTCACATGCTGAAACACTTTGAAAATAAGAACCACATTCTTCACAATAGTCTATGTGAGTCTAACTCTTTGATTGAGAAATACAAAAGAAGAAATAGAACATTGTGTGAAAAGCTTGATAATCTGAAAAGGAAAATTCAATCTAAGAAAAGCTTGGAAAATGAAGATGAATTTATGTTTGATGGTCAAGAATGCTTGTCCCATGCCTGTATGTTTGTGCACACTTCATTGAAGGTTTTTAACTCGTGCTTATAGTACCTTGACAGTGGATGTTCTCGTCACATAATAGGAGATAAATCACTGTTTAAGGCTCTTAGAGAGAAAGCATGTGATTATGTGACTTTTGGTAATGGGAGTCATGCTCAAGTTCTTGGCAAAGGAATGGTTGAAATACTAGGATTACCTCTACTGAAGGAAGTGCTATACATCAAAGGATTGAAGGCAAATCTCTTAAGTATCACTCAAATATGTGATGAAGACTTTCTTGTCCAATTCTTAAAGAAGGGGTGTATAATCATCGATGAAAAAGGGATTCAAGTCTTGAAGGGAAATAGGACTACTGATAATTGCTATGAAGTAATTCCTACGGCACCTATTTCGTGTAAAAGTGCTCACGTTGATATGCTGAAATTTTGGCATCATAGGTTTGGACATGCAAACTTCAAACAAGTATGTAAAGTCTCTAAACTTGAGGCTATTAAGGGACTTCCAAAGTTTGGAAAGGTGGAGAAGACAATATATGGAGCATGCCAAATGGGAAAACAAACAAAGTCAAATCATCACAAGGTGAATGTGATTGCTACCTCACGGTGTTTGGAGCTTCTTCACGTTGATCTAATAGGGCCTACACGAACTGAAAGTCTAGGAGGGAAGAGATACATTATGGTGGTAGTTGATGATTTCTCAAGGTATTCTTGGGTGGAATTCCTTAGAGAGAAGTCTGAAGCATGTGATAAAATGCAAAGACTGTGCAAGAGACTGCAGAATGAAAAAGGAGTTCCCATAGTCAAAATCAGAAGTGATCATGGGAAGGAATTCGAGAATGTTAAATTTGAAACGTTTTGTGAAGAGCATGGTATCAAGAAGGAATTTTCAGCTCCAAAGACTCCACAACAAAATGAGGTGGTTGAAAGAGAGAACCGGGTGATCCAAGAAATGGCTAAAGTCATACTACTCAACAAAAACATACCTCAAAGGTTTTGGGTTGAAGCTGTGAACACATCATGTCACATATGTAATCGAATATATTTTCGAGCTGGGACAAAGAAGACGTCATATGAAATATGGAGAGAAAAGAAACCTAAGGTGAAGTATTTCAAAGTGTTTAGGAGCACATGTTATATTCTAAATGACAGGGAAAATCTGGAAAAATTTGATGCTAAGAGTGATGAAGGAATATTCCTAGATTACTCCATAAATAGCCGAGCTTATAGAGTGTACAACAAGCGCACTAAGACGATGATGGAGTCAATCAATGTGGTCATAGACAACACCATATCAGAAAAGGAAATTAAGGAGGGGCTCAAACTCAAGGAGAAAGAGGATGATGATAATGTGTTCCCAAGTGATGATGCTGAGAAAGAAACACCCGGAAAGGAATTCACACCTTCTATATCAAGAAGAGAGACTAGATCAACACAAGAAATCTCAAGTCTACTCACTCCTCTAGAAGTTCAAACCCCACTTTCTCGTGATGAGGAACTATCAACTTCCAAGAAACCTTCACCAAGAGTGACTCACAATCATCCATCAAGTAATATTATTGGGGATGTGAACGAGGGACTTCGTTTGAGAAAAGGGCCAAAGTATACTGCTAACCATGTAAAATACAACTGCTATCTTGCTCAATTTGAACCTAAAAGGGTAGAAGAAGCACTGAAAGATGAGAATTTGGTAGAGTCTATGCACCAGGAGCTACACCAATTTGTTAGAAATGATGTGTGAGAATTGATTCCAAGGCCTGAAGATACATATGTTATTGGAACCAAGTGGATTTTCAAGAACAAAACAGATGAAGATGGTGAAGTTATTTGAAATAAGTCGAGATTGGTGGCTCAAGGGTACACTCAGGTGGAAGACATAGATTTTGATGAATCTTTTGCTCCGGTAGCAAGACTAGAGTCCATTCGAATTCTCTTGTCCATAGCATGCATTATGGATTTCAAGTTATACCAAATGGATGTGAAGAGTGCCTTCTTAAACGGTTTTCTAAATGAAGAAGTCTTTGTTGAACAACCAAAGGGGTTTGAAGATCCTCACTTTTCGGGTCATGTACTAAGATTGAAGAAAGCTTTGTATGGGTTGAAGCAGGCTCCAAAAGCATGGTATAATCATCTCACTACTTACCTATTGGATCGTGGGTTTAAAAGAGGTCAAGCAGATCGAACATTATTTGTTAAAAGAAATGAGAAATCCCTCCTTGTCGCTCAAGTATACGTGGATGATATTGTATTTGGATCCATAATTGATCAACTAGCTCATGAGTTCTCAGAAGAAATGAAAAGAGAATTTGAAATAAACATGGTGGGAGAGTTGAACTACTTCTTAAGGCTTCAAGTGAAACAACGGAGAGATGGAATATTTATTTCTCAAGAGAAGTATGCCAAAAACCTTGTCAAAAGATTTAGTCTGGACTCTAAGAAACATACTTCTACTCCCATGAGTTCCTCGACTAAGTTAAGCATTGATGCAGCCGGTGTTGATGTTGATCCAACACTTTATCGAAGTATGATTGGCAGTCTTCTCTATCTCACAGCAAGTAGGCCAGATATTGCATTCAATGTCGGGGTATGTGCACAGTTTCAAGCTGTTTCTAAAGAATCCCACTTAACAGTAGTTAAGCGAATCATCCGCTATGTAAATGGCACATCTAACTATGGGATTTGGTGTACAAAAGGTTCAAATGAGTGTTTGGCAGAATATTCAGATGCTGACTGGGCAAGGTGCATTGATGATAGAAAAAGTACTTCCGGTAGGTGCTTCTATCTTGGAAATAACTTAGTTTCATAGATGAGCAAAAAGCAAAATTCAGTATCCCTATCAACGGCTGAAGCTGAATACATTGTAGCAGGAAGTTGTTGTGCCCAATTGTTATGGATGAGAAAGTTATTGCATGACTATGGAATCTCTCAAAACACTATGTGTGTGTTCTGTGATAACACCAGTGCCATTAACTTGTCAAAAAATCCAGTTCAGCACTTCAAATCAAAGCACATCGAGATCCGCTATCACTTCATTCGGGACTTAGTAGAAGATAAGATTGTTTGTCTAGAATTCATTAATACTGACAATCAAAAAGCAGACATATTCACCAAACCTCTTGATGGCCTGAGGTTTAAATCCTTACGTAAGACAATTGGTGTCGGTATCATTCCTTAAACTCAATCTTCCATGATATCTTATTATGTTCTAGGTTGTTTTGTGTTTGTTATGTTTGTCTAAATTTTTTTGTGGTTATCTTTTGTTTTTATTGTTTTTGTGTCAAAAATCCAAAAACACATAAAAAGAAGAAAATCCAAAAGTTTGATTGGCTTTGTTGAGTTTTGTCTCAAAGCATGTTTTTGCTTTGTACCTTTGTACTAATGGCTTTGTGCATTTAACGAGCATAGCTTGTCCCTCATGCACTCATATCATTGTGGAAGAAATTCTGAAATCTATATGACTGTTGTAAATAGATCTTCAACCTTGTTATGAATAATTAGTGAATGATTTTATTGATCTTGAGACATGCATAGACTCATGCCTATATATCTTCCCACTTTTTATTTTTATGCTTAAAAGAGCTCTCTAAATGTAAATCTTAAAATGAAAAGAGATATAGAGCTGCAAAAGCCTATTGCACATACTAATATTCGACTAGGAAAAAGGGAAAGCAACAAAATAAAATGTTTGATGCCCAAAAAGCCAAAGGCTAACTCATCAATTGAAATATCTAAAATTTCAGGCATCTATCTCAAAATGAGATTCTCTTTGCTCAAAAATGCAAATGATATGTAGAATATGGAGCCAAATGAAAAGTTTCAAAGAATTGTTATCAAGTGCTTGTGGGAGGTCATATATGCATGTTTCTATAATTGAGATAGGTCACATTATCTAGTGCTAGTTATGTATGTCTTGATTGAATTGATCATTGAAACTTCACTTTAGACTAAGAACTATCTCATTTTTGATAACCACACACATCACACAAGTCTATGTTCAATGAATGTCATATTCATTTGTATAATTGTATTTGATTAAATGTGTTTTCATATACTCAATCTTTGTTGATCAAACACAAAAAGATTTTTGAGTATTTTAGTTTGTTTTTGAAAAGTATCTTTGTTGTTACAAAAGTGTCAAAAACTTCAAAAACAGTGTTGCCCTGTTTTGGCGACTCAATCGCGGGTAGGTCTAGTCGCATGCTTCAGTCATAAAGCTCTCTCTGAGATTCTCGCGGGTCATTGGCGGGTAAGCTTCCCAGTCGTGAAAAAGACTTAGAAATTTTTTTAAAATTTGTGTTTTTGCATATTTTGAGATCAGTGTGGCGACTTGTTCACGGGTGGAAGGTCCAATCGCCAGGGGTACACAGAGATTTTCGCGGCTGAGCTCACGACTCTCTCACGAGTAGATCTTCCAGTCACGAAAAACACTTAGAAGATTTTTCAAGAATCTTGCTTCATAGTGTTTCACAGCTTACCCTGGCGACTTGATCCAGTCGCGAAAAACGCGTGTTTTGCGTTTTGTAGACAGTTTTAAAATGATTTTCAGTTTTTCCCTCGTACTTATTGTGATTGTTCATTGTCTTCCCCATTTCACTATCACAAACACTCTGAGTTTTCTCTAAAAATCATCCATTTCTGCATCATTTCTTCTCAAATCTTCATAAAAAAGGTATGGTTTTTTCTTCCCTTTCCTTCATACCTATTGCTTTGGGCAATTTTTTTTTCTTCTGATTTAAGGAGATTTATTGTGGTTTATGGTTTATCATGTTTGAACCTGACTTTCTGATTTACTGTGTGTAATGTCTGTTGTGATGATCTATACACTGATTTTATCTACCTTGTGTACCTACTTTGGTTATTGGGTGTATACACATTCACATAGTCATGATTTGAACCTAAATCTCATGTGGTTAGGGTTTTCTTCAATATCCATTGTGTGATAATGACACATTACTAATAATGTTTGGTGTCTTGTCTGGTATCTTTTGTGTGCGTTAAATCATGTTGCAGTGTCAAAATGTCTCCATTCAAGAGATCAGCTGTGAAAGGAGGTAACAGCAAAGGGAAAAAACTTGTCATTAAAATTGATGATTTCTCCCCTACACCAAAAAGGACTCGTCCCCCATCCGGTGGTTTCGATCCTAACAAGTTTCGATTGTATGCTGCTTTTCAGATTTTTGAAAATTACTTCAAAAAGGCTACACCATTGATTGAAAGAGTCTTTGACCAACATTCTTTCTTTGACACCAACATACCTCAATGGTTTGCTCGCAAGGATTGGAATTATCTCCTCTCCGACCTTGATGATGCATATGAAAATCTGGTAAAAGAATTTTATGCCAACGCAATTGTCGATGGAGACGAACTTAAGTGCTGGGTCAGAGGAAAAATTTTCTCGGTATCTCCCACATACTTAGCAGAAATCCTGCACATCAACCGGCCAATACTTAGGGTCTCACCAGTTTATGATGATCTCCATCCAGATAAGAAACTACTTAAAGCTGTTCTTGGAAAAGATCTGGAGTTTTCCTCAAAAGGGAACTCAGTCAGTGTTTCATCTCTTTCTCCAAAATTGAGGATGCTTACGATTGTCATGTTTCACAACTTGTATCCATTATCCAGCATTGGGTATATGAACCTCGGACGTGCACTGTTCCTTCATGATCTAATTTCTGATGTTGAGATTGATATATGTGCATATATATTTCATATCCTTCGCAAAACTATTCTTCGCACAAAGTCAAGGATCTGCATTCCTTTTCGCTGCCTCATTTCAAGGATTCTGAAGTTGAAAGGGATCCATCTCTCTAAAAATGAATTTCCTTGCCCAAAACCATGTCCAATCAACATGCATACGTTCAACGCTAGCATTGGCCATAGCAAGAAAGGAGTCAAAACAAAAGCTTCAGCGTCCTGTAGTGGTTTGCACTCCAGTTCTTTCACCACTGATGACAAACTAGACTCTATTGTAGCATCTATCAATGAGCTAAGTACAAAGATGTCAAGACTTACATCCATCTTGCACCATCTCAACATTCGGTGGGATATGAAGTTCACTTCTCTCCAAGCTCAATTGGATCAAATTCAGAGAAAGGTAGAAGATGATGCAGACTAGCTATTCCATGACAAAAAGGGGGAGATGCTGTTGGCAGGGGGAGTTCAACGAAAGGGGGAGATTTCAACTAACAGGCTTTTGTTTATTGCTTTTGTCTATCTTTAGCTTCTACCATATCATATTTCAATATCCACTCTGTATTTATTCAACAAATCTTTCTTTTTGTGTTGGTTTGTACCTGCTAACTGTGTTGTTTTTAAGGTTTCTGTTAAGTGGTTTGTACCCATGTTGCTTATGTAAGATTTAAGGGTTTGTTTATGCACTCCTGTAGGCCTTTGTGGTTTGTACCATGCTTTATGCAACCTTTGTGTTTTGTTAAATCAGTACTTCTAACCTAATGCTATGCATTCCTTTTTAAATATTGTCACTCTTGTGCCCGTGTAGGATTTTTCCTAAATGCACATACTTTCTGTTTTGTGCATTAGTTGAGTGTTGGTCATTCAAGTGATTTGCCTTGACTTAGTCAACTTGAATGTCTAGATGTTCATTCCAAGTGTGAATGAGCATTGTGATCACTTGGTTATAGTGATCGCATATTTTGGTCTTGCCATGGTTTATTGCTTTACTCCATTGTGCTTGATCACATTATGCTTGCTCCATTTGCATTACAAGTTTTTCTGCATACAATGAACTTATTGTGCTGTTATATTTCAGGAGTTCTTATTCTTATGGTTCTAAAGCTACACAGATTCTAGAGTTAGGAGTGAGTGAGTTTTCCAACTGTTCCCAACTCACGCATTAAGTTTAGAGTTTGTTTTAGGGTTTTGTCACGGAATAGCCAAAGGGGGAGATTGTATGGTTGAAATTTATCAACCATCTTGTTGGCTTTATTCCTACCAATTTTCTTGTAATTTAAGCACTTAGTAACCCTGTATTTAGGTAGGATCATTATAAGGGTAGTATGTGAGAAGATGTGAAGAAAAACTCAAGTATGTGCAAGAAGGCAAAGTTTCGCGGCTAGGACTCGTGGCTAACTCGCGGCTTGCAAGCCGCCAAATGCTAGCACATGAGATGCACATAGGGAAGCTGAAGGGTCGGGCCAACTGTCGCACTACAGGACAAAAGTTCCAAGCTGGCTAAGCCGTTACGTCGCGACTTGAACTCGCGACTTGAACTCGCGACTTGGACAAGCCGCGAAGTCAAGCCGCCAATCAGCCCTGTTTGGCAAAAACTGACTCTTCATATTCCAAACACACACTACTATATATAGACCCTTATACCCACTAAATTGACAGAGCTTCTAGAGAGAATTTTTGTGAAAAAAATCCTAGAGAAAAACAAGATTGCCTCATCCCCAATCTTTACCTTAGAGACTCTTCAAATTCCTCTACTCTCTTCCTCTCCATTGTCACATCCTTGAGAGGTCATTGACCAAATCCTTATCTCACTACACCCATGTCTATGAGAAGGTTCATTTGGTGCTAAGGGAAGTAGTTTGGAAGGAACCAATATACATTGGTTGATGCTATGGTCAAGTAGTGGAATCCGGTAAGCTAGAAAAGAAAAAAGTTCGCGCAACCTCATTGGAGCAGGAAACTTAGAGGGCTTAGGTACCTAGGTAGATTAGGCTTAGAAAGTCTATTGTTGTTCATGTATCCTAACTACATTTTCTAGTGGATTATTTACAGCTTGGAGGGCGGCGGAGAGGTTTTACGCCGAGGACTTCGGTTTCCTCTTCGATAATACATCGTGTGTTGTTCGTGTGTTTGCATCTTCCTTCCCTTTATCTTTGCCTTATATTTACTGCTGTGAATGTGTTTATATTTGGCTTAGATTAGTTATTAATTCTGTGATTGGCTTTTGTTCATGTTCCACACATTAATTGTTTAATTATAAACTTGAATTGATATTTTATATTTTGGGGGTCCAAACTTTCAAGAATGTTTTATACACATATTGAACTTTCAATTATTAAAACTTATCAAAATATAAAAATAAAATAAAAAATAAAAATCTTCCATGTGCAAAATTATAAGGGCTATGGTACAATATCAATCATTTAGTATTTGTTATCAAAATAGTCATTGTAGAATTAATATTATTACATAAACTCATGTAATGTCCTAATTATATCATATTATATCGTATCATATATTATATATATTATATATAATAAAAGTTGTGTCGTATACACTGAGGTTGTGCCAAGTAGACAATCTCTTTTCTTTTTCTTTTTTTCTTCCTTATGTCATGTGGTACACAATGCTAGTATTAAAGTAATGAGCAAAGTTGCTCTAAGTAAAACTCTATTACCAAATATTTAAAAATATTAAAGGCACGTTTGGTAGACTGTAACGGTAATTACATAGGAATATAAATAGATATTACAAAGCATACAAGATGTTGTCATGTAATATTTATGACTATTCATTTGTTTGGTGATAACACAAAAATAGAACCCTGAAGACAATGGAATGAAAAAATTTAAATAAAACTTAAGATATATTTTAGGAAATATTTGACTCATATAATTATATTTCTTAAAAAATAATATATTTTTTTTTTTAATTTGAAAGAGATATTAATTACTTTTTATGATTTTTTTTATTTTCATAATTGTTATATGCATATGGAAAGTTTGTTTATTTGGAAATATATTAATTTTAAAAATTAATACAACTACTAAGGAATAGCAATTACAGCTCTTTTAGAAATTAATAGTTATTCCTCATTTTAAAGAATAACTATTCATAAAGAATGCTCATTCTCTGTAATAAAAACATAACTAAACTACTACATAGCTAAACTATAGGAATAACTATTACATTACAGTGCATATTACAATATATCAAACGTACCCTAAGAAAAATGCTACTCCAATAAAAATTCTACTACTAAGAGGTTTTAGAGATTAAAAGAAATCTCATTATTTATTTTATATTATATAAATAATTTTCCATATTATTTTTTTCTTAATAATAAAATTTTGTTCATAAAAGTCGTACATCCGCTATGTGGCTTAGCGTCCATTTGGAATAATTTATTTAACTGAAACTAACAACTTTTTGCTAAAAGTGTAAAAAAAAAAAAAAAAAAAATTGTTAAAAAATAAGTTGAATAGTAAGTAGGACCCATGAATAGAATCAAAAAGTGCAGTGGGACCCATGAATTACATCAAAAAATGCAGTAAAACCTATAAATAGTAGCAAAAATATACTGAAAGTAGAGATAAACTGAAAAATTCAGCTCCTCTCAAGTGCACACTTAATATAAGTTTTATAAGTCGTACAATGTACCAGTTCAACTAAAACTCATCAAAAGTTTTAAAATATTTAAAAGAAGATTTATTGTTTATTTTTAATTATTTCATTACAATTTTTTTTATATGAAATTCTTAGACTTATATATATATATATATATATATATATATATATATATATATATATTTTAGAAGAAATCTTAGACTTATATGCTGTGCATTGATCATGTAATATAACATAATTTTTTTTCTTTTATTTTTACTATCTATTTTATTTTTTATTATATTAATTGAAATATTTTCTATAGTCGACATATGATACTTGACATAAGAATGAAAATGATACTAATTTCAAAATAAATAGGTGGCTTCTGGATTTAAAGAGTGTTGATCATTTTTTTCTTCTGTAATAGAAGTGTAAGATTGTGGTTAGAAAATGTTGGAGGCTTGCAATGTGTTGCGCCGTCACATATTATGATTATATATGTGATAGCTAGTAAAACACAAGTGTGGGTCAAAAGCTTAATAGTAAATTTTGTTACAACATGCAATTTTTTTGATAGGATATAGAACTTCTTTAATAAAAGAATTATTATATTTTGATTAAATGCATAAGCACAACCTTTTGTATCTTTGGTTTTGTTGTCCATCGATTCTGCCCTTTGACTTGCGCCTTCTTTAATTTCTTAAAGTTATCTTCCTCGAAACTGCAGGTACTATCTATCTCATTCTCATGGACTGTAATACTCAGCTTCTCTTCTTTCAACTTTTATCTAATGAAACTTCTCCACGGAAATTACGTGCTCCATTATGGCCTTTTGGTGAGTGTTTGCCAAAACAAGGTTACTATTGCTATGATAACCGTATTGATCAAATGGAAGCGTTAGCTTGAAGCAGTTAGTCTTTTAACTTTATTCACATGCCAAGTCTGGAATCAAATGTAAACACTTTTGTGCACTAGTAACTTGTTTTACGACAAGTTTCATGAGAACGAACAATACTATTTTTACCTTTTACAAAACAAGGTTGTTAGAATTTGAAATTTTACGAACTTTTTCAATACTGATGATTGTACCTTTATCTTTATGAAGCAGGGTTGGTATTATATATGTATATCTAGCTACTTCATTCTGTTAAGTTTTGCAATGATTCCTCCTACCAACCAGTGGCTAAGGGGCCTTACCCCCTTACCAATTTACCAAGTTCAAAAAACATAAATGCTGATAAATGATTGATTGTCAACCCCAACAGCTTAAGTAGAATGGAGATACAAATCAAACTCAGGATCTTGTACTCTAATTTCATGATAAATTACCAATTGTTACAAAAATTTAAGGTCAATCATTAATATAAGTTTTACTGGTTGTAAAACATAATTTCGTCATGTGATGCATTGAAAGTACATTAAAATAATTTAGTTTAAGTGAAAATTTATTTCCAATTTTTTAAAAAGTCAAAATATTACTTCAAGCAAAACTCTTCAACAGTTTCAAGAATTTTCTAGTCTATTATCATTTTTATTTTATGAAAAACTTGCACTTACATGACGCGCATTTGTCATGTAATATATAGCAATTTTTCTTTTATTTTTACTATCTATTCTATTTTTCAATATATTCATTGAAATAATTTCTATAGTTTACATACAATGCTTGAATAATTTGTGCACAAGCATGATATTAGACTACTAGTACTTTATAATAAAAGTTATTTTTTATCTGTGAAGTGGCTAGTTTTTTGTTGTGCCATGTAGTTTCACTCTCCTTAAGTCGACTGATTACAATTAATTTTACGACATCAACCAGCATATGAAGGGATGGAACTATGATTAGCCTACTTAAAGCTTTAAACTAGGTAATTTTCTGAGAGTTCACTTGGTATTGCTATGATATTTAGAGCTTTAGTGGTAGAGCTTTTACGATAAAGAGTTTTAAGTGAAATAGTTTTAGTGTCTAGAACGTTTGTCAAATTACAATAATAAAGCTTTCTCAAAAGAAAAAATTACAATAATAAAGTGTTTGAAATTGTTGTTCCCATTTGGAAACCAATAGATAAAGAGTTTTTTAGCTCAAAAAAAAATAATAATAATAATAATAATTAGCTCTTCTTTTTGTAATTGCTATAAATGGTGAAGGGTAAAATAGATAATTCAAAATGCTTAATTAGTTAAGCAATCACTCTCTTCTACTCCCCTTCTAAATCTCTCCAATTTTAAGAAATTAAAAAGAAGTGATTAGAAGTTCTTAAAATTCTTCTAAACCCCCCCCCCCCCCCCCCCCAACATCTTAAAAAACATCCAAACAATGTAAATTAAATTATTCTCCCTCATTTCTCTTTACTCCCCTCAACTGGCATATATTGTATGGGGGTTATAATTTAATTTTTTTAGGTATTATCTAGAGGATTTGGATAATGCTCAGCTCTAGCGCATGAGAGCCACTTGATTTGGACAATTTGCAAAAATCAGACACTTGTCATAGAGATAGAGTCAAGGAGTGACTCCTCCTAAAAAAACTAATGAAGTACTGGTATATAGAACCTCTTAAATGCTTTGCCTCCTCTTACCTAAAAGAACAAAAAGTGATCCTTAATTACATAAATTTTAAATAAATAAATAAAACAACTCTAACACCCAAAAGAGAGAGGAAAAACACGGAGGCATTCATGGCACTTTATTCCACTTTTTAACCAAAACTAACACCATTATTGTTTTAAAAAAGGCCCGCGCACTTTATTCTGGTGTTTGATACGCAAATTTCTTAAAAAGTTATTTTTTGCATAATTTAAAACGTGTGTATTATGTAAACTAACTAATGTCATTAATATAAATAAAAAACCAAAAATTAATTGGTTTTCATACTAAAATTTTGACAATAAAAGCAATCAAAATTAGTTGTCAAAATTTCATGATCTCTACTACTCATCTTACTCATATATATATATATATATATATGGACAATAACATGTACACACACATATGTGTATGAACCGTACATACATATAGAGTTGACTTTATACTAGAAGCAAATGTTTGGGTCACCTAAGGCCCCAAGTAGAAAAAAGGCCCCCAAATATTAACAAATAGTGTTATTTTTTTCATTATAATAGTATTAATTAAGCCCAAATATTAGTCAATAAATAAAATAATATTTTTATCAAATAAAAAACAAGAAAAAAAGAGAAAAAGAGAAATGCTACGTCTATAACACTTTCACAATAAATTTTAAGTGGTAGGTTGTTGAAGACTATTATTAATAACAAAAAATTAATTTCAATTATGAATTCAAATTAGAACTAGTAACAACTTACTACCTATAATTTATTATGAAAATATTATGAATATAACACTTCTCAAAAAAAAAAAAAAAAGGAATACTAAAAAAAAATTCACAACATTTTTCACAAAATGAGTTGGCAAACTTTTACTAGTTCTTATCTAAGTCCATCACTAACATTACTTTTTACTTACCACTATCAAACTGCCACATCAACAAGTGTGAAAAGTTTTGTCTAATTTTTTGTGTATAGACTTTGTAAAAAAAATCTATGTATTTCTTATTAATTAGTAGTAATTTTTGCATCAAAAACAAGACAATAAAGTTTAAGTAATATTTAATTTTTTTAAAAATCATATATATTTAAATATATAAGAGACCTCAATTTCAGTTTTCGCTTTAGGCCCCCACATACACTAAGCCGCTCCTGCATACATAGCGTATAAAAGGCAATGGGTCTCATTCTTATTTTATTTATATATATATATATATATATTTGCACTTTTATGTCTAAAAAAAAGTAACTTCTACTTAGAATCCATAAAACCAAAAATTTCTTAGAGAGAAAAAAAATCAAGCTTAAAATTCAAAGTAAAGAATATATGATTAGAGAAAAAGCAAAGAGAAGAGAGAGAAAGTGAGAGAGCTTACCATGAGAGAAAGAAGGCGCCAAAAAATTATGTTTCCCATGAATACAAAAGAATATAATATTTATAGGAGATGCAACGAGTGAGAGAGAGATTGTTTTCCAAAAAAAAAACAAAATTGAAAAACAACCTATACAAAAATAAGCCTTATTTTTATTAAGGTTTTCCATTGACTAAAGATTCTTTTCTGTTGACCAATTTTATTTTTTACGACCAAATACTAGAAAATGTGTAAAACTATCTTTACAGAAGGTATTCTAGCGAAACAAACAGAGCGTTAAAAAGCTTTGCTTTTATCCCGAGATCTAGCATGTCACTATTCAAAACACTTTGGAAGTTTATCCCTAATTTTTCTTTTCTTTTTTTTCTTTTTTGTACAAGGTATTTTTGAGATTTTGATATTTAGTTGTGGCTATTTTAGACATTACATTATGGAATATTCTAGATATCAAACCGAGTCCATGTCAAAGACAATAGAAAATATATTCTAAAATTTTAGACATTATGTAATGGAATATTCTAGATATCAAACTGGGTCAATGTTGAAGACAATGGGGAATATTCTAAAATTTTAGACATTACATAATGAAATATTCTAAAATTTTTAATATAATAAAAAATTATGGAAAAAGAAAAAAGTAACTGAATTTTTACAATTTTTTATATTTTTATAAAATTACTATTAAAATGTTCCTAAAATTATCCACTACCCTATGCAATTAGGGTACCTGTTAAAGGGACCATTTTATAAAAGCTACCCATCACCTACATTATGCAAACGTGCATTTTCTGTCATTTTGAAAAAATGTAATTTTTTTTAAAAGAAAAGCAAAGACAAATGCATGACTTTCATCGTTTTTTAGTCTACAGACTACAAACATGCGCTTATATTTTAAAATGTGGAGTTAAATGGATTCTAAGTTCTCCAACAAATGGACTATAATTAAAGTTTTTTTTTTTTTTTTTTTTTTTTGAGTTTCAACCTAGCACATGGTAACAAATTGTGAATTATTTCACCTATTTTCGTCCATAGACATCGAGAAAGTATCAATTCAAGAAATTTTGATAACATAAATTGTGGTTTCGAATATAGAGTCTTTAATCCAAAACTTAAAATAGGTGAAAAACAGGAGTAATATATAGGGGTAATTTTTTTTTTTTTTTTGGAAAGGGAATATAGGGGTAATATATTGTATCAATTATTACTCTTCAAATTTGATTACATAATACACTCAACCCTCACACACAAAATTCTGGTAGATACTATCATCATGTTTATCTCAAACTCACTTTACATCAAATTAAGAATCGAGTACATTGTCCACACTGACTTATTTAGACTACTTAACATGCAAGTCTGACAAAAGGAGAGTAAACAAACAGAATGACAAGGCCATAGGATGAACCAGCTGAGAGGGAGAGAGGATCTATGACAAATTCGGACCGTGCAGAACTCATACAGGTCCTTTTATTTGAACATCAATCTGAAAAGGCATAGAATCAATGCATTTAAGTTTAATAAAATTATATCCAAGGTATGTAAATGCACATGAAAATGGGAAAGCAAACAAATTTTTGAATGCCTCTGGCCTTATTATGGTTATTTATAATAGGGTGGTGTTTCTTTCACACACTGTCAAAAAGATTTTATGGATTGTAATATGCCAAGAGAGAGTAGACCGTCTGTATTACACTAAGACCAAGTGCAAAGAATGCGGCAACGAAAGTAATCATTGTCCAGGGGCTGTCGAAATGGGTATGAAGAACTTGAGATATCCAAGTCATTGACTTCATTTCAATATAATTCTGGATTTGAATTCTGACTTTTCTATATATTACAGGGTTAGGCACCAGGTCAGTGCCTATCTCATTGAAGAGTAGAGCCACTTCTTCGTCGCTGCCAAGAAGGTTGCGGAGTATGCCGGCTTTTCTGAGGTCTATAACGTCTTTGGATTCATCAATGAGTGAATCAAGGAAGGATATGTAAGAGGTGATCCCAAAGTCATTGTCGAAATCCGGACTCATCTCGTAGGCTATTAAGTTGAAGAACTTAGGCCCGGTTGAGTCATCCACTGTTATTTCAGGCATCCAAAGGATTCCCGGATAGAAATTACATTTTTTGGTGAATTCTATCTCTCTCAAACTTCTACTTTTGCTGTGCTTCAAATCGATTCCTACCTCTCTAAGCTCCTGCACATTGCGAAATGAATGCCAGTCATGCCTAAATTTTTTCTTATGCTTAGAACTCTGGTGGTTGTCAGTCACAGTTTTCCCAAAACAGCAGGGGCGTTTCTTGCCAGATTTATCCTTACCAGGACTTGGGCATTTCTTGTTAATTGGAGTTAGAAGTCTTTTCCGCAGAAGATCAAGAAGATGGATAGCATTTTCATCATATGGGGGTTCTGTATCTTCATCTAGCATGCTGTGCATATTGATGAAACTTTGGATCGACGTCTTCAAACTTTTTCTAGCTTCACTATTTCGAGTATTTTCCACTAAAAAGTCGAGGAGTTGATAAGGAAGTTGATTCTCTAACAAGAACAAATCTTGTTCCACAAAGGCCACTTGATCGTTTTTAATTTTGAAATCTTTGACCTTCTCATGATGAGCAACAAAGTCTATGAACTGCAATGTTGCACAGCCGTCCACAAACAACATCCAAGCAAGGTCCTCATCACTATATTTCTGTGTCACTTTCTCATCATAGCACTCCCTCAGTTCTTTGATTTTATCCTTAATAATTCCATACAATTCTTCATCAGTCCTGCCAGATTTTCCAATGAATTTGTCTGCCAACATAAGCTTGTACTCCTCTGTTAGCTGATATTCAGGCTTACCATGATGGATAGGACCAAGTGATACCACTCTCGGCTCACAGTACTTTCGGAAATGCTTGTGACCTCGCAGCATTAAAACCTGATGGTTCCGCAATTTAGAAAACATAATCAATGACAGAGACAACATATAATAAATTGACAATAAAGAATATGTTTTTTCAACGCATTAAAATGCTATATATAAAATAATTTATATTTTATAATAATAAGATATTAATAATCGTGTGCATATAGCTAGCTTGACCAAGTACCATGAATACCTCGCTCCTTTTAGGATTTCACATCACAGATTAAATATTTAACATATGTCTCAAGACTCTCAACCAATGTAACGAGTCTAGTAATTTTAGCATACAACATCCACTAAAGAAGTAATTTTTGCCCACAATATGTCTTTCCTTGAAAAATCTTGGTTAACACCTTTGTGTTTTATGCAGTCGAATAGATTTATTCAACAAGTTATCAATTCCATACATAGGCAAATCTATTAACGACAATATCAAAATACCAAATCTAAGGCAATAATAATAATAAAATTAGTAAAAGCACAAACAAATTTAATAATAAAGCAGAAAATCAATGAAAACATCTTTAGCGGAAAAACAATTTAAGACCAAATCCCTTTGAAAATCTACTATAAAAAAACGGTTACAACCGTCGACTTGCAAAAATTTGTATAACTAGACTCTTAATTTTAACCTCTGCAAATGCTTCATTGGCCTTCTTGCCACACAAGCACTAAGACCCTCTAGAATCTTTCAGTGCTGATTTCCTTCATGAACTCCTTATCTACACAAACTAGAACCTCTATCACACTCCGATGAACCTCATTGAATATTTGCTGCAGTGATGAACTCACTGTGGTTTCAATTAATGCACAGGGTATTATCAACGATCATCACACATTTCTTTTTCTTGTTTTTGCTCTCAGCACAAGGAAGTTTTTTTCTCTATACAGGCTCTGGAATAATGCTTCAAGATTTGAAGGTTTCTACTTTGGTATAATTGCCTTTCTTCCCTCTAAAAATGTGAAACAAGTTGTTCATACTTTATATAGGGGCACAAAGTAAAATTAAAATTGAGCAATAATCCTTTTTCTAGTAGGATTAGGAATATAGGTCACAACAATTTTACTGAAGGGATAAATTTTTCACATAAGTTATTGTCAAATATGTGTCTGTTTTAAGGCTCCAAATATCTACTTTCCAAAAAAACAAGTTTTGCTCAACAATTCATTATGGTGCAAAAGATATGGGCAAAAGCCAAAAGATCAATAAGACATAATTTTTGAGTGATCAAAAGTTTCTTGTCTATGAACAACTTCTGACCTAGACTTAACCCTATCACAATTCTATTGGTACAACCCAATTTTAACATGTGTTTATGCACCACAACAATCCTCATTTATTTCTTTTACATTTTATATATGCTAGGTTCATTAGATACAATTTGAGACCTAAGGCAACAATTTTAAATTGAAATTTTCTATATTTACATATCAATTGAATAGTATTATATATATATTTATATATATTATCAATTAATTCTTTTTGCTTTTCGAGATGCAAAATTTCTAATAAATTCTGGAATTTAGGTTATGCCAACATCTCATTTTCAATCACTTATATGAATAATTGATCATAACTAGGATTTTATCAATGTTTATTTTGAAAAACTTCTTTATACAAAAGCAACTGTAATAAGTGTTGTCAATAAAATTCTATAAGCAATACTACATTTAGCAAAGAATCTAGTCTTTTTATATAATCGTTAATAGTGGTATCACATGCCTAATTCATTATGGTTATTTCATGTTATTTTTTGGTGTGTTGATTCAATATTTATATATTTTTAATGTATTTATTTCTCATGTATGAGATTTTCTTCTAATTTTTTATTTTGATTTAAAAAATAAATTTCAAATCATCTCTCTCTCTACAAATTTATAGTTTTAGTAGACAATGATAATTTTAAAAAAATATATTTAAAAGTTAAATAAACACTAACTTAATATAAAATTAAAATATAATAAGGATAAGAAAAACGTTACAACATATAAAAATAGAATCTAATTTATGAACGCACTATTCTTTCACTTTTTTTTAGAATGCTAAGTTTTTTAACAAACATAGAGGGAGAGAGAAGAAAGTCTTGAAAAACTGACAGTGATGTATATTCAAAAGGGCCTAACTCTTGGAAACACAATACAGAATTTAAACTTCTTTAACATACACTCATCTTTCAATGTGGGATTTACCCACTATTTTTTCTTTTGAGAATACTAAGTATTTTAATACACTCTTTCACTTAACAATATAATGATTCAATGGCCTTAACCTATGCCAAATAAAAATAAATTCAAAACATTACTAATACTAACTAAATCAAGATAAATTTCATATAGATAATCCAATATCATAAATTAGGCATAAAATTTAATAAAATAAATGAAGAATTTTACTTTAAAAAAAAAAAAAAAGTTTTCTAGTACCTTGGGGAAGATGACGCAAGTCCAAGAAAATTGAAATATCTAATTTTCAACTTTGATTTTGGTATTGAGGGATAGAAAGATTGTTTTGGTGTATGATCGTGTGGGAGATTTGTGGCTTATGTTGATAATGTAACCTATGGGAGATTGTGTTACAAAAATTAAAACCTCTAGTTGTTATCGGAAATTATTCATCAATGATTATTTGACTTTACTCACAATTTTGGAGCTTTTATCTAATATAATGGGAGTCTTAGGCAAGGACCTAAGTGACCTAAACGGCTAAACCTAGAGTCAATCCATTGTATTAGGGGTGTAAAGCAAATTCGATCACCCAACCCACTCGCTCCACTCACCTAAAACCAAACTGACCACCACTTAAACTGACACATGTGGTGGTCGATGACAAATGATCTCCTCCAAAACCCGACGGAAGCAGGTCGAGTGTCAGGTGTTCCCTCTAAAACTTGATTTAAACTGACCCGATGGACCCTCCACCCAAAAAATCTCAAAATACTCATTGAAATCCTCCGTTTCTACCAAATATTTCACCCAAAATCACATTATCGATCAAGATTAAGCCTAGATTTGGAGAAAATACAACAATCTCTACCCTAATCTAGTGGAGATCGCATGATCTCCAACGAGATCTGGCCAAGATCTCGTGATCTCCGCCCAGATCTTACTGATATCTGGCGATCTTGCCGGAGATCTGAATATTCTGATGAGATCCATCCTAGCACCGCTGCCTTCTCAGTTTCAGCCGAAACCAACTTAACCAAACCCATCTGATCATCGTTTCAGTCGACAATAGATTCTCCCATCTGACACCCCGACGGAGTCAGGTCAATTCTGGGTTTGGCACAAACTCAACTCAGACCGACCTGTGGACAACCCTACTATGTATATACGCATCATAAAAACGTATAGAATTTTTTATATATTATTAAAATACTTAGTTACAAATAAGGAATTAAATCACTAGAGAATGGAGAAATAAATCATAACTAGTGGAAATAAATATTTTTCACAACTATTCTGACTTAATGGGATATAAAGTGTCGTATAAAATATGTGATAACAAAATTATGAAATGAATAGCCGAATAGGATTTTTTTTTTTTTTTTTTTTTTTTTTTTTTTTTTTTTTTTTTTGAGAAACATGAATAGATGCATTGACACAACCTCTTGTATCTTTGGTGTTGTTCCTAGTTGCACTTTGGCTTGCGCCTCCTTTAATTTCTTAAACTTCTCTTTCTCTTCCTTGGAAATGGTACTGCCTCTCTCTTGGATTGTAATAGTCAGTTTATGGGTGTCTCTAGCGACAATGACAGGTTGATCATTGTCTCTACTTGATTCACCAGCTTCTTTTCTTTCAACTTTTCTCGAATGGAACTCCTCCATGGAAATTACGTGCTCCATTCCGGCCTTGGTGAGTGTTTACAAAAACAAGGTAACTTATTGGTATGATTAACCTATTGATCAAATACTAAGCTTTATATAGGCCAAGTGAACATGGAAACGTTAGCTTGAAGCATTTAGTCTTAACTTTATTCATATATCAAGTCTGGAATCAAATGCACACACTTTTGTGCACTAATAACTTCTTTTACTACTCAAGTTTGTCGATGCTGTGCATGAGAACGAAAAAAGCTATTTTCTCACGTTTTACAAAACAAGCTTGTTATCTGATTTACGAATTTGAAATTGTGCACTTTTCCAATAAAAAACTAACAATTTGTCTAGAGAGTCATACATTTTGTCACAACTCGCACATATATCAACTTAAAATTAGATTATAATTCTTACACATGGGTTCCATCACTAGTACCGGATGAAAAGTATCTACTCTATGTTAGAATATTTTTGTGAATGCCCACTCACCACTTAATGCATATACAAGTTATGACAAAGTGTGTGTTCTTAAACTTTTTCATAAACTAATGGTTGTACCTTCATTTTTATCAGCTGGCTGGTTGTTATTAATATTTGATAGACACACTTTTATTTGTTATGTTTCCTCCTATGGACCAATGGCTAAGGGATCAGGTGGCTATGCTACTAATGTGCGCAATATATATAAAAAATAAAGCACTCTCATATTTGCATATTTAGTTTTACTTTTATATTATTTCGTGATTGATTATGAATTATATATCTTTGTCTTACTGGTAAAAAAAAATTAAAAAAATAAATAAATAAATAAAAGCTTTACGTGCTAATGGGTTTTATCTAAGGGATATGGATAAACTCTAACTTAAGTAGATCGAACCCAGCTCAAACTCAGAGACCTACAAGATGTGGAGAAGCCTCATCAATTAAGAAAAGAAGCCAATTTGAGAAAAATATAATAATAAAAAAAATGTCAAAATCTGTAATCAGCCACAACTAAGTTTGACGTTTTGTTTTTTTTATGAGAAAAAAAATAGGAATAGTACACGGAGTTCCTTGATTAAATTCAAACACATGATTGCATTGACAAATAAAATACAAACAATGTTATCTTTTATCTTTACTAAGGATAATTAATTCAATGCAATTAATTTTACAAAGAATTTGGATGTTTTGCTATTATTTATCCATATATTAATTTTTAACTTTTTATAATTTAAGCATGTGCAAATTAAGAAATATTAATACTCTATTTGAAATAATGATGTTGACAATTTAGAAAACATAACACCTATGGATACTCTTAATGAAACTTCATTTTTCTAAGAACATCTTAAGGATCTCCAAGGACAAGTTTTATTGTAAATAATTTAGTACTCGGATCATAGACATTTCAATTTGAAACCCCAAGATCGAGGTGTCAATTGAACTACAAAGCTTTTAACATATATATTGATACTTAATTATTTTAATTCTCTAAAAGAGTGTTAATTACAAATTTAATAAAAATATCTAATCTATCACATTTTAATTTGAGTTCTTATATGATAATTTTTTTACTCCACACCACTACTACCAACGGGCATGGTTTACAGCAGCATTCCTAAAGAAAGGAGAAAACATGTTACACTTTTTTTATTATCAAGTTTGGCATAAGCTCTTTTTCAATAAAAAGTTTTGTTTTGTGATTCTATCTTCTCATAATCCTCGTAATAAAGCAAAATTAGATGTCGATTCGTGATATGGATCGATCGTACTTAAAATAGGAGTCACGGTTATCTTTTCTCAAAAAGAAATAAGGGAATAGGATGCTGCTTCAGATTTCAGACACTGAGAACAAATGTAGTACACGAGAGATCAACCGTGAAGCTGGTGGAATAATGAAAAATCATGTACAATATAATAAAATTTTGGTCATGACCAAATAGCCGCATTGTCTTTATGCCAAATGGCTACCCTTCATTAAAGAACTTGATAAACTACATAATTCCATACAATTTAGGTGATTTTAAATTAAATTCTGGATTTTTAAAACCTATCAAACACACAAATAAAAGAATTCTTCCATGTGAAATTATAAGTGATATGGTACAATATCAGTCATTTAATTAGCATAAACGCTTACGTCAATTTATTAATTTTTATTAAAAACTGGAATAATGCAGGAAAAAAAAAATCAATACCAAAGCTTGAAATTATAGCTTTAAACTTTAATGGAGTTCCTAAAGCTCTTGTGGTAATTTCTGCTAAGGAGCAATACCATATCCATATGGGCAGTAAGGCACGAGAATATCTTACAAATGAATTGTGCAACGCAGCCTTGTCTAAAGCCTGCTATATGGTAATGTTTGCTTTCCCTTTTTTATTCATGAAGTTAAGCTCTCTCCCTTAAATAATTACAACTTTTCTTTCTCTTGCAATCTATTGATACCCGTTTTTACAAATTTGTACCCAAAAGCCCATAAGAAGGAAAGTCTAATGGAAAGTAAGGCCCAAAGGCCTATCAAATGTAGACACTATATTTTGTACCCCTTATGACTCGGGTCCTTGTTCTCCAATGATACTCGAACTCTAAGGCCCAAGGCTAGTTTAGAGCCCAATCAGATATCAAATTCACTTAAGAAGTATTAAAATGGAAACTATAACCTTTTAAATGAGCAAAAATCTAATTTTGAAAATAAAAGACCAAAGTGGCCCTCAGCCCACGTACGTGGGTGTCAGCCTGTGTATGTGGGCCAAAGCATGCGTACACAAGCACATTCCTGCATAAGTAGTTAGGGATTCAGAACTATGGAAAATGCAAGTTTTCTGCAATAATGGCTGAAAACTCGAAAATGTGTTGAAAACATAATAGCAATTTAGACCCCCCCAATTAAAATTACGACTCGATGGATTTTACACTAACTTAATACTAAGTGCGAAATAGTGTAAATGCGAGCGGATGAACACATAAGCTACTCTAATCCATAAACTATGTAACACAGCAGTATAATAGAATATAAACGAGTAGGGAAGAAAGATGCAAACACAGAAAACACCAAGACGTGTTTTCGAAGAGGAAACCAAAGAACTCGACGAAAAACCTCTCCGCCGCCCTTCAAGCGGAAATCGATCCACTAGACAATCAGTTGGGATACATGGGTTAGCAAGAGACCCTCCAAGCCTAATCTACCCGATGTACCTAAGCCCTCCAAGCTCCTACTCCAACAAGGCTTCTCGGAACCGTGTCTTGACTAGCTCTCCGGATCTCGCAACAAGCTCCATGTTGCATCTGTCATTCCAGGCTTCTTCCAATGCTTCCCAACAGCACCAAAAACGTCACTCAACACTCTCAAAAGGTGTGGTAAGTGTTTGGGCTATCAACCTCTCAATGGTATGGAAATGGAGAGGGAAGAGTTGAGGAAATACCACAAGTAAGTGTATAGAGAAAGGTGGGGATGACAATCACTAATTCTCAATGTGTTTGGCTAGGGTTTTCTCTCTGAAGCATTTCTCTCTAAAGCATTCCTCAACAATTGTGGGTAAAGAGGGTATATATAGAATAGGCACAGAAAGTGTGAATTATTCAGTACAGGCTAGCAAAACAGATAGCCTCGCGGGTGTCTCTCGAGAAGGCCTTACCCGCGAGTTACTCGCGAGACACAATTGTCTCCACCTGGCCTAACTCTTTGCATTCCAATATGTGCAGGGCACATGTTTCACTTCGCGGGAAGTTAGGTCACGACATACCCGCGAGAATTCTTTAGCCTCCAAATGCTTAAATCTTCACACTCTCTCTCTCTATCACACAACCCTTACAACAAATCCCACAATATATACAGGGTATAAACGATTGATAATAATTACAATCAAATTTGGCACGAAATAAAAACCAGCAAAATACATAGTTGTAAATAACAACTTCACAATCTCCCCCTTTGGCTATTCCGTGACAAAATCCTAAAACAAACTCTAGACTTAAACGTGAGTTTGGGAACAAAGGCAAATCTCACTCACACCTAATTCTAGATTCTGAAAAACTCTTGAAACATATGAACAAGTATCTCCTGTAAAACAATAACAAAATAATATCATTGTATGCAGAAAACTTGAAATGCATATAGAGCAAATATAATGAGATCAAGCAAAATGGAATAAAACAATATACCATGTCAATATCAAACAAGCAATCACTATACAAAAGTAATTACTATGCTCATTCACACAAGGAATGAACATTCAGACATGCAAAATGATAAGCTCATTTGAAGAGTATCATTTGCAAATCCAACACTTAACCAATGCAGAATACACGAAATATTTGCATCTAGGAAAAATCCTACTAAGGCACAAGAGTGATGTTCTGACATAAAATGTATGACATTAAACATTAAGTACACAAGCATAAAGGCTGCATAAACAAGGTACTGCATATGCATGGCACAAATTATAAAAGTCTACAAACATGCAATGAAACAAACCCTTAAAACTTACAAAAGCAACATGGGTACATGCAAGATAAGCCACAAAGCATAGAGAATATCACAAAAGAACTACTGAAATTATATTGAAATAAAAACAGAGTATCAAAGCTTTAAAGCATAAGCAGTAAGCATAAAACATCAAACATAAGAACTGGTGGCTTCTTCTACGCCTATCACCATACTCCCCCTATCATAGGTCACCATACTCCCCCTATCAATGACATCATCTCCCCCTTTTTGTCATGGAATAGTTAGTCATTCTCTTCTAGCTTCCGTTGAATTTCGTCCAACTGAGTTTGGAGTGATGTGAACTGTGAATCAAGACGTCTGTGGTGAGCGTACATGATAGTCGCCAACCCAGACATCTTTGTAGTCATCTCTTGAAGAGCAGTGGAGATATTGTTGAACTGTTTATCATAGGTACGAGTTGCAGAGCTCAAGGTTCCCGACGGTGCATGACTTTCTTGCTTGGTGTTCTTCTTAGTGTGGCTCATACTCGCATGGAGATATCGAATGTTAATTGGACTTGGCCTTGTATATGGATGCTCATCTTCCAATGGGCGAACACCTTTGAGTTTCAAAATCCTTGAAATAAGGCGACAAAAAGGAAGACAATTCCTTGAAGCAGTCCGGTCAACTGTTTTTGCCAAAATGTGAAAAATATGAGAGCACACATCAATCTCTACGTCAGTGATCAGATCATTCAAAAACAATGCTCGACCAAGATTCATATAACTGGTGTTGGACAAGGGATAGAGATTGCTACACATGATCATTAAGAGAAGTTTTAGTTCGGGAGAAAGGGATGCCACATTGATTAACTTCTTATTGGGGGAGAATTCCAAATTAGCTCATAAACACTGTTTGAGATACTCTTCATCTGGGTTCAACTCATCATATACCAGCGATATGGGGAGTATTGGCCAGTTAATGTGTAGAATTTCCGCCAAGTAGATTAGTGTGACAAAAAAACTTTTTCCTCGAACCCAACATTTTATCTCTTCTCCGACGACAAAGGCATTGGCATAGAATTCCTTAACCATGTTCTCGTATGTATCCTCGAAAGTTGAAAGCAGATAATTCCAATCTTTCGTGGCAAACCAAATGGGTATATTTGTGTCCCTGAGTGATGGCTGATCAACGCCCTTTTCAACTAGCAAAGGAGCATCTCGAAAGAGGTTCTTATAGGATTCAAAAGCAGCATAAGACCTAAACAAGTTAGGATCAAAATTTCCCGCTGAAAAACGAGCTCTCTTTAGTCTAGGTGAATTGGCATCAACATCAATGATCGACTCTTTCCCTTTGTTGCTGCCACCTTTCACAGCTAAAGTCTTGAATGGAGACATCTGTGCAACAGATCACACGAAAAAAAAAACAGGAAACATGTGCACAACACACAACACACAACACAGAACTTGATTAGATTCAAGTTAGTTCAAAAAAAAAAAGTAAAACTGCATAGAACAGGACATAATCAACTCCAAACAATATGCTGAATGCATAAACACAATGCTAGAAACTAAGTAACTGTGCATGTGTGTGCATATGTGTGCATGTGCTAATGTGTGTGGGTGTGTGTGTTTATGCATGAGAGTGCAGCATCAGATGCATGAAGGGTGCCTAGGTTTATGCCTAGTGTGTTCAACATGGGCAAAGAGTATGAAACATATGACCAATGTCCATATTGAGTGAAACATGGTCAAACAAGTGAAAACCCATAGATTGAAATTACTTGATTCCAATTGGCACAAAAATGTCACTCGGACATTTTGTCAAACACCTAGCATGCACAAATGTACTCTAAGTGTGAACAATGCATGAATATGGTGAAATCATGCCTAGAATACATATCAAAATGCCACAAGGGGCCAACACAGAGACACAAACATCAAATGGGACACAGCCCAATCAAAGAATTTGAAAAATTTTCACCTAATTTAAAAAAAAAAAAAACATTCAAATTTTCAAAAATCCCCAAATTTTTGAAACCCTAACGAAAATTCTATATAAACTAAGAGAAACTTGAAGGAAAATGCTTTAGAAGACATAGCTTGAAGTTGTCAATGTAGAAAAGATGCTTGAAAATGATGGGCTTTAATAGAAATTGAATTTTGGTTGAAAAGGGTTCAAGAGAGGTTGAGCGAGGGAAATGAGAAATTTTTGAGAAACTGTCACATCTGCTACATATAAAGTGAAAACACGCGTTTTTCACGGGTTAGAGAGTAGCAAGACAGTCATGAGACAATCACGAAAATGGCCACTAAAGCACAAAACTTTCGCGAGAAGCTTTAAGTTGCGAAACAGTAGCGAGACAATCACGATACCTTCTGTTTGAATTTTGAAAAAATCCAATTTTTGGCCAAACAACATTTCACGAGAAGCTGTTGGTCGTGAGACAGTCGCAATACAGTCGTGAAAGTTTCTATGTGACATGATGAAAGATTATTTCCCCCAAGCCCTTTTCGTGGGAAGCTCTAAATCGCGAGCTTCTCGCGAAACAACCCCTGAACCAGTTTTTGAAGAAAAACACAAAAATGCATTTTGAACAAAAACAAAAGACATGAAAGTATAAAATCACTTCCAAAAACAAATAAAACACTAAAAAATCTTTTTGGATTTGATCAACAAGTTCTTGAGCATACACATCACATTTGAACATATACAATCACACAAATGAGATAGGCATTGATTGAATTAAAGACTTGTATGTTGTGTGTGAGTATCAAATGTGGAATAATCTATAGACCAGAGCGAAGCTTCAATGATCAATTCAATCGAGTCATATAAAACTGATACGAAATCAAGTGGACAATCTCCATATAGAAATGAGTATATATGTCCTCCCACACAATGAATACAAAACTTAGAAACTTTTCATTTGGCTTCTGCATAAGGCATAACAATTGGTCCAATTTATTTTGTTAAGACAAAAACATCTCATTTTGAGATTGGTGCTTGAAATTTATGATATTTCAACATTGATGATTAGCCTTTGGCCTTTTAAGCACCATACAAAAACATTAAAAAGAGTCGCTTTCCCTTTTTCCTAGTTGAATACTAGTGTGTGTGACAGGTTTTTACAGCTCAATATCTCTTTTTATTTGAAGATTTACATTTGGTGAGCTCTTTTGGCAAAAACATAAAAATAAAGTGGGAAGAGATATAAACACAAGTCTATGCAAGTATCAAGACCAACAAGACTATTGACCAATCATTCATGACAAGCTTGAAGATCTATTTACAACAATCACACATAGTGTTCAAGATTTCTACCACATAGAAAAGAGTGCATACAAAACAAGCCAAGATCATAAATGCACTATGCCATAAGTACGAAGGTACTAGGCCAAATTCACATATGACAAACACAAAACAAATGATTAAACGTTTGAGATTTTTCAATTTTTTATGGGTTTTTGAATTTTTTTTTTAAACACACCTAAAATAGAATAAGAAAGTAAGATAAAAATAAAAAATAAAAATAAAAATAAAAAATAAAAAATAAAAAATAAAAACAGCTGCTACAAACCAACCAAACAAAAGAACAGCAGTAAACTGAAAGTAATGCATGATATGATGCAAAAGCAAATGTCCCTAAGCATTGGAAGAATTTATGCATGGACATGTTATAATGCTTATGCATGAGTACCCCTCTTCACCCACACGTCACATGCGTTTGGGGTGATATCCTTGACGGATTGGGTACGGGAGTTTGGACTTTCAAACCTTCTAGTGAAACTCTCCAAGCAGTTGGTGAAGGCACCGATTATCTTCATCACGTCCATCATTCCTGGATCACGATTTTGACTTCTTGGTTGCTCACCACCCCAAGACCTTATGTCATTTCTCCTTCCTCGTAACCGAGGTGCGCTTGCATTGTTGTCTGCTCTCAGCTTTTAACAGTTGGGTCTGGTGTGTCCTTGCAATCCGCAATAGTGACACACATAATCCGTCCTAGGACCCCGTTGTGATCTTGGGAGAGATCTTACTCTGATTTCATGTTTAACCACAGATTGATTTCGAGGCTTATTCACCATTTGTTGCTCAACCAATTTTTTTCTTTTTACATCCTCAACTTTCTCAAGACTACAACCGTCTCGTTTGCCTTCACAAACTTTACTTCTTTGGTAACTTTGGCTGACGAGCAACTTCGGCTGACGAGCAACTTCCTCCAGTGTATCCCAACCCGGACTTGTTTGTGAAAGGTTTTTGAGATGATACGACATCTTCTAACTTCTGAGAGGAGACTCTCTCTATCTTGGCATAAGCTTGCACTACCTCTTGCTCAAAAAACCTCACCTTCGTATAGGCTTCAGACAGCTCGCCATTTAATGTCTTAATATCACACTTAGTCTCTTTATATCTGACCAAGAGACTTCTGTAATCTTCCTCAACTTTCTTCATTTTCCTCACAGCCACCTTGGCTACCGTTGCATACTCTCCAGACTTCTCAAGTAGTAAGGAGTAATTTTCTTGAAGATTAGCTGTATTTTCTTCCTCTTCAGCATCTGATTCTTCCACAATCTCAATAGACTCTGAATCAGAATGCTCACCAAGATCCATCACAAGTGCACCCAAATCATCCGATGACTCCACATAAGCAATAGTCATGAAGGCGGAGTAGTTTCCCTCTCCATCACAGCTCTCTTCCAAGTCAGAATTAAAAGAGTCAGAATCACTAAGTGTAGTGGCATACGCCTTGCCTTTCCCCCTCAAAAAATTTGGACACTCCTTCTTTAGATGTCCATAGCCATTGCACTCATAGCAGACAATGTCTAAAGAAGGTTGAGAATCCTTCCCTTCTTTCCTCATAAACTCTTTCCTATCATCTCTTGAAGATGTAAAAGTTCCCTCTGTTGAATGATTTTCCACTATTCTTCATCTTTAGGAATTTTCGAAAGTTTTTCGCAAGATATACTACTTCCTTCTCCACTCCATCTTCTTCGGAAGGAACATCCATTCTTTCGATGATGGTTTTAAGAGCAAGCGATTTACTCGTCTTGTGGGAAGGCAGTCCAAGCTCATATGTTTGAAGTGATCCAATGAGTTCTTTGATCTTAATTTCATCCAAATCTTTGCTTTCCTCTATGACTGTGACTTTTGCCCGAAAGCTCTCCAGTAAGGACCTTAAAATTTTTCTCACTACCTTAGTATCTTCAATCTTCTCCCTAAGATTGAGTTTAGCAATTACAATTTTATTGAGCTTCCCATAAAATGAATCAAATGATTCATCATCCCCCATCTTAAGCTCTTCAAATTTGGTGGTAAGCATCTGAAACTTTGTGTCCTTAACTTTCTTCATACCCTCATATGTCGTCTCTAAAATCTCCCAAGCTTCCTTGGCTACCGTCATATGAGAGATCCTGTGGAATTCATCAGGAGACACACCACAAAAAATAGCATTTAACGCTTTACTATTAGCATTGGCTACTATGAGAGCTGCCTTATCCCAAGTGGACTTAGGATTTGTCGGCTTAGTCTAACCTATCTCAACCGCATCCCAAACGGTATCATCTATAGAACATACAAATGCTTTCATTCTGACTTTCCAGAAAGCATAATTGTTCCCATAAAAAAATGGTGGAACATTGAGCGATTGAGATCGGTCCATCTCAAATAGGGTCAAGGATCACACTCAGGTATTTAAACCACAGCGAGTGTACCCGCTCTGATACCAATTGAAAGCTTAAAAATGTGTTGAAAACACAAGAGCAATTTAGACCCCCCAATTAAAATTACGACTCGATGGATTTTACACTAACTTAATACTAAGTGCGTAATAGTGTAAATGCGAGCAGATGAACACATAAGCTACTCTAATCCATAAAATAAGCAACATAGCAGTATAATGGAATATAAAAGAGTAGGGAAGAAAGATCCAAACACAGAAAATATTGAGACATGTTTTCGAAAAGGAAACCAAAGAACTTGGCAAAAAACCTCTCTGCCGCCCTCCAAGCGAAAATCGATCCACTAGATAATTAGTTGGGATACATGGGTTAGCAAGAGACCCTCCAAGCCTAATCTACCCGATGTACCTAAGCCCTTCAAGCTCCTACTCCAACAAGGTTTCTCGGAACCGTGTTTTGTCTAGCTCTCCGGATCCCGCAACAAGCTCCATGTTGCATCTGCCATTCCAGGCTTCTTCCAATGCTTCCCAGCAGCACCAAAAACGTCACTTAACACTCTCAAAGGGTGTGGTAAGTGTTTGGACTATCAACCTCTCAATGGTATGAAAATGGAAAGGGAAGAGTTGAAAAAATACCACAAGCAAGTGTATAGAGAAAGGTGGGGATGACAATCTCTAATTCTCAATGTGTTTGGCTAGGGTTTTCTCTTTGAAGCATTCCTCAACAATTGTGGGTAAAGAAGGTATATATAGGATAGGCACAGAAAGTGTGAGTCATTCAGTACAGACTGGCAAAACAGATAGCCTCGCAGGTGTCTCACGAGAAGGCCTTACCCGCGAAATACTCACAAGACACAGCCGTCTCCACCTGGCCTGACTCTTCACATTCCAACATGTGCAAAGCACATGTTTCACTTCGCAGGAAGCTAAGTCGCAACATACCTACGAGAATTCTTCAGCCTCCAAATGCTTGAGTCTTCACACTCTCTCTCTATCACACAACCCTTACAACAAATCCCACAATATATACAGGGTATAAACGATTGATAATAATTACAATCAAATTTGGCACGGAATAAAAGCCAACAAAATACATGGTTGTAAATAACAACTTCACAATGGCTGAGGTTTGAAATGAATCTCATATCGTTTGGGAACCATTTCAAACCCCATTTTTTCACTATAAAAAGCATTACATGGTACATTTTCAAAATACACAGAAATCCCACAAGAAAAACGTAAGATTTACTAGAAAATAGTGAATTAAAAGGGAGTTTTCACAAAACACCCTCAAGTCATTTTTATTTGATTGGGACCTTTTCTAGCTCTAATCCTTTGAGTTTAAAGTTTCTAATCACTGTTTTATTGAATTGTATAGATTTGACTAAGGGGAACGATTAAAAATCAAGCCTAAGAGCTTTTGTTTTAAGATATTCTTTCTTCCTTTTTTTCATTTTATGTCTTCCTTTTTAGTTTTAATCTTGCATCTTTGCATAGTTTAGGTTCTTATATATTTGCTTAGGTCAGTTTTATAGTTTTGTTGTGTTTTGAGCATGCTAGATAGTTAGATTAGGGTTTGTTTATTTGTGCTCTGTTTTCTGTTTCGAGTTTCTGGGTTAGGGTTCTTGAACAAGTCCTACGCACACATATCATGAGCATGTGTATGTAGGTTAAATCCTATGTACACAGGCACTTGCTCGGAAACCCTAATCCAGATTCCTTATGTTGTTTGTTTGGTTTGTTTCACATGCCTTGTCCCTTTTTTTAAGCCGTTTCACATGTTCACATGTGTTTGCGCCTCTATCTTGTATGCTTGTTGTCTTTAACATGCTTAAATTAGGGTTTTTATGTTCGTTTCTTGCTTTGATGCTATGCCATTTATTCGCATGTTCATGCATTAATGCCATAGATGCTGTGTTGCTAAAAGGTAAGTAAAGGGTAAGTTATGCATTAGAAGCATTCATGCATTTGTGTTATGGTTTTATGATGTGATGAAACATGCTTAGATGTATGATTAGGGTTTGTATCTTGGTTGAATAACATGAGCATGCATTCACATGCCCATTCATGATGTCTTAGGTGCTGAAATGATGCAAGATAAGTAAGGTAAGTCATGCATTCACATGAACATGCATATTGTTTGTTTAATCCTCCTTTGATATATGTGTGTGAAGCTAATGCCTTGTTCATAATATGTGTTGCTTGCCTGATGATATGCTTGCTGCCATGTTTGGGGCTATTACCATGTTAGATGAATGTTAGGGTTATGTGTGGTTTGGCTCTCTTTTGCTTTAGGATATATAAGTATGCTTGTATAGGGATAAAGATGCATGTTGTATGTTAGATGCATGATTTGTGTGTGTGTGTATGTGTGTGTGTGTGTAAGTTTAGAATACAAGTATTGAATTAGTTTTTAATAAGGTTAATGATTGGAGGCCAATCTTAGGGTTGGACGATCTAGGATGTCTAACACCTTCCTAAGAGCGTACCTAAACTTTGAACCCATACTCTAGTAGTAAAATCAAAGATCCTTCCTTGAAAGGACGCTATATATATGGTTTCTAGACCATTACAAAAACTAAGTGGCGACTTCCCCCTTATGTCCAAACTAAGAAGACCAAGAAACAAAAAATAAAAAAAAAGTCTAGACTTACGCCTGGCCTGAGAAAGAAATGCAAGGGAAAGTGATCTGTAGCAGAATACAAATCGTTTATAGAATATAGATTTTCTGTAGAATGACTTTGGCAGACTAAGGCAAATTGGATCCAAGACCCTTTTGATCCAATAAAGATATTTGGCCATAAAGGCCCAAATCCTTTTGTATAAAAGGATAAGAGCAAGAGAAGTCAAACCTAGCCTTTAATAAGAGACACGATAAAATAAAACAAAAGCAACAGTAGCAACAAACGACGCATGAATGAGAAAGAAACAAAATCAGAGAAAAGAATGTTAGAGTCATATTTTGTTGTAATTGGTTAATCCTTTGACAAAATGCACTTTACTTGTAATTGGGTAAATCTAAGATAGGTTCAGTACTTCAAGAAACATGTTGTTCAAGTCAAGTATTAAAGATATGAAGATTGGTCCAAGAAACAAGTGAAGAAATGCTGTTCATTAAGTCTCGACAGATAGCTTGACAGATGCCTGCTATCAAAACTTAATGCAAAGCTCGATAGATAACTTAACAGCAGCTCGATCTATCGAGAATTAAGATTTCAAAATTTCCAGATCTGAAATTCAGTCCAGTCTTGAATATTTGTTTGGGATTTCTTCTCCTACAACCCTAGACATATATAAGGCTTATTTTAAAGGTCGTCAATATGCATACAAAGACCAAGAGCCTTATATTCTCTACGTGAAGCTACTGTGTTTATACACCATAGGATTTTGTAACCAAGAGCTTCCAAATCTTCATTGTTCATGAAGTGAAGAACTTTGCAACCAACAACATCTGTTCAAGTTGCTGGAATTAGTTACACTACGAAGGATTAGTCATAAATTGGAGGTTTGTGCATCAAGGGAAAGAAGGCTACTACAAGATTAAGTCTAATTAGATATTGGAGTAAAGGTTCAACTGTAGGTTGGTATTTCAAGATAGGCTAAGCGTAATTGATAAGATTTTTTATACTTGTAACTACTTGATTATTGATTAATGGATTCTTAGGAATGATGACCTTAAAATAACCCGGTGGGGTTTTTACCTTGTAAGATTTTCCCCATTTGTCAACAAATCACCGTGTTTATTTATTTTCCGCTACATAATAGTTTATTTGGTGATTTGTTGATGCCTCCATGATTTGCATGCTATTGAACCTAATTAATCAACTTAGGTAATTGAATTAATTAACTAGGGTCAAGCTATCTTAACCCAACAAAGACAAAAGTGGCAAGGCAGGTGTGTAAGGTAAGGTCTGTGCTTTGCCTTTCTACATCCCAGCCATGCAAAGGAGTGAGGCTCATGACCAATGAGGTATAGAGGGTGTGGTTTGGTGGAGGGGGGGAAATGACCTAGATTTGGCATCTCGTCGAGACCACTTTTGGGAATATGCTTGCTGGGAAAGCATCTTTACCAAAAATGGGAGAATAAAGTAAGCGGGAACCATCAGATGCATGCTAGAGAGTGAAGAAAAAGAGAATTAATGTATGACTTTTCAATCTTAGGAAAAGAAAGGTAAGGTGGCACCATGGTAGATTGGCCTTTACCCAAAATAAGGAAACCATTTGTTGTAAGAGGCTGAAACTCCCTAGTGGGATTGAACCCACTAGTTCACAGTTAGAAGATAGTGGCCAGTACATTGTAGGTGTTGGTTGAATACCAGTAGCAGACAAAATGGTTTGTGAAAACAAGGGTAAAGAAGGAAAATCACCTAGGCTTGATCTTAAGTATAAAAGGAATAGTACCCATGAATATTGGAACAATAACAATGGTAGGAGGAATAGCATAAAAACCAAGGAAAAACATTTGAAGGAAATCTAAATAGTGAGTTGAAAGTGAAAGAAGAGATAAAAGAGAGAGAATGGGATATTGGAGAGAAGAGAGAAAGTAGAAAATACATGGCAGAATTAACATGTATCTATAGGAATCCTTTCCCTCCCTCAAAAAAAAAAAAAAAAAAAAACACACTAAAGTACTCTTTGCAATCTCCAAAGGATGACTAATCTAACTCACATTTCAAACCACATAACCTTATATCCTTATTTGATAATAAGGTTGTATGAGTTGGGATTGAGATCTTTTTAGTCAACATCCTGCTATGAATACCCTTTACCCATGATTATTTCTGCTAAAGCTTTCATTATTTCTTTAGTTACTATGCACATTACTTTTAAAAAGAACTAATTATTATTCTACCATATATATATATATATATATGAATATGTATAAGTATATATACGAATATATGTATGTAAGTATTTGACAATATACTAACTCTTGTAAACTAACATTTACTTGATGGGTATTTTTTTTGGGTTTTAGAGTTGTTTATGTGCAGAAAGTGGAGAAATATTTCTGCAGTAGAAAGTGGAGAAAGGTCATTCGTGTTGCAGAAAAGTGCAAAAAACTTTATTGCACAACAGAAAATTAAGAAAAGTTAGTTCCACAACAGAAACTAGAGAAATGTTCCTTCTGCGATAGAAACAGAGAATAAACCCAATTTGTAGCATCGTCCTCTAGACTTTAGACTCAATGTTTGTGCACAAACTGGCAATGGCAGAATGGGACCTTGGAGCCCATTTCGCGAGAACGTCAAGCCTAACTTTCTTCTTAGAAAAAGCCTAGATTAAACATTGTATAATAACATCAAAACACGCATCTAAGGTACCAGAAGTGTAAAAACACCCTAAAGACAATCAAATTCTCTTTTCTTTTAAAATTAATGTCACTTTTCATCCACGTTAACGTCACTGTATTATTGTAAATTTCTGTTTGTCAACTCAAAATTTCCCATTCACCGGTTGACAACATAGACCTTTTTGACACAAATAAAAAGTTATCACTTTAAAATTATTTGGCAAGGATTATGACTAAATTTATTTCAATATATTTATAGATATACTTACAATAACAAGAATATATGCATTTAAAAGATTTTAAGGGGTTAATTGCTAGCTATATTTCCTAAACATTACTTGTAAATATAACTATATTAAGATAAGGAAATAATTTCAAATTTCGGGGGCTATGTGGCTCTGCCACAAGTTAGGCTTAAGTTTCTTTTGAGGTTAGCTAGTTTAAGAAGGAATAGATTACAGGAATAGTATATCACCAATTAATTCAACTTTAAAAAGATCATCAATTTGTCCTGAATATTATGAAATCTAAAATTCTAGAAATTAAGAGAAATGTTACGTCCAAAACATTTTTACAACAAATCTTAAATGGCAAGTTGTTTTAGTTCTAATTTAAATCTATCACTAAAATTACTTTTTTAACTGCTAGTTACAACTAGTAGGAACGTGTTAAGAATTTATTGTAAAAGTATTGTACACACAGCATTTTTCAAAAACCAACCTAATGGGGTGGAAAAATAATTAATTAAGTCAATTTCTAATTTATTGCATTTCGTCCAAATCCATCTATACTATATGAGTGCATATTCTCCATTTATGTAAAACCCCAATTTTACACCCCCAATCACACTATGCCATGTCAACTTATTGCAAATTAAAGAATAACCATACCACACACAATCATGCCTCATAATTAATAGTACTTTATTATTTCTCCCATTGATTTAGATACCAAATCTCCTTTTCCACTGTTCCTCAAAAAAAAAAAAAAAAACTCTTTTTCCACCTTCAAGCCAAATGAGACACTACCAAGGTTGTCAAAATCGCGATCCGGATCGTAAAATCGCACGATTTTACGATCCCACTTCACCAAAAAGATTAAAATCGTAGCAGGATCGCAAAAATGTTAGAATCGTAGGTAGGATCGTGTAGGATCGCATAGGATCGTAGGATCGTATGGGATCTTACCGATCCTACCATTTGGCTTCCTTCTTCTTCTTTTTTTCTTCTTTTTTTTCTTTTTTTTAAGTGGGCTTCATTTGGGTCATTTGGGTAAGTCCAGTATCACAAGCCCATCAAAACCCAATAATAAATTGAACCAAATTTACCCCTATCTTAACATTAAATCTCAAAAAAACCTTTAGTATTAAGTTAAACGTTTTCAAAACCTAAATATTTTAGAAACACTAAGCTCCATCAGACTAGCACCTCTGTCCCGTGCCTCCACAGTGCTCTGTCAAAAACCCAGCCCCTTTCAGCCCTCTCAATGGTGAGCTTTCTTAAGTTTAATGTTTTAAAAAACAAAACCTAAAATATTTAGAAACATCCAGTGCTAGCACCTCGGTCGGCGCCTCCTCAATCCTCTGTCAAAAACCCAGCACCTTTAGCCCTCTCAATGATGTTGTCGTGAGCTATCCCAATGCTGCCTTTAAGCTTTCTAGTAATTTGTTTTGGTAGTTAGTAGTTTATCATTTATTTGTACTTTGATAGCTTGATTCCAGATTGTTGTGTTGTGTATATAATTTTGACAAAGCCTAACTTATTTTGGATTTGGAACTTAGAATTTGGAAAATATTTTCCATATGTGTAGATAATATTTTGGTACTTAGTTGCTAATTAAACATGTACTAAACTTTTTAGATACATTATGTCAAAAGTTAAATATATTTTGTTTCGATAGAATGACATAAGAACAATGTAGTGTGTGCAAATTACATTTCATTATGCAATTTTTTTTTAATGGATGAATTCATATTTTAAGTGATTATATAACATACAAAGTCACTATTAATAGGTTTTTTTGCTTAAAATCTAAAAATAGGTAGGATCTTACGATCCACGATCCGATCCTACGATCCACGATCCTACCTACCTTCCATGATCCTACGTAGGATCCCGATTTTGACAACCTTGGACACTACCCCATCCTGCCGCCTCCGTCAACAAGTGGGTTGCCACCTCTAGCACCAGCATAGTTGTTTGCTTCAACGAAAAAAGATTCATTCGTTACACATCACATCACCACTGCCGGTGGAGAGGAATAGCATTAACTAGAAGAGGCACCGTGAAAGCCCTCACTGATGATACAAAAACAACCAACAAATCCAGTACTACTAATTTTATGTCAATTATTGGCTTCTTTCTTCCACCACCTCGTCATTTTTGTCCATATCTATTTATGTGAGTATGATTGTGTGTGTCGTGCATTATTTTTTTATGTGTAAAAATATGATGTGTCGCATTCCTATTGGAGGGTGCAAACAAGACCTTTTACACCATGACCAAATTGAATTTAATCTCTTTCAATAATTATGGGTTTTAAAGTTCTTGGTTAAAGGTGTACCATGTGAATGCAAAACCAAGAACTACAAGAAGAAGAAGAAGAAGAAAGGTTTTGAAACAGTGGAAGGATTTTAAGATGCTCAAATCTTTGTTCAAAATGTCGAGCTTCACAAGTGTTTATAGGTAGGTTAAACATAATAGTACAATTAGTCCTTGAAAAGAAAACTAATAATCTTGCTCAATCGAGCCTTGAGAGAGTGGACAGGCGAACTTTCTGATTCAATTATTCTTTTCCCCCAATGAGAAGAAATTTTTTTTTGGGCAAGATTTCCCCGATTGCACTTCTTCAAGCAACTTCAGGACCTATTTTTTCTTCACATATGCCAAAGTATTACAAAACATTTTTAAAAGTACAATGTTAATGCATATTACCAATCTAAATCCTAACCCAATCTAAGGAATCAAATCCTAAAAATGGTAATATTTGTTAAACTACTGATTCTCCCAAAAACATAAATTGTTAAGAAATGATAAATTTAATCATTGGAAATAGTAAGATTTGTTAAATTATCAATTCTTCCAAAAGTTTAAGTTATTATAAAATTGTAAATTTAATCATTTAATCATAATGCTAACAAGATTGCATTATTATTGGTCTATCTTTCTTGATTTTAGAATATATTAAAGGGTGATTTTGTACCCTACTATTGAAGGACAATTTTGCAAAATCATTTTTAAAAAAATTAGCTTACCAGAGTGAGAAGTCTTTTTTTTTTTTTTTTAAATACAAGATAGAAATTATACTCTAGCCTAATCTAGGTGTATATGTGTGTGAAATCTCCTTTAGAGACTTGAACCCCGATCCTTACCCTCTACACCCCACAAACACTTATACTTGTGGAGTAGCCACCACACCAAGAGTGCGCGGTGGTAAGTAGAGCCAACCCTAAGCTTATCTTGGTGTGGTGGTAAGTAGAGCCAACCCTAGGCTTAGGCCAATTATGCCATTGCCTAGGGCCCCCTTACTAGAGAAGGCCCCAAATTTGGGGGCAAATTTTTTTTTTATTTAAAAAAAATCTATATATAAATATTTTTGGGAGTTATTAAAACATTTTAGTTTACATCTTTTTTCACTACTAAGAAGGCTCAAAGAATTAAGTAATGCTAGAGATAGAGTTAAGACAAATTTAAATAAATAGGTCTTACAGATAGACGCGTTACTAATCACAAGTAATTCAAATAGGAAAATGTTAAAAATACTATAAATTTTACCACATAACTTTTATTTATTTAATTATTTTTATACAAAATAAAAATTATACTCTACCTTAATCTAAATGTATGTGCGAAACTCTCTTCTAGAGACTTAAATTTCGGCCATTGCCCCCCATACTTCACAAGAACTTATACTTGTGGAGTGATCACTACACTAAGGGTGCGTGGTGGTCTCCATAACTTTTATAATTTGATGTGACAATGAATATGATAGGTGGATTTCAACAAACTATTGAATACATTTTTGAATGAATATTTGTGATCGGTGATATATATTTGTAATTCTCATGTTGTAAATTTTATAATATTTCTAGTATTTTTGCAAACCTCATGTCATTGATCACATTCATTACAACGTCGGTTTGTAGTAAAATTTGTTATAACTTTAGCATTTTTTTTGAAAAAAAATCATATTAAAAAGTTAAAAAAAATGGATTTTTAAAAAATTATTATATAAAATGCTAGTTAAATATTATTTAAGTGATAATATAAATGCCCCATTTGAATATTTCACCTTAGGCCTCTGAAACACTTGGGCCGGCCCTGGTGGTGAGAAGTCATTTTTGGTATGTGAATAAGTGAATTCCATTACCCCTTTCGAAGTTACCTTCTTAATTTGAGTTAAGGAAATTATTTAAAATTATTACAAAACATTTCATACTATAAATGGTGCCTCACTAATCAAAATACACACACACACACACACACACACATATATATATATATATATATATATATATATATATATATATATATATATATATATATATATCGTGAGAAAAAATTTGGCTCCAATTAATACGAAACGTTTCCTCCAACATTCTTCTTCCCATCTTCAACACCTACTACTTCTTCTTCTTTTTCTTTTTTCTTTTTTCTTTTTTCATACACTAGGTAAGTAAACGTCTTATAGTTATAACTGTTATATGGAAAAAAATAAAAAATAAAAATAAAAAGCACCATTGCTGACAAGAGGATTTTTAAGAAACCGCAAAAGGCTGACATTTCTGTGGATTTATCTCTAACTTCTTTGCCAGTTTTCTTTATCGGCAATTTGGCACCAGCTCATGTCTTTTTCCTGAACCTGTCCTCAAAACTGAAAATATTTTTCCATTTCTTTCTCCCACTCTTTTCCCATTTTCTCTCTCAAAAGTAGTATATTTTTTTAGTCACGTCTAGTCTCCCACGCCTTCTATGCTCCAACTACATGAATCATGTCATATAGTGACTTCAAGTTTTGATCTTTTTTTTTTTTTTTTTTCCACTTTTAAGTTTTGATCTTTGAAATCATTGTTTGACCATTCTTTATTGTCATATCAACGATTTTATCTGAAAACTTGCACACCCATATGAACTTTTGTTTACAACCATGTGATTTTGATCAGAAAAACATTACTTAGTCATCTAGTATTCTAATGTTTCAAAATTGTTTAGACTACTTCTCAATACCCGTTTACATTTCATGAATGTTAGAAAGAAATTTTATATAGTAGCAGAAAGTGTATAATTTTTTTCTTTTAAACGTTCTGCAAGAAATTCTATTTGATTATATATTTTCTTTCAGGTTATCACTATGCAAGGACGGAGCTAGAGTTTTGAGTTAAGGGGGCAGCTTTACTGTTAGTTATGTGGAGGTCCTCCAAGAGATTGGTAAAGCTTTGGGAAAGGTTCTCAAGGTGGACACGCACACTACGACAAAAGCAAGGGGCCGATATGCACGCTTGTGTGTTCAAGTGGATGTTAGCAAACCTTTGACCACCATGATCAAGATCAGGCAGTGCAGTCAGGTTGTTGTTTATGAAGGAGTTAATAAACTCTACTTTTCTTGTGGACGGCTAGGGCACCGGCGAGAGGTTTGTCCGTACACCATCAAACTGCCCCAATCTCCACCGAAAGATTCCGTTGTGGTAAACGACAAAGAAAAAGTGGATCAAGGACCACTAGCTACTGAGGAAATAGCTGGAGCTCAGCCAAAGACTCGAGACACTCTGGAAGGGGGTCAGTCTAAGGAAGCCTATGGACCCTATATGGTGGTTACACGAAAAAAGAAAGACAATATAGGTGCAATGAAAAGTAGTGTAAGCAGGTTATCTAGTGTGGAAGACGACCAACAAAAGCGATTTATGCCGTTGGTCAAGACTGGATTGGAAAGGGAAAGAGGTGGGCCAAGTACTAAGGGCTCGGAGGGAAAAAGAAAGGCCCAAGCCGAGATGAGATCAAGCCCTTCAAGCCCAAATCGCTCTTTAAGTCTTTCTTCCTCTGTTTCAGGTAGGCCGACATGCATGGGCTGAGTTAAAGTCTTTTCTGGAGGTGCTAACCAAGATAACATTGAGGCCAAAATGGCCCATTACCATAAAATTTGGAAAAATTTAGCCCAAAAACACTGTTTCGGAAATAATTAGGAAAGTACCATGTTTTTAAGTACTCGAGTTTGGTGAACTCGAGTACTATGTTTTTTGACTTCCACCGTGGCACGCTGACATGGCAGTTGAGTCAGAAATTTCAAACAGTACTCGAGTTTTCTGAGCTCGAGTACTGTTCAATGAGGTACCCGAGTTCACTAAACTCGGGTATCAAATATAGTTGGCACCAACTGGAATTTAAAAAATTCAAGACAGTACTCGAGCTTGGGAAGCTCGAGTACCGTTTAAAAACTCCATGGACCAAAAAACCTTTTCTGGCATTTTGCGATTTAAAAAATTCAAGACAGTACTCGAGCTTGGGAAGCTCGAGTACCGTTTAAAAACTTTGTGGCAAATGTAATCAGGCAGATTGGTACTCGAGTTTCTGAAACTCGGGTACCAATCTGCCTTAACAACTCAGGTGCCCAGCTGGCTTGAAAATTTTCCTGGACAAAAAAAACCTGAACCATAAAATTCCCCGTGTGCCAATTTCTGAATAATGCACAAGATCTCACATTTGCTTGAAACAAAATGCATACGACAAAACATGTCACATAGGAACTCTCTTTTTTGCTCAGGCATAGGAAACTCCATGTAATTCCTTATTTAAATACTTCAAAGTCCCTTTTTTTACAATTTCCACAGTTGCAAAAAATACATTACATTGCATTTTATATTGTGTTTGTGTACAAGACGCACATGGCACATACACATGAGAAATATTAAGAGGAAGACTCAGGGCCCCAAAAAAAAGACCAAAAATACATTACAAGACGCACATGGCAGTCATTACCCATGCTTTCCCATGCATTTCTGAAATTGGAGACCCCCACTTTCAACATGTAATCAGCTGCTACAACCTCCAGGTCCTCTAGCTGGTATTCATCTTCAACACCATCATCCTCTGTCTCACCAGTGGTTGGATCAACCTAATAGTATTGCCAAATGCATTAGTTAATAAAACAACTATGATATGTTATAACATGAGCTGCAGACTGAAACAATTTGCATAAGGACTACGAAATGTTGAAAGTATACAGTGTATTTGGAATGCCAGTCGACTGGAAGTATTTAGTTAATTTACTTACACAGGCCTTTCGCATGTAATAAAGTAGAAGGGCAGAGTTATATTTGTACTTTTTGTTTGAAGGAAATTCAAATTTCCGGAACACACAATTAGCGAAGGTGATTACTTATCAAAGGAAATCCAAGCAACTGAGGAAGTGTATAGTAACAACACTGACTGACCTTAGTTTTCATTACAGCCATTGATTTAACAAGAGATATGATCGTAGATAGAGTCATTGGTGAATAAGATTTCAATAGCCAAATCCAGCTAACTACGAAAAGGTTTTGAATTATAGTTAAGTCAATAGTCTGAGTTATTATAACTTCTATATATATAACACATATGCACATGCATTGTAGAAGTCAGCCATGAACTTATGCACATGTATTGTAGAAGTCAGTCATGAACTTCTTCATTAACTTTGTCACTCAACTTTTTGGGTTTTCTTTTCCCATGGTGTCATTATGCCTAGTTTCTTCAGGGCATAGCGGGATGGTTCAAAATGCCAAGCTTGAGGACATCAAATTATAATTTAAATAGAAACCATACACAATTTCAATACTTTAAATATAAAGAGAAAGTAATCATCATCATAAGCATAATAATTTGAACTTTTGCACTAGTGCAATCAAAGACATTTACTAGCAACTAAAGTGTTCAATTGTGAGAGTGTAGGCAATTCCTTTGATTGGTAGCAATGTTTAAGAACAAGTTTCTGTTAGAACTTCTACGATCAGCATTAAAGAAATGGAAAAAATTTACATTTAAAAGAATGCCACGGTTCAAACTTAGCGTACCTAGTCCGCAAGACCACCACTCGTTCGTACCTCGTTCCGCTTAGGGCATGTTCTTCGATTATGCCCCTCTTGGTCACACAACCCGCATTGCACCTTCCTCCCCCCCTCCTTCCATGGTGTGGTTCTTGGCCGTCTCCCACCCTCGTCCATCTCATTCCTGATTCGTGTTGAAACAAGGCGACCTTTTTCTCGGATCAATTGAGGGTTAAGGAGGACTTTTCGAGTTTCTTCAGGATCCAGCCATGATAATCTATTTTTCAACACAAGGAAAACGGGAGCATAGCTCCGGAACAGTGCATCCACGCTATAGCATGGGTCAATATACTGCTCTGCATCATGTCGATACCTAATACAAACTGCAATGACATGTGAACATGGTATCTTGTACAGTTTCCATTTCTGACATGTGCAAGTTCTTTGCAACAGATTAACTCCATGTGTATGATCCCCATGTCCATCAGTCCCTGGATTATGCGGTGTATCTACTTGATATGATTGTTGTTGCGCGCTCAATCTCGTCACCCTGTGATTCTCTGCCTTCGCCTTATTTCTCATGAAGATATCCAAGGCATATTTAATCCATCTTTGACCCGATTTCAACTGCGCTACGCTCTTATTACGACGATCATCAAAGTAGGCATTTAGTTTGAACCATGTGTATTTCACCATTGCCGTAATAGGCAGGCTACGAGCACCCTTTAGAACACCATTGAAGCACTCGGACACGTTTGTAGTCATCGCCCCATAACGGTAACCGTTGTCAAAACTTAGAGCCCATTTCTCTTTGGGCACCTCCTTCAGATATCGGTACGCATCCCGGTTGACATTCTCAATTGAATCGAAAGTGGCATTGAACTTTCGCTCTTGGGTAGCAGTTGCTGCCCTCCATACTAGATTCTTTAAAGTTTCATTTTTCCATCTAGTGTTAACATTACTGCATAGATGACGAAGGCAGTAACGATGTTCTGTCATGGGAGGTCGCAGGGAGACGTCTCGATTAGTGTCTCTGAAGATTGCTTGTATCCCAGGGTGTCTGTCAGATATGACACACAGGTCTCTCCAGTCGGTAACATACGTTCGTATACAAGCCAAGAACCAACCCCAAGTCTCTGTGCTCTCGCTCTCAACAACGGCGAAGGCTAGTGGATAAATCTTATTATTAGCATCTGTCACCATTGCAATCATCAATTTCCCTTTATATTTTCCATAGAGGTGGGTTGCATCAATGCTAATCACAGGCCTACACTTCTTGAACCCAATAATACATGGACGAAACGCCCAAAACACAGACTTGAATGTACAGGTTCCCCGCTCATAATTATCATCCAGTAGTTAGTTATACTGTGTACCCGGACTTGCATCCGTAAGTCCTGCCAAAAAACGCGGCAACTCTGCATAAGACTCCTTAAAATCTCCGTATATAGCTGCAACGGCCTTTTGTTTGGCATCCCATACCTTGTATGTGAACCATAATGATTACGTTAGAAATGAATACAAGTTAAATCATTATAGTTGAAGAAAAGAAATGAAGACTTGTAAGGCTATAAGATGAATATAATATTTCTTCCTCCTTATTCCTTTTTTTCTTTTTCTTTTTCTTTTTCAATTTCAATTTTCATAATATAAAGTATTCATGGGTTTTGGGAAAAAAGTATGTTGGTTATACTAGACTGGTCTGCATGTCTCTACATTGTATTGAAAAAAGAATGCAAATTAAATAATACCTTGTACTGAGATACTTCGTGTTTTAAGTCTGCCAAAATAACGTGGCGTAAGTTCTTTATCTTATATGCAGGGTCTTCTCGTATATAGCGCTCAAGTACGTATGCTAGGAATACTGAATCAATCATCCGACCATCGTGAGCATTCTGAATTTTGTCACACGTGTGGGGGCCCTTGCATTTTGCGATCTTCCAGACATTGTCTCCCTTGCAACAAGTCGCACGAACTGACCATGGACAGGAATCATCCTCACAACTCACTATAAGCCTCTCTAAGTCTGAATGCTCAGTCTTGAAGCTAAAATTCTCTCGCAATGCGTACCAAGTCAACGCAAATTTTACTGCCAATTTATTGGCGAATACCATCCCTTTCTGTGGCTGCTCCCCAAGTGTCCAACTTGATACTTCCGCTTGCATAACCGGTGATGGATCAAACATATTATCCCAAGTGTTTTTAGTGAACCATTCTGGTGTAGGATCAGGACCTGGGCATGTGTCTCTATTCTCTTCTACAACCACATCTTCGATATGATCAACATCCTCATGTTCACCCATGGTATCTAGGAACTCCTCGAACTCATCCCTGGTAACATCAATATGGGTTGCATCATCAGCAACTCCGTAATCATCTTCATTTTCGAATGTGCCCCTATGCAGCTCATCATGAGATAAATGCTCTCCTTCATGCACTTCATAGCGCCCTGCCTCCTCCTCAGTTGAGTTCACACCAGGAAATGTCTGCCATGGTTCATTGCCATACCTATCTCCTGTGTTGTCTGCACACCCTTGATAAGACTGTAGTGGTATTGACTCGATGTGCTCATTTGTTGTTCCATCCAAAACAGTTTGTTGTGAACCCTCTCCGGCCTCTACTATGGTGGGCTCAACAGTAACATAGAGCTCCGAAGCAACGAATCCTTTCACCACCATTTGTTCAACAACTTCCCACATCATCTTCACTTCGACACCACACGATAACTGTAGTGACTTGTAGACAACCTGGGTGCCTACAACTAGTTGAGGTGCTCGATACACGATGGAAATGTTATGCCTACACTGGTTTAACCCCATCGCCTTCAATATTCTTCGTTTCAAATTCATAAGGCCTATCCCACGCTTCACCTTAACACATTTTTGCTTTTGGTTTGAGCCTTGGTATGACAACCCATTTAAGTCATGATGATACGTCTCTCCGTCGTAGTACACATAGAAAAAGTGAAAATCCATCCCCGACCTGTTATTGACAATATTAAAAGTAGTCATAATCTATAAATAGTTATATATATATATATATATATCTTCATATCTTTTTTTTACTTTATCAATATTTTTTAAAGTTCAAAATTAAAAAAAATAAATAAATAAATAAACAATGATAACAAATAAACTTAAATAAAGAAGAAAAAGTCTCAACTGAAGAGACAAAAATACCACCCCAAAAAACAAAAAGTTTCCTTTCAAAAGTACTAAGGCCATAAATTTTATTCAGTTTTTTTTTTCTATTTAAATTAAAATTAAATATTATTTATTATAACTCCTATATTATTTCATTTATTTTTTGTTTCAAAGTCGTTCTCTGTTTAGATTGCAAAATATAAATTAATTTTTTATATTTGGGTTTTATTTACAACTCCTTTACAATTTTTAGAAGGGCAAGGTTTGTAATGCAACTTGAATTACATGAATTTTTATGTTAACAAAGCCATCCACAAAGCCTAATATGTATATAACCTATAATAATAGAAGACGTTTGCCTATTAATTGTCTTTTTAATATTTTGTGACATAATCATTGTTAGCCTCACAATATTCCACTTCACTTTTTATTTATTTATTTATTATGTGAAATGAGAGTTTTAAATGACTACTGATTGAAGAGTTTTAAACCAACTATATTACTCAACAACCTAGAAAACTTTTTATAAACCAACTACTATTCAGCAATTTGAAGAATTTTAAACCAAACTAACATATTATAATATATATATATATATATATATATGAAGCAAGTCCATCAGTTTAAATTAGTTAGAAATTTAGAATTGTTATCAATGTTGCAAGTCCCAAAGGAAAATGCTAAAGCAACAAACAATTTTACAAATTAGTAATGTCTGTAAAAATGTTGTACAAACAATTTTCCATATCAATAACTTGTAAAAATGTTGTAAAAACCTTTGTGTATGTGGCATTACTTAGTGTAAAATAATAGTTCTTTTCCATTACACAGTTAAATCTCCACTATATATATATAGAACCATGTATGTAGTAGCGGTTGCACACAGTTAACTTGTGCAAAACTCATTTGGGGAAAGTCATGCTTAAAAATCTCATACAAACACAATCCAAAAACTCACTGAGGTCTTTTAACGCATGCAAAAAAATTTAAAAACTAAGCATTTAACAAATACATCTATGTACTGGTCACAAAAGAATTGACTCACCGGTGGAATGGATAGCACGTTGATTGATGGAGACACGAACACCGCTCAAGGACTTGTAGATGGTGACCAAACAGTCAAGCTTACGCTGATGGCTGACTCGCACATGGAGTTTCTCAACAGGTTTGTACTGAAAATGTCTTCATGCGGATGGGTTGGTATTTGGTTAAATGGTACTCGAGCTCAAGGAACTCGAGTACCATTAAGTAGCATTTACTCCTACCGCTGGAGCCAGTTCGTTCGTATGTGAGTAGGTTGGTAATAATTGTGGGAGTAGGTACTCGAGTTTCAAGGACTCGAGTACCTTGTTAAAAATGGCCACATTTCGCAGTTCGCTCAGCGTTCGTTGGCTCAGTGTTTTTACAAAAATTTGTAAGGCAGATTGATACCCGAGTTTGTCATACTCGGGTACGAATCTGCCTTAAGAAAATAAAAAAGGGTCACACACAAAAATTTGTAGCATTTTCTGGTTGATAGCCCTTGTTAAGTCACACCTGCATAGTATTTCATTTCATTTAGTCCACTTTAGTATATTCAATCTTATTTGGTCCATTTTGATCCTATTCAGTCTATTTTGGTCCAATTTAGTCTATTTGGTCCACTTAGATCCATTTCAGTCCAATTCTGTCCGTTTTGGTCCATTCGGTCCCATTTGATCCTATTAGGTTCAGTTCGGTCCATTTGATCTAATTTGGTCCATTTTTGGTTAATTTCATTCTATTAGATCCCATTCTGTCTATTCGGGCCATTTCAGTCTATTTTGGTCCTATTCGGTCCATTTGGACCACTTGGTCCATTCGGTCCATTCGGTCCATTCGGTCATCAATCCTTAGCAATAATGTCTGTCATAACCCAAAACCAAAAAGATTCTCCTTACATTTAAGCAGAAATACTAAATTTTCCCTTTGAGATGCTAGGGTCAACGTAGCAAGTGTAATCCATTATTAAAAAAAAAAAAAAAAAAAAAAAGTACAAAATGCATGCACTAAAACTTGTATCTACAGAATTTTACCTGTAATGTAAGGGTCAAAACTATGCACATCAATAGCACAACCCTTGACTCCATGGCTCACCCATCCAATAGCACATCACTTGACAATCTGCCAACTTTTTAAGGAGCCAAAACAACTTAAAACTAGGAATGGCAACGGGTCGGGTTCGGGCCGGGTTTTTCTATACCCGGACCCGACCCACGGGCCAAGACCCGTGGCCCGGACCCGGCCCGTTTACTAAATGGATTTTTTTTCGGGACCCAGACCCGCCCCCGCCGGGCTCCACGGGCCCCACGGGGCCCATCCCTCATGAACAGCCCAGCCCAAAATCAGAAACGAAAATTTTAATTTATGATTTTTCGGTCCTAAATCACAAACTCAATCACAAACATAAAAACAGAAATCACAAACACAGATCCATCCACGATTTTCCCTTTCAAAATCAAAAACCAAACACAAATTTCAGATTATGATTTTCATTTTCATTTTTCCCTTCCAGAAATCATAAACACAAACACAAACACACATGATTGAGGCGAACTGAACCCAGAAAAAAAAAAAGAAAAAAATAAATAACTAAACCCAGAAAAAGAGGCGAACTGAACCCAGAAAAAAAAAAAGAAAAAAATAACTAAACCCAGAAAAAAAAAAAAAAAAAAAAAAAAAAAAAAAAAAAAAAAAAAAAAAACAAAAAAACAAAAAAAAAAAACAAAAAAAAAATTGTCCAGAAATTATTGAGATCCACAACTCCCTTCTCTTCTCTCTCTGCAAAGTGAAACTCTTCCATGGCGCCTACGCCTTAATCCGCCGCATGGTTCGGAAAAACCTCACTCCGAACAAGCGAACCTACGCCGTCCTCGTCAATGCCTGGTGTTCGGCTGGGAAATTGAGAGCGGCGCAAGACTTTCTCGAGGAAATGAGCCGAAAAGGCCTCAATCCGCCGGTCCGCGACCGCGATCTCCTCATGGAAGGCCTGTTAAACGCCGGCCATCTCGAGGCAGCCAAGGATATGGCCAGAAATATGGAGAAACAGGGCTTCGTGCGGCAGCGGGGTGGGGTAAAGGTAAACCTTGTGCGGCGGCGGCATGAGGAAGATGAGAGGGGCTGGTTGTGGGCTTGTGGGCGTGTGTGTGAGAGAGCTGAGAGATGAAGAGGGAGAAGCAGAGGTCTGAGCTGAAATGAGGAGAGGAATAGGAAGTTTAGGGTTTTTAGCTATATATAGGTGAGGGTAATTTAGTAATTATATATATATAACCGGGTCTTATGCGGGTCGGGTTTTAGGGTTTTTTAATAAAACCCGGACCCGACCCGGACCCGCTTCGGGTTTTTTTTTAAAAACCCATACCCGACCCTATTCTTTATCGGGCCGGGTAAAATCTGGCCCATTAGGGTCGGGCCGGACCGGATATCCGCGGGTCGGATCTAAATTGCCATCCCTACTTAAAACGTTTTATTTAGATAGCCTTCAACAAGCAAGATTAACAGCATGGACATTTTATGTCCTTGAAAGTGTGTACAACATACATAGTGTCCTTTGTGAGGAGGAAAATGATAAACCAAGGAGGTCAGCGAAAACATAAAATAGAATAGATTAAACAAGGAGCACAAGAAAAGAATATTCACACACAAGAATTTTAAACCAGAGTAAAACTGAAATCAAAATGCAAATACATAGGTATTCTTACAGGCAGAATAATGTTTATACCAACCACCCATAAACAAGGTATACACAAGTTCCATTTCCCATGCTTTAAGTTCCTCTACTTCAACATAAGAGTCTACCACCCCTTACATCAAAACCCAATCCCCTGAGCATACTTTTTGGCTATCCTTGTGAAAGCTCCAAAAATCTGAGCAAACCAAACCACCAACAACCCACCCCAACAAGCATTTTGTCATTTTCATCATCAGTAAAAACAACTGCCCATTTGTTCCGTGTACGAAGTTCCCCTTTAATCTCAAACATTTTCTCCAGCTCATCTATAAGATCATTGTACCCCTTCAACACAGTCAAGTCAACAGCACGGCCAACAGCAACCCCTTGCATTTGCACCTTCTCAACAACAACAATATTCATTGTAATCAGCATCAATACTAGAAGTAGCAGCACAATCCAAATTGAAGCAGCAATAACAATAAATTATACCTTGGTACGAGTTCTCATGGAAAGAGTGGAGCCCTGCTTGAGATGTGAACAATAAACCAGCAATAACAATAAATCAACATCAGTACGAGTTCTCATCAATTTCTTCAGTGCATTGAGATGTGAACCAATGCAGTCAAAGCATGGCCTGAATAACATTACAAAGTCAGGTTACTGAAAGAATGGGTCAAAGCAAGTTCTAGAAGCAATCATAAAGGTGTATATAACTCTCCCCAACTCATCTAAATATCCTTAGTGAATAAAAATCCTTCTTCTATTACTTATAGTAGAAGATTCCATTAATGAAAACAAATTGCTTATTTCACTGGCCGCTGATAAGCCACAGACAGAGTTAATAAATAACTTAGAAGCATAAAGAAGCCAAGTTGATACAAACTACTAATGAGCAAGGTTGATACAACCCTAGTTTGAGCCAGAGTAATATGATTCCTTCCAGATTTTCTAACAGTCCCAGCTGAAAGAAAAAGAATTTTGGGGAGGGGGGTGGGGATGCAAATTCAATGAAACACACTACAGAGAGAAGGTATATAGGACATTTAATCAACAAATAATCAACTAAACTAACAATAAAATAAAATAAGTAAAATCTTCCTTGCCAGATCTGTTGGAGGCTGGTGGTAATAAAATCTAACATTATCTTTAGCATATTGCCAGCTACATAACTTTCAAAATTGAAACCAAATTAAAGCACACTTACCAGAAGCAGCAACAGGAGCTGCATTGCCCCTTTTCTCTGTTTCTTGGTTGTCCTTTCTTCCAGATGTTGATAAAGGCTTGCGACTCACATCTTTACTTGGTTGAGAACCTGATGTATCCACCCCTCCTTCACGTTTCTGCCGGGCTTGCTCAGCCATTAGTTGCCATTTTGAAAGCATGTCATCTCCTCCAACAGCAGCACGGGCTGCAACGTTTGCCGCTGTTGTCCTCATTTTGTCATCTTCCTCTTTGTTTGCCTGTACCGAAGCAGATAGCAAAGTCAAGAATTTTGATATTTGGTTGAGTGGTGAAAATATAAATGAATTATCCTGTATACCTTAAGTGATTTACCACGACCATCATCTTTCTCCTTGTCACCATCAACTCCATTATTACCCTCAGGCTGCATTTGGAGAGATATATCATACAATATCAAATATATAGAACTTTAATCAGACCCAAAGTAAACATTTTGTGTGTGTGTATTTTACAACATTCAAAAGAAGTATATTGCAATATGCTCATTTAAAGAAGGGACACTTTAAGAATTCAGTTTGTCATCTCATAAAGTGCAGGGACACTCACATCATTAAGTCTCCGCAGCTTCCCTGGTTCAGCCTGTTTTTGTTCCCATTCCTCCCTAGCTTTCCTATTCATTGTCATGATTTGTTGTTGAACATCTGAGGTGACAACAGTTCGGTGTCTTGGTTTCTCAATATCAACCCGCTACAATGATCCACTAAAATTTAGAACCATTTAATCACCGATAATTCAAGTTAGAATAAAAAAAGAGGAAAAAAACAGTTTGTTTTGACAGTCTGATTAGATTACTTATTAGTCCGCGCATTCTTTCCTCCACGCACTGAAGGTTTAGTTGCATTGCATAAGAAAACATGTAACTTGTAAGCTTTGATAAAGAAAAAGGACCAAATAGCTAGTATCTCACCAGTGACAAGCATCGCTCCACATCGGTGCTTATACAGTTCAAACCACTTTTGGCCACTGCCAGACAGACAAACACAGCAGCATCATATGATCATACCTGCATAAGAAAATGAGCAGCACTAAATTAAGGAGATAGCACACAGCAGCAAAGAAAAATATTGCAGAGAGCGGATTAAAATAGAAAGGTTCCAGTATAGCCTGAGAAATTTGTCATCTGAAAACTGTAAATGCTGTAATGGCACTTTGTTCTTCATACAAAATGAACATGATTTTCTCTAAAGTGAGAAATCTATCCGGGAAGGTGTAACATGGCAAACACCATTTACAGGCAAAACACCAGTTACAGGCAAAACAGTTGTTGGATATAGGAATCCAAATAAATAAATGAAACAAAGCAAGGCAGGAGATTAGTTGCACCTTTTTCTGGATCTTTCTATCAGTTGTATCAACATCAACATGATAACCAGCTTTAAATATCTCATCTTGCACCTGCAGAAACACAACAAAAGAAATTATAGATAAAAACAAAAGAGAGCCTGAAATATTTTACTCATGAGTGCATCTCCCACTCAAGCAAGTGAACAATTTACAACTCTAAATATTAAATATAACACAGCTACTTAATATAACCAAGTAGCAAGTTTTTTTCTGAAAGCCATTACCCTTAGCTGTCATTTCAAGATTTCTGACAAACATGGAAAACAAAATAATGGCTGAGATTAAATGGCTGAGATTAAAAGTTGCTTTTTTCAACTTTAAATCTCAGCCACTCACAGTTTTTGCATCTGTTCTCAATCATAATCCAGCAACCTACTGCTTATTTGTAGGGTACATGAACAAAACTAAAGCAACATACTACTTAACACAACTGGACCTTCTACCATAAGATTTTCAGCAACTCAAGGTGGCCACCAAACCTGAATTATCGTTTTATAAATTTATTGACTCCTCCATCCTATTAAGTAAGTTGTGATATTAAATGCTTAATTCAGATTTTACCTATCATTAAAAAAAAATATAATAATAATAATAATAATAATTTAAAAAATTGTGATATTAACATTTCAAAACCCCTTTAACTGCTGCAAGTTTTGGTTGCACATCACCAAAATGTTGACCAAAAACTTTTGCAACCCAAACGCAAATGAGCAACCCCATAGATTCTACAATATGTAAAGATTTGCTTTGTTATCTACATTGACAACATATTTGATGGTAGCAGGGAGCATCAAAGATGTAGCAATAGGAAAGCAAGTTTTTTGGCAAGTAACAGGAAAGTAAATTCATATAATAAAAATAAAAATAAAAACCCCAGATTGATAATGACATCATCAGCTGGAAGGATACATGTTCTCATCTTAATGAAGAACACTGAGCTATTTTAGAGGCCAGCTCCCCATAAACAGCCCATTTGCAAGTTATACCTTCCATCCTTAACTTTCAATTTTTCAGCTAACTAACAAGAATTATGCCTCCAATTAGCATTAGCACTAACACAAGTAATAGACAAAGTGCATCATTAAAAATAGGATATTGATGTAGCAAGCAGGAATAAGAGGGTCAACTTTCACTAAGATAAGACGCAAACTATACTCACTGCTTATATGCTTCTTCAAATTTTTTGGCATATTTGTTGGGGCCAATTATATCCTCAAGATATTCAAGAAAACCTTCATCATGGGGTCCCTGAGCTTTTGGCGTCATTAGTGAAATCTACTCAACTTCATGTGTCTTTCCCCTTCACAAGTGTATATTTAATTCAGTTTTCTGGTTGAGGGCTAAATAGAAGAAATTACTGTATCTGCCCAGTGGAGTTTGCTGGGCTCAATAATTTCTCCCAATATAGGCTATACTAGTCAGGAAGTTTGGATATTATAGCAGTAAATTATATTATTTTGTATATAGTTCAGGTTTTATATATTTACAAGGATAGAGAGATTCATCTCAATCATGGTGGCTTGAAAATGTTATAAAACTTTTCTTTTGTTTGGGAGCTGCTAAAACTTCATCATGAATCATGACCAATGATGTTGATTGGTGACAGTAGTTGTATCATAATATGGTGTAAAGATGACTCAAAAGTTCTTACAGTATACCACTGTGCACAGACTCAAGAATCAAGAGGAATATTCTTCAAACTTAGAATGTACACACACATTAACACAAGAAAAAAAGAAAAGAAAACTATTAACCAAAATAAAAATAAAATTAAAAAAAAAAAAAAAGAGTTTCTCCGATAGTTTGGATCATTTCACTAACAAAGTATGAACTAGGAGCATTGTATTGTGCCTAATATTTTTAGTGATTCCAATTCATTCAACACAGAGAGACAGTTTATTCAGCCAAAGAAGAAGGCAAGGATTAAAAGAAATGGACACCATGAGAGTGCTGAGCTGGAACAAAAAAATATACCACTAGCCTTGAATGTAGAGAACAGCAGCTCCTGCCCTAAAGGGCTGTTGCATGCATTGGTTAAATTAGATACCACCACCCCTGCAAACTGTCAGATTCATAGCAGCAATAGTTACGAGAAGAAACTTCATATTAAAGAATAATCAATAGCAATTTCAGTTCTCTCTCATGGTTAAAATGATCAGCATGCATGTTCAATAAGGTTTTTTTCGCTAAAAGGAAGGAAAAACCAGCTCAATTCAGTACATAAAATGAAAGAGAATGAAAGTATGCCACTTCACAGCAGCAATAGTTACAAGAAAAAACTACATAACAAAGAATAATCAATGGTAATTTCAGTTGTCTCTCATTTACCTATAAAAGAATTTTTGAGTTGTCTCTCATTGTTAAACTGGCCAGCAGGCATGTCCAATAAGGTTTTCTTACTAAAAGGAAGGAAAATCAGCCCTTGATTTTGGCTGGTACTCTTACAAGTATTGCTAGCAACTTCTTCAACCACATATTATTCAGCCCTTGATTTTGGCTGGCACCACCCATCAACCTTCTCACTCACAATCACCATACTTATTATTCAGCTTTGTCACTGGCACCAGCCTACTGCGCCATATTTTCATTTTTCATCTTTCAGCCTATCCCAACTACAACAGCCATTTCAACAAATTAGCAATATATACAAGTTGTCAGGAGAAGTGGACCAGAAATTTCAAATACAGATGACATACATAGTAACATAGTAAACAAGCAAAGTGAGGGGGGAAAAACATAGGGATGGTCGGTTCTACCGAACAACATTGACCACCTAGTTGCTTTCGCAAACATGTAGAATGGTACATCAACCTTGCCCTATTCTATAAAAGAAATTGTTATCACAGGAAGGATTTCATCTAACAAAAGAGGATGCAAAATAGTGTTGTTACCTTTCCAAGTGTTGATTCCAAAAATTTGGTTGGAAGAATCCACAATAACTGGTTAAGAAAAAAGAAGTTGCACATTGTTGCTCCCAATGGCTGTCACCTCAATGAGCAAAATGGCTGTCACCTCATTGTTGCTCCCATGATTACAAATTTCTCCACCAGCGCAATGAGCAAAATGACCCAGATGGGCAAAACCTAACACAAACTCCCAGCCACAAAACTGAACTATCACCCAAGACCTTACCCACGACGACAAATGCAAATACAATAAGTAAATAAACTGAAACCCAAAACAAATCATTGAAAATACCATGAAAAAAGATGCAACAACAAATCAAACAAAACCCACAAACAATTGTAACAATATATTCCCCAAGCCTAAAACTATTTCTATATGCCATGTAGTAAGAAAAATCTTCAGGTTTATTTAATGCCTGCAATTCAACAGAAATGGCTTCGGTTATTTAATGCCTGCAATTCAATAGAAATGGACAAGTTGTGCAACTGAAAAATAACTTACATAAGTTATTCTTGTCCATCGAAAATCATTCCCGTTTTCTTCTCCTCACTGGTTGCTTGACTGGTCTCACCTTGCCTTAAAAGAACACAAACAAATATTAATATGCAAATCATTTATCTATCATATGTAATTGGAATTGAATCGAAGTATCATACCATGTCCAGTCCCACAATCAGGAGGATGTGTCCGTGTCCGTTGCGGCCTTCGCGGCCGATCCTTAATGTGTGAAGCCTCTGGTGGGGCAGCGGGTATCTGTGTCTAGATGAACTCGGTATGCACAAACTCAGGGGGGACAGCACTAGGGGTGGGTCGCCCAGGGGTGGGCATGAATCTCATCTCATCTGTACCATGTACATCTGCGGGGGCAATGCTAGTAGTCACTGGGGGAGACATACGGGCGGTGGGCAATGGAGATGTAGTAGGGGATGTGGGTGGGCAGGTATCATCGCTCCTCATGGATGGGGACCGAGATGTGTCCCCATGGGCAAAAGTATGGGATGGACCTGCATCATCGTGTGCCATGGAGCCCATGTCATAACCAATGTCCAAATACATCTCATCTGATGTCTGACTTGCTTCCTCCATGGTGTGGCCGTGCACAGGTGTGTGACGCCGACCAGATGTAGGCACGGGTGTCTGACGCCTACCAGATGTGGGCACGGGTGTTTGACGCCGACCAGGTGTCTGCTGCCGACCAGATGTGGGCATGGGTGTCTGACACCGACCAGATGTGGGCCCAGGTGTCTGACGCCGACTAGATGTGGGTCGCTGACTAGATTGACGGCCTCCTTGCCGTTGACATCTACCTGCTTGCTGACCACGCCCTACAGCAGGTTCCCTTGTGTTGCCCACAGTGCGTGCATCATCCAATGTCAACCGACCGAGCTCTTCAACTGCTCGCAAGGCATTAATACAATCATTGTAGATCTCAGACCCTGGTTCGCACTTCTCCATAATCCTCAACTGTGATTCAACCTGTCACAAGTATACAAGAATAGTGTTAGTAGGTTGAACTAAACTATGCGAAACAAGGTACATTTATAACAGAACAGTGTTTGTAAACTTACCAGAGTGTCCCAGTACGAGGTCTCTCTCGTAATATGGCGAACAGTGCGAGGACGAAACCGCACCATATAATCGTCATTGTAGCTCATCTCCCCATGAAAGGGCGGTGCATCGACAATTGTGGCATGTGCCGCCCATTTAGCAATATGAGTTCTATGTTCAACCGCCCAGTTTTTTTCTTGCTTGCCCTGAAGTATTATCTTGTGAAGTTCAGTTGAAGTATCGACATTGATCGGTACGTCTTGCTTCATCCCAAACTGTCGGAGAACACGTTCTGGGTGATGGCCTTCGACCACCCAAAAATGTATGAGCGGCACGATAGACCTCCATATGCGTTGGCCTGCCGTACAATATGCGGGCAGGGAACCCAAATAATTTCTGTATGGCTCCCAGACAACCTGCAATGATTCAACAGATGCAAACATCCTTAGAAAAAATGTGTAACGAATGTGAACAATACATAGCAACAATGTTTAACTCCTAAATAAAAAATGTTTATTCATTGCCACTTGTACATACGACAACTACATGCCAAAGCGATTCCTACTTGTAACGCACGATACCTGATTTGGCCGTATCGAAATGAGCGACAAACGATAGGCGCGTAGGACGTGCATTGGATGTTCAGTTGTTATCTTAGCCCCTTTCCATCTACCAAACAACACAGACATAACCTTCATATTAGGTACTTACATAATTCCCATGCGAAAAAGATAATACAAAAATTTAAAACGGTAACTATCTAAGATCCTACATACCTGATAGCAAGTGGACCTGGGGGCAGTGCCTGGTGCGGATGCCTCATCACAGGACATATGTATGGAAACCTCTCCCATGCCCACAACTGCACCAATAGCACGGCACCGCCAATCTGCTTGGCTTCCTTCTCTGATTCCTTACAAAGGTGTCTATATAACCAACTTAATGCTGCACTACCCCAACTATATCTCTTTCCATTACTAATTGGATTGAAAAATTGCAAATACATAATTGAGTGTCGTTCGCCAGACTTGTCCATAAACAATATACCAGCCAACATCTCCAGTATGTAAAACCGAGCATACTGCTGCATAAGCTCCTCACTGGCATCAGCCGGGAGAGGGTCCCTAAACCGATCCTCAAGCCACTTGGCTTTTATCCTAGGCCCTTCCATCACTCCAGTGTTCTTAAAGACTGTAACTCCACGAAGACCTCTCGGCGGTCTATGCCCTAGCATGCTGGCACATAGGTCACCCCAATCATCCATATGGGTATATCCCACCACCGGCAACCCATCTACAGGAACCCCCATTATAACCTCTATGTCTTGCAGCGTGATGGTCATCTCACCGACGGGCAAGTGGAATGAGTGGGTCTCCGGCCGCCATCTCTCCACCAAAGCCGTGATCAAGCTATGGTCAATGTCTATATTTGGAACCCGAAATAGTCCATCTAATCCTGCATCCGTGATATGAGCGGCGATACGTGGGTCTAACCCACCTTCAAACAGACCTTCAAGCAAACCTTTCTCTCGGTGACGGCAAGTCAATACACCTGGCACTCCCTGCAAACAGAGCAACTTAGTATTAATAATAGCATTCACTAAGCACAAAATAATTACGCTTCAAACTTAAATGCCAAAAATCTTTCTACTACATATATTGACAATGATTTTGGACAAGTGCATACCTCGCCTGCCAAAGGAGCATCCCAAAGCAAACTTGAACGATGCGCATCCTGCCTCATCAAGACATCCCGTATAGAGGGTCCCGCTCTAAGTGGGTCCATATCTGGCATAAATTAAAGGTGATTAATGGCCCATTAGGTCAAATACAAAGCATATTTTGTTTGAAAATACAAAGACTAGCTCTACTAATTTTGAAGTTGCATATTTTGTTTGAAAATACAAAGACTAGCTCTACTAATTTTGAAGTTAAATTTGTGTGTGTGTGTGCACGCACTCTTAGAAATATATAAATACCAATAAACCCAAAATGGTACATCAGAATCAATCGAAACAAAAATATCTCATTGTCATGGCCCAACTGAAATGGCCTTCAGTATGAAATCAAATCCCTTGTTCCAAATGCACCACAAAATACATTTTATTTACAAGTATTTATCTATTGAAGGCATGTCAAATAATCTTTTTTCCCAAGATATTTATATATTTAAAATTAGGAATGGCATTTCGAAAAAAGAATTGCCATTCCAAACTCAAACCCTCTAAATATTTTAGATGTAAAATTCTACAAAATTTTAGGAATTTCATCCAAAACTCAAAGACATTTATGTCTACAAAAACAAACTTGTTTCAAATCTATTTTGTTTATTTAACCATAAGTTTGGTTGAAAGGGTTGGATTACCTAAAATTTAACATTTAACACGTTTACTTTTGTTAGAAAATTACTAATTTTAAAGGTAAATAAAATTAACGATAGTGACATCCTAATAATTTACATATATAATCTAGCTGGGTTTGGATACAAAACTTGCAAAACCTAAACCCTTCTCAGACAATAATTTACATATATAATCTAGCAGGGTTTGGGTACAAAACTTGCAAAACCTAAACCCTTCTCAGACAATTGTTTAAAAATTTAGAAAACAAACACATACTAAACACTAATTTAAAAATCTTAAACCCCTTACCTTTTAGGATAGGAAACCCTACTAAACTTTCACATTACCATAGTTAAAATGAAATATAAATAACTAAAAAAACTAAAACTAAAACTAAAACTAAAACTAAAAAACTAAAACTAAAAAACTAAAACTAAAAAACTTAAAAACTAAAAAACTTACCTTAGTGCGAGACAGTGAGAGACCTGAGTGAGAGGTCGCCGACGAGCATCTTCCGCCGCCGCCGCCGCCATTGCCGTAGAGTTCCCAAGAGTTAACCGACGAGAACTCCACTTGCTTCGAGAACTCCACTTGCCGTTCCACCTTCCAAAGCAGAAGAGAGACTTCCGCCGCCGACAAGCCTCCTCCGCTGCAACGGGTTTTCTACCGCCGCCGGTGTGAGGGTTTGGGCTTTGTGTGAATGTGTGAAGGAGAGGGAGAGAGGGTTTGGGCGTTCTGGTTTGAGAGTGAGGAGTGAGTGAAATTAAAATGGGTGTAAGTTTTACAAATGAGTTTAACTGGAGTTTTGAAAAAATTTTAAACGGTACTCGAGTTCTACAAGCTCGAGTACTGTTTTGAATTTTAAATCCAATTGCTACAAGCAATTGGGGCCAATACAGATCAATACCCGAGTTTAGTGAACTCGGGTACCTTATTGAACAGTACTCGAGCTCATGAAGCTCGAGTACTATTTGAAATTTTGAACAGTACTCGAGCTCAGGAAGCTCGAGTACTGTTTGAAATTTCTGACTCAGCTGCCACGTCAGCGTGCCACGGTGGAAGTCAAAAAACATAGTACTCGAGTTCACCAAACTCGAGTACTTAAAAAGATGGTACTTCGCTAATTATTTCTGAAACAGTGTTTTTGGGCTAAATTTTTCCAAATTTTATGGTAATGGGCCATTTTGGCCTAACATTGAAGTATTAAAAACAAAGCCCAAATCAAACTCAATTAAGGGCAAAAAAGAAGCTGCTCATGCTAGGCATCTTCAACATTCTCCTATCTCTGCCGACAGTCTGAGAGACAACATGCTCACTCCATCTGTTTGGTTTGCAAGCATTTTAGCACTCAAATCCGAGGTGAATGGAGAATTCATATTCGAGGTTAACTCCAACAACAACGTGGACGATCTTTGTGGAAGGGAGGATCATGGGAATGTTGAGAATAATAGCAGAAGAATTTCGGGCTCGTCCAACATGCACATCAAGCTCAACAATGGGGTTAATCCCTCTGACAGAATCAACTTGGGGACTGAGGAGAGACTCGCCGGGAGTGGAGATAGGAAAAAAATTGATCATGGGCACTCTGCCAGTGAATCCGAAGGAAAGTTTGATAGAGAGAAGGATCATGGGAATGTTGAGAATAACAGCAGAAGAATTTCGGGCTCGTCCAACATGCACATCGAGCTCAACAATGGGGTTAATCCCTCTGACAGAATCAACTTGGGGACTGAGGAGAGACATGCCGGGAGTGGAGAGAGGAAAAAAAAATTGATCTTGTGCACTCTGCCAATGAATCCGGAGGAAAGTTTGATAGAAAGAAGGATAATGATACCCATCACTGCCGTGAAGATGTTGGGAGTGCTGGAGCAAGGACAGAAGATGGAAGTGGTGCAAGTGATTGGATGGATTTTGATGGAGGAGGCGATGTTTCTCCTTCCATTTGATGTAGGTCTGCCCCCCCTAATCTTTGTTTAATCATGAATATTATTGCTTGGAGTTTTCGAGGAGCTTTAAAGCCCTCTTTTCGGAATCATGTTAGGGACTTGGTCCAGACCATGATCTAGCTGTTATGATCATTATGGAGACCCGGATTAGGGGTGTGCGAGCCAGAGGAATCACTGATAGGCTTTCGTTTGACGGGGCAATGTGACTCAGTTGGCTATATCAGAACAAGAAATTCACGTTTTGGTGAAGGTACCCCTTTCAAATTTTGAATTCATTTGCTCTGCTGTGTATGCCAGCCCTAGATTCCATGAAAGATACATTTTATGGAATAATTTAAAAAATGTTGCTAATCTGCATGACATGCCTTGGATTATTGCTGAGGATTTTAATGAGGTTCTTACTGAAAGGGATAAGTTTGGGGTAGAAGTGTTAGCTCAAAAAGGTCTCTGCTTTTTAAAGAAGTGCTTGACTGTTGTAATATGATTGATATGGGGTTTGTGAGACCCTAGTTTACCTGGACAAATAAACGGAATGTCAATGCTCTTGTCCAAGAAAGAATTGACCGCTTTTTTGCCAACCCTAAGTGGTATGCAACTCACCCGGATGCCAGAGTAACTCACCTTACTAGATGTGTGTCTGATCATTGCTCGGTTCTCCTAGAGTCAAACCCAAGTACTGGTGTTTTTCTTCCCAAACCATTCAAGTCTCATAGTGTTTGGCTTTCAGATTTATCTTTCCCAGGAATTTTCATGGATGCTTGGGGTCAAGCTCGTCCACTTTGGGAATCTATTGAAAATTTTTCCAAGAAAGCTATGGATTGGAACAGAAATCATTTTGGGAATATTTTAGGTAAAAAGAAGCAAGTTATGGCTTGCCTTAATGGCATCCAAAAAGCCATAGCCATTTACCCCTCGCATTCTCTGCTTGAGCTAGAGAAAGATCTACTCAAAGAGCTAAATGTTTTGTTATACCAAGAGGAGGAGTTTTGGCTGCAAAAATCTAGAATTAACAAGCTGGTTGAGGGTGACCGAAATACTACATTTCACCACTTGACTGCCATAGTGAGGCGACGACGCAATAAAATATTATGCATTAAAAATGATTTGGGGGAGTGGATTCAAAGTGAAGTTGGGACCATGAATTTTATTAGAGGGGACTTTGAGAAATTATTCACATCTAGCTTAGAGTCCTCTCCTTTCCACCCCTTTCAGCCGTCTAAGTGGCAAGCTGTTTTGACTGAGGAAAAGAGGTCCAATTTGGGTGTTATGGTCACGGATGTGGAGATTAAGGAAGGGTTATGGGCTTTGAAGGCTTTCAAAGCACCGGGTCCAGATGGTCTTCATGGAGGATTTTTCCAAAGATTTTGGCTTATTGTGGGGAATTTGGTGAAGGCAGAAGTGAAAAAAGCTGTCATGGAGTGTAAAATTCCGGATTACCTTAACCGCACCAATATTGTGTTGATCCCCAAGATTGCAGGTCTAGAGAGATTAGGAAATTACCACCCAATTAGTTTATGCAACACAGTGTACAAGATGGTCACCAAGATTATTGTTGCTAGGATTCGGCCTTACCTTGATAAACTTGTTTCCCCTCTTCAGTCAGCTTTTGTTCTAGGAAGGAGAAGTGTGGACAATGCCATTGTGGTCCAAGAACTCATCCATACTATTAGTAGCAAGAAAGGTAAGGTGGGGTACATGGCCATCAAAGTGGATTTGGAGAAGGCATACGACAAGGTTGAATGGAGTTTTATTCAGGAAGTGCTAATCAATGCAAACCTTCCCTAAAATTTGGTTAGCCTTATAATGAGTTGTGTGTCATCAATTTCTTCTTCCATTCTTTTTAATGAAGGGAACATGGAGCCCATTCTTCCCTCTCGAGGAATTAGGCAAGGCGATCCACTATCTCCCTATTTATTCATCCTTTGTATGGAAGCCCTTGGCCATCTTATTGAGGAGAAATGCGAGGAAAAGTTATGGACCTCTGTCAAAAGTTCCATAAGTGGGGTTGCTTTTTCGCATCTCTTCTTCAAGGATGATTTGGTGCTCTTTGCTAAGGCAGATCATGTCAATTGTTCGACTATTAGGGATGAGTTGGATGATTTTTGTATTAGATCTGGGAAGTCCATAAGTGCTAGCAAATCATGGGTTTTCTTCTCCCCAAATGTTGATGTTGATACTAGAGAATCCTTATGTGATATATTAGGATTTCATTCCACCCCTAACCTTGGTAAATACCTTGGATTTCCCATAAAGCATCGTGGGACCAACAATGAAGATCTTAGCTTTGTGCTGGATAAGGTTAAGAATAAATTGGCTGGTTGGAAAGCCAATCTTCTTTCTTTAGCTGGCAGGGCTGTTTTGATTCAAGCATCTACTTCCACCATCCCAGTGTACGTTATGCAGTGCACGGCTCTTCCGAAGAAGTTGCTTGACAACATTGATAAGGTTAATCGAAATTTCCTATGGGGGTCCACGAAAGATGCCAAAAAAACTCATTGGGTGGGATGGCATAAAGTGAGCAAATCTAAGGAGGAAGGGGGTTTATGAATTCAATCAGCTAAGGGAAGGAACCAAGCTTTGTTGGCCAAGCTAGATTGGAGATTCCATGTGGAAACGGATGCTTTGTGGGTTAAAGTTCTTAACAAAAAATATTGTTCTAACCGTAGGCTTAGGGCCAAGAATGGTGATAGACTCTCTTGTTCTAGGGCTTGGAAGGCTATGAAAATAGGGGGTGAAGTATTCAAGAAGGGGAGTAGGTGGATTCCGGGGAGAAATAGCACTTTGAGTGTTTGGCATGACAATTGGGTTCCCAATGGGTCCTTAAGATCAATTATTCATGGCCCTCTCTCTATTGTAGATGAATCTCTTCGGGTTAAGGATGTTTTTTGGTCTGCAAGGGTGGGATTGGTCTAGGATTTCCTTTGTGTTACCAAGTCAAGTTCTTATGGATATCAACTCTATTCCTTGTTCCTCTAGAGCTGACCAAGAAGAAGATAGGTTATTCTGGGCAGGAGCAAAGAAAGGGGATTTTGATTTGAAATATGCTTACTCTATAGCCACAGGTAGTGTGGTGGAGGGGAGTTCTTTTTCTGGTAATTGAGTGTGGAAAATAGACACTTTGCCTAGAATAAAGACATTTATTTTTGGTAGTGTTTGCACAATAGCATCGGAGTGGGAAAGTGTCTTGTTAGAAGGTGTATAAAGGACTCGGCTACTTACCCTTTGTGCCAAAGGGAACCTGAATCTATTCTACATAGATTGACGGATTGCGAGGTAGCTAAACTTACTTGGGGGCAGTTAGGAATCCATGAATACAGCAACTTCTATGAGGGCAATCTGAGTTTTTGGCTTGAGAAAAACTATAAGTTTAATGGGAATAAAGTGAGCAGCGAACCCCCCTGGAGTATTGTCTTTCCCTTTGTTGTTTGGCTTATGTGGAAGCACAGAAATGGTGTGGTTTTTAAGAACCAAAATGTTCAATCTTCTATCCATAAGGATGCGTTGTTTCAGGCAGTAGAGTTTTAGCATTGTGGGCTGTCGCCGAAAGTTGCAAGTAGCAGAAAGTCGGTTCGTGAAAGATGGGAGAAGCCCCAAGTTGGTTGGTATTGTCTTAATACTGATGGTGTTGCATCAGCTAGTTCAGGCAGAGCTGGTTGTGGTGGATTGGTCAGGAACGAGCAAGGAGAGTGGCTCGAGGGATTCTCCACAAGGCTTGGGTGTTTGAATAGTTTCATTGCAGAGTTGTGGGGCCTTAGAGATGATCTTATGCTTTGTAAAAGTATGCAGCTGAATGCAATTAACGTATAAATTGATGCCATGGTTGTTGTTCAACTCCTCACCAAGTCAACAAACAATAATCTCTCTATTTTGCCTCTTATTGATGATTGCAAGAAGTTAATCTCCCAAATCCCCCATGTTCGGATCATGCATTGTTATCGTAAAGCTAATTTGTGTGCTAATTTTTTGGCTAGTATAGGGACTGGTCAAGAGAGAACTTTTAAGTTGTATCAAGATCCTCCTGTGGATCTTTTGGAGCTGTTAAGCTCGGATAGAGATGGCTTGTATGTTAACAAGACCATCTATGATTCTTCTCTCCCTACTTAGTTTTGTTTGTTTAATTAATTTTCCCTCCTACCAAAAAAATGTGTAGCAGTTTCAACTTTTGGCTCTACTACTACTTAGCTGTTGAGATTTTTTATTTTATTTTTTATGTTGGTAAGAACAAAATTATTTTTGTTTATAATTTTTTAAATGATAGGGTTGTTTATTTTAAATAAAATTGGTTAATTGAGCTTAATTTTTTTTTTTTTAATTTTACTATTGGTAATTTTTGTTGTTGAGCTATTTTTTTGGGCTTGTATATTTTGTTTTGGATTTTAGATCTATAAATTATTTTTATAGTCACTAAAATGAGGAAAATACTGGTGCTACAAACTTTTTTATAAATTATTGATGTAATAAGCGGTTACTAGTAAGTAAATAAATGATGTAAGTGGTAAGTCAGTGTGCAAACCAAAAAAAAAATTACTACCAAAACAGTTTGTAAAAATGTTGTAAAAAAGTTTGTAAGTATAGCATTATTCTTAAAGAATCAGTGATATTCTTTAAGGGAAAAAATGTAATTTTATAGAACAAAATTGCTAAAATTAGTACATATATATATATATATATAATATATATTTTTTTTTTTTTTAAATTAGGGGGGCAACAAATATAGCTACGTCCTTGTCACTATGAAAGATAAAGAGTGAATTGTAGTATTTTTGAGATTTTTGAAAAAGCAATCATAGTGGCAGCTACAAATCACCCAAATGAGTTCAGGCCTCGAAAAGGGGGGGTCCTGATGTAGTTACTCATAATTATTATGAATGGGCTTTCAAGTAGAAGAATCCAATCTAGTCCAATATCTAAATCAATATATATCAGTCCATTAATCACCACAATTAAAAGGAATAAAATATTCTCACTTTTTCAACGTGAGATTAAACATTCTACTAATTCATTATCTTCCATATTAACTCATTGTTTTCATATATTTATATTTATGTTGTAATATTAATCAAATTTTATTAAATAATATTAAAATATGTTTGCTTGAAGCTAGAGTTCTAGGATCTCAGTGCACGCTGTAATGCAAGGCAAAGAACGATGTGGTTTCAATAATCATGGGTTTTGAAGCTGTTGGTTAAAGGTATACCATGTGAGTGCAAAATCAAGACCTAGAACTAGGAAAAAGAAAAAGGTTTTGAAACAAAGAAAGGTTCTTAATGGTGCTCAAAGGTATGACAGCCTTCTTTTGTCAAAAAGTAGAGCTTCACAAGTATCTATAGGTAGGTTAAACAAAACAGTACAATTCATCCTTGGAAATTTAAATAATATCTAAAAGGAGATACGCAACAACAATAGTTGTTACGCATACACTCATGTTGAGCCACATAAGTGTAGCATTATGATCTATTGTGGTCCAATTCAATCCATTTGGTCCACTTCGGTCTATTCGGTCCCTTTTGGTCCACTTTGATCCTTTTGGTCCATTGCGATCCATTTCAATCCACTGTCCACTTTGGTTCCTTCGGCCTAATGATGTCACATTCTTAGTGTAATATTTGTAAGTTCTTGATAAAATTACATTTTTCTTATGTTATTAAAATATTTTATATATATATATATATATATATATATATATATATAAATGAATGATTTACTTATATCTGCTACTTCTTTAAGTTATCTAAGACATATAGAAGATGAATCATATGTAAGGAGCACTAAAAATAATTTTCAACCACACATTACATTATTTGAAAGATATATTGTCTTATATAATAATTGAATGTAAAATGCAGTATTTTCCTTAAAAAAAATACTTATAAAATTTAAAACACATTCAAATAACAAATGTAGATAACTTAATTTACAAAATTTAATATATTATATCAACATAAATAATTATATCATTTTAAAAAGGGTTTGAGACTGCACCTATAAGTCATATCTATTATTTTCATACCATTTTTAAAAGTACAATGTCAATGGATATTCCAATCTAAATCCTAACACAGTCTAAGAATTCCGAGGGTGGGAAGAATAAGATTGAATTATTATTGGTCAATCTTTCTCAATTTCAGATATATTAAATGTTGATTTTTTACCCTTCTATTACGGGACAATTTTGCAAAATCATTTTCAAGAAATTAGCTTACCAAAGTGAGAAGTCATTTTTGGTATGTGAATAAGTGAATTCCATTACCCCTTTCGAAGTTACCTTCTTAATTTGAATTAAGGAAATTATTTAAAATTCTTACAAAACGTTTTATACTCTAAATGGTGTGGACTTCTATCAATTGAGGCACTTGGTGCCTCACTATATTTATCATGTAAACTTTGTTAGGATTTAGATCATTTACAATAACAGAATATATTGTTTCTCAGTGGATTCTAGTTAGCTCACTAGTAAAGTTTCTGATGATTGAATAAGAGATCTGGGATTCAATTTCCGCCTATACCAAAACCTGATTAGTGTCTTGGCTTGATGATAAAGAGCTATCATTAGGAGCGGATTCCATATGTTGAAAATCTCTCCAAAATGATATATATATTGTTTCTCAAAAAAAATTAAAAACAATTACAGAATATATTGTTTTTTTTTTTTGGGAAACACAGAATAAATAGTTCTATTACATATTTCTTCAAATTCTAACTTATACATATATTAAATAGATGGTTTACATGATTCTCAAAAAAAAAAAAAAAAAAATGATGGTTTACATTTTGCCATGATATCAGTAATTTAATTGTTTAAATGCAAATTATGTTACATCATATAAATCACTCATTTAATAATCAATCGCCAAAATTTTAAAACTTTATGGTGAAGTTATTATAGGATCTGATCCAACTTTGTGATTATTAACTAATATTAAATAAGTTGTCTTATACTAATATTGAGCATAGGAAGTATTTCTTTTCCTGCAATTAGCTCCATTTATATATATTTATATTTATACTAATTACAGAAAATCTAACTAGCTTTCACTCACAAAAGATTACGTGAATAAAAAACTTCTAAATTCTAGCAGTATCTGTTTTACACAAATTTGTACAGTATACACACTCTTTAGGTGGCAAAATTTTCATATGCCTCAGCTTATGCTCCCCATATGAGTTTGACGTGCGGGTTCCTTTAGGTGAAACCCACATGTCAATCTCATATAGGGCGCATAAGCTTGGCATAAGAAGTACCTTCTCAAGTGGATTTTGACATTCCTTGGTTCTTCTGAGTTTTAACTTTCCGTTTCTTGTCATTTTAGATGATCAAAAAAACTGCACAACTACCAAGGTGAAAATTTTTTATTAAAAAAAATAAATAAATAAAAAAGGAGGAAGAGAGAGACAAACAAGCAAACACAAACAAGTGACAGAGAATGAAATTTTATCATAAAGTCACGTTATAAACTTTACTAAAAAATCTCAAGTGACAAGTTAATAATAAGTAAAATGATAATATTAGTAATAGACTCAAATGAGAACTAATAAAAATTTGGCAATTAAAATTGTTTGTCAAAACTTTTGTGCATGTAGTGTCCATTTGGAATAAGCTGTAAATTTCGGCTTATTTACAACTTCAATTTATTTTTTCTAATATTCATAAGTCTTATTGCACTTTTTGCTATTATTTTAGGGTCTTATTATACTATTTAACTAACTTTTACTTTTATTTATAGTATTTTAAGCGAAAAAAAAACTTTCAATTTTTGCTAAATAAACAATATTCCAAACGTATACAAGTGTTGCTTATCTGTTTTAAACAAATTGGACCAATATCATCTTCGAAGCAAATGCTGAATATGGTAAGACTATGATGGTTGTAGCATTTAATGGAAAGACATTCACCAATGGAAGAAGTGAGCTCCAATACGAGACACTTCCTCCAACATCCTTCTTGCCATCTTCACTTCCTTAATATATTTTTCATAAACTAGGAAAGTAAAGTCATTATATATGTCAAAGCACATAACAGCGAGTAAAAGAAAACCCCCATTGCTGATAAGAGGTTTGTACGAAACCGCTTAAAGCTCTGAAATTTCTGTGAATTTTTCTCTAACTTCTTTGGCAGTTTTCTTTTATTGGCACCAACTCATGTCTTTTTCCTGAATCACTCCTCAAAACAAAAAATGTTTTTCCTTTTCTTTCTCCCTCTCTTTTCCCATTTTCTCTCTCAAAAGTAGTACGTTTTTTTGTCACGTCCAGTTTCTCATTTTGATCTGAATGCCACGTCTTCTATGCTTCAACTGCATGCAAAAGATAAAGAATAAAATAGTGAGCTTCATATATATCGTGTCATATAGTGACTTCAAGTTTTGATCTTTGAAATCATTGTTTGGCAATTCTTGATTGCCATATCAACGATTTTGTATGAAAAATTGCACACCCATTTGAATTTTTGTATATAATCATGTGATTTTGATCAGAAAAGCACTACTTAGTCATCCAGTTTTTCAAAAATTTTAAGAGTACTTCTGAATACCCATTTCCATTTCATAATTGTTAGAAAGAAATTCTTTAGAGTAACAGGAAGTACTTAATTTTAGCTTTTAAAACGCACTGCTAGAAATCCCCATTTGATGATATGTTTTGTTTCAGGTTATCACCATGAAAGATAAAAGCTTTAGTTAATGGAGAGACTATTTTCAGGGAGTGAATTGTAGTATCTTTGAGATTATTGAAAATGCAATCATAGTGGCAGCTACAGATCACCCAAATGAGTTCAAGTTACAAAGGGGTCAGATTGTTGAAAAACTTTACTCTTGCCAAGCAGGGACTCAATGTTGTGGGCAAAATCACAATGAGTTAGCAATGCTCAATGAGACCAACAATGGCAATTTCAATGATGAACATACAATTGTGATGGCTAATACTAGATTAACTAGTAATGCTGCTGATCTGGAAGTTGGTGGCAGTGAGCAGAGTAAGGTTGATAGCAGTAGTGATCAGACAGAGATGAATACGACCCAAGAGAGCAAATACAGTTACAGCGAAACGGAGGCATTGACAGATGAGATTGATGAAGAGAGTGAGATTTTTTTAGAGGTTTTAAGGACCAAGGAGATTCTTGAAAATAGTCAAGATGAGGTTTGTATAAATTGTTGCTTCGAAGGTGTAATTCAGTTTTAGAGTATAATTGAATGAGATCATTTTGTTAGATCACACATTGGGAATGTGCCCGGATCACTTTTAGGATTTTACTTTTTGTTTTTTAATAAGTTGCGCTTTGTTTTCATCTACAGTCTGAAACAGTAATATTCGAGTCCTTGAGGAAGCTGCAATTGATGGTTCATTCTGTTGAGGTTCTGCAGGTAAAAATTGAGTCCATTTTCAGTTATTAACGATGGTTTTCCTCTACAAACAAGGAATACCAATCATCATTTAGATAATACATTATTAAGTTAGCTTGCAATTCTTGCAAAAATTTAAATCTCTAATGGCGCGCTTATTCTTCCTATAGAAATGATCCAAACACTATTGCACTCTATATACCTATTATATAAAGTTCTGTTTGTTTCTATCTATCATTCCTTCTATAGCACATAAAATGAGTCAAATATAAAATCTCACTGTACAATTCTTTAATAGTCAATGCCGTGCTGTAATATTTACTTTTGAGTTTCATGGAAAATCAGTGTCTCAAATGTCTTACTCTCCTCTAAAAAGATTTATTATTCGTGAATGATCCTGTGTCCAGAAACACTGATATGAAACATAGCTAGCTCAAATTAAGTACAACTTGCACTAAAGAACCGTTTGGATTCCTCACTGAGTTATTTCTTCCTCAATCAACTGAATTTATTGACTTCTTTTTATTATTATTTTTCTTTGTATAGATGCTTGAACTGTTAAGATCTTTTGTTACTAACATTGTCTTTCAGAAGCAGTTTAAATCTATGACAGGGTAGTTGCATCTTCATCCCTTGGCAGTGATACATTCAGCGTATTTTGCATTCTTTTCTAATCATCTCTTGGCTTCTTATACCACTTAAATTACTTAGTGATTCACGTGCGTGCCCATTTAAGAGTTTAGTGAAATTATGTCTTCTCAGCTATATAAGGCCATTCTTGAGAATCACTCAACGTTATCTTTCATGTTATATTGTTTCCGATCACTTGGAAATGCTTCTCTGTCAAAATTATATTTGATTCGTACAATTGTATATTCAACTAATTGGGTTAATTAAGTTTTCTATGACATTATATGTTTGAGCTTGTGGGTTTATGATCAAGTTCCTTCCTTTCAGGCCACAAATATAGGAAGAACGGTTAATGCTCTTCGAAGGCACAGGTCAAAACAGATTAGAAAGTTTATACAGACACTTATTAAGTACGAATCTGTTGCCTCTAGCTACTGCCTGTTTACAATGATGGTTATCCATAAACAAGTGACTTGAAACTGTTTTGATTTTAACGCTGCTATACTATCTCTTTTAGAATATATTGATAATGAAGATTCTGTTTCCATCTTGTTGAACCTTAAAGTGGAATCTTTAATGTTATTTGTCAATTCAGGTTATTAATAATTCTTTACATAATTATAGTGAAAATTTTATAGACACTGCAATTCAGTTTTGTATTCTACTATTAGTTTCCAAGATCATACATCCCCTCTCTAGTAATTTACTGATCTACAATGTAGTGGCAGACATCACCAGGAACCCTATTTATTATTGAACTTTTATTGACCTACAAATCTTCTTGCCACGTCTGCTGAGTTATTTTTTATTAGTACAGTACATTCATTTCCTTCGACAGATACGACAAATATGATATACTTGAGTTGCATTAGTTACATTAGTACTTGAAATGTGATCTATAGCATATGCCTCAAGTTCTGCTTTATAGCAAAAAAATAACAGGTCAGCTTTTTTGAGGCATAGCAGAATAGCTCTGCAAGCTTCCAGGGAATGTACTTGGCTATGCTATATATTCCAAGGTATTATGAAGCATATACTATTTGGTGTAAGGCATACTGAGACATATGTTTCGGATAATATGAACTTCAGCTACTTTAATCAGGTGACACTGATTTAGATAATTTTTCAAACCTGATGGCAATATTTTTCAAATGCCCAAAATAATCTTGACTGCCTTTCAATGTTACATGATAAAAGATAATGGAAAGAAACTCATTTGCCTAATTTGGCGGTAATTGGATACTGCAGCATTTGGAATTGCATTTCCATGTTATTCAATTAATTATTGATATTATATACACAAACACCAATATGGGAAAATATTACAATGCCACTCTAAAAATGTTGAGTGCTCATCTCATGCATGGAACGACATGGACATTTGAGCTCTGACACATCATGCTGTTAAACATATATTGAAATCAAAATTAATGAATTCTTCATTTGCTAAGATTTTAGTTTGATACGTGCATCTTAGAGGGATGGCCGAGTTTCAAGCCCCATTGTAATATTTCGAATATACTTTTTTACTGAAGATATGAAGAAATAAGAACAGACACAATAATGTTATTCTGTTCTAAGATTTCAGGTCTAATTTCTACACATACAATGTACCTGACAAATACACTTTTGGGAAATATAAATATTCCAGAAGCTTTTTAACCTTTTAATTATATCATCTCATCCTATGACCTGTGTATTGGGGTAGGCTGGAGGTTGGGTGCTAGTATGCTTCAGAAGAGTTGGATGATTTATGTCCATTATTGGAATTTTTAGGAAAGAAATTTGAAACTACCTTGTAAAAGAGTAATACAACTATAAAACATAGAATAAACTTTTAAACTAACAGTTTTTTCTTACTGTTTGTATGGATTTTCACTAATGGTAATGTTTTGCCTATAGAAAGCTATAATAAGCTGCTAATAGGGGCTATAAAATGATTAGTTGAAAAGATGGCATAACTTTACAATGGTGATTGATGAAAGGGTCTTATGGGAAAAAAAAAAAAATTTCCTTTACATGCTGCCATGTGTAGCATTTACATGAGTGTGTTTGATGCTTTCCATCTCAAATCAACGTGATGAAATTTAGCTCAGAAAGAAGAAATTTTTTTGAGGTTTAAAATTTATCTTAAGCCCTAGAAATGTGTGATATCTCAAGTTTATTAGCAGCTTTAACCATTGTCTACATTGGTGAAACATCTCTTAGAATCTAATTGTCATCGTTTATTCCAGTGGTTGGAAGATAATGACAAACGAGTGGCTTGATGCTGCAGCAATTATTGCCGGTAATGAAACTAAGAGTTTATATATAGAATGTCTTCCTCTTTAATTATACATCCTTCAATTTACACTTTTATAACTATTTTCTTAAGGTTTCCTGTGCAGAAGGTCCTGTAGACTCTAACCCTTCCACTGTTTTTGATGAGGAAGGGCTCCCTTCTCCTCCATTGGATGAAGGGGCTCTCTTTGCATCAAAAACTCCAATAAAGCTCTCACAGGTATAGGCTCTGTTAGCTTTTGAGGCTGTGTCACAGTTTTTTGTTAGCTTTTGAGGTTCGATTATAGTTTTGGATTTTATGGTGATTTACTGATTGAAAGCTGATTCTTTGTGCTTTTTAACCGGCCTGATGCAAAGTTCTTTGATGGCATCGATGACGATGGAAGTGAGTTATAAAACCTTAGTTTTATTCAGTATAGCTTCTTGTTTGGAACTTAAATTTTAGGTATGTTATGTTTTTTGCAGATTTTGAACTCAGCATGGAGTATGACAAGAATCTTGAAAGTGGAACAAAACCCCTGTCAGGAAACCAAAATAGTACCAAGCATTACTCACAGCTTCCCATGGAGGCCACTACACCTATCCGTGACAAGAAGCACCAGCTGACACAGCAACAATCTGTCATTAAATTAACCAGTAATACTGAAACATCAAATACTATATCTAAGAAAGGAAGAACTCATAATTTGAATTTGGAACAGAAGGTCAATAACAAAATAGAGTTCCAGAACAAGAAGAAAATCCATAATAGCCCATCAACTAGTGAACAAGATGTAAGTATCATCACTATGAACTTTTTGCAGTTTTCAACTTCAAGCCTCCATCTACATCTCATCCATGATGTTCTTCCAGAAATCTAGGCTTTTAGATGATGCTGCAGTCCAAGCAAAACTGAAAGCTACAAAGAGGAAACTTCAAGCTTGTTACCAACAAGCTGAGAATGGTTTGTATAGTACCACTGTCTTTTGGTTTTTTCAGCTTGTGAATTATAGCTTTTCACTCTTACATGGGCTTTGAATTTTTCTTTTTCTTTGCTCTGCTCCAGTGAAAATGCAACGGAAAACAAAATTTGTGGATTTGCATGAACTTCCTAAACAAAGGCTTCGCCGTAAAAAACCATATTCGAAACGCTAGACTTATTTCGGGCATTTGACAAATGGAAGGCACTAACTACTTCATCCTGTGGGATTGGGCATATCATATGTTTTACCTTTTTTTTTTTCAGACAATATAAGTCGATAATGGAACAAAACATATAACTTGTTTCTTTGCAGTGACTTGACCCTACTGGTGTGGGAAATGGATATATCTGAGTTTTGAGTTAGCCAAGGGGCTAGTTATACTGTTGAAACCTGATTGCATTGCCAGATTATTTCATGTAGATACAGGAAAGTTTTCCAGAGCTTTAGCTCAGGAAGACATATAAGACTATTTTACATTGAAATCAGTAGATTATAGAAAAGATAAAAAATAATAATAATAATAATAAATTAAAAATCTTCCGTGAATGAGAACATTTTTGCAAACAAAAACCTTTCACAAACTATTCCAGGGAATCCACCTTGGAATTCCCTGTCTACCACTTTTGATCTCTAGATAACCAGCTTTGATTTTTGAGATGATATAATGTGTATGCAATAACATGTGCTGGTGAAGAGAAGATTTACTGCTGTTGTTTGCTGTATCACATCATTGTAGAGATGAATACTTAGCTGAAGAATTCATCACTGCAGAAGATTATATCTATTCAATAAAATGTGCTGGTCACTGAGAAATAGCCCCAGTTTAAAATAGAAAATCTCATCGGCATGACTACATTGTGTATTTGTATGGTCAACTGAGTTTAACCCCAATATAAAATGATACAGATGAAAACATGGTATTCAACAAAATCTAATACTATATATAATAGTAGAAGCATTTTCCTACCATTAAGGCCATTTTCCAATAAAAGAGAAATTTGATTATTAGAACCTCACCCAGGGAACTACTAACTAAAACAGGATAACCTGGCAGTGATGCCATTGTTTTAGAACTTCATCATGGTCAGACTCACTGGGAAATATTTCCCAAAATATAGCTTCATTCCACCGAAAGTTTTTTCAAAACCCTAGAAAAACTTCCCTGAAAATATTGAAGTTGTCCTAATCCAATACTGAAATTTACTTATCCAAAAAAAAGAGTCGTTATTTAGGAGTAGGGTAACATGCTACTCTCTCATCTCAAGTAATAGTAAATCCTACTAATTAAATTCAAGATCCACCATTTATGTTAGAGAAAAGAGTTCGTTGTACTACTAAAGTACTGTCTCTACTGAGATATTGGAAATGAAAAATTATTCAGTACACCTGATAAACTACACCCTTCCCTCACATAAATGTTGGTCCTATGTGTGGGATCCACATGCGGGGTCCACCTTAATGTGAAAATAGGGTGGTCCACCTAGGTGCACCAAATAATTTCATGAAATTGTTGAGACATGTCATACTAAATCATGTGATTGATTTTTTTGAGATTTGACATATCACACGGCATGTCATTTGATTTTTCAATTGAGTCTGAATTTGAGGCATCAAGCATTATTGTGTATGTAGCATTACTCTTCCTTATTGTCAACACCAAAGCATAGAAGTACATGGACAAGCCTGACCTAGCAAAATTGAAAATAAAACCTAATCATTTAAGTGCATTTAAGGTCAATTTAGTGTAAAGGTAGGAGAAATTTAAAAAAAGGTAAAATTTAAAGAATTTATATTGTTTACTCTAGGGAAGAAGGTTTTTCTTTATAAATAGAGTTTCAATATTAAAAACTTGAAATGCTTTCAGAAAGTTTTGGTTTTTTTTTCCCCCCTTCGGGAGAAAAAAGACACAAATTTATTTCAGCAAAAAGGAAGAATTTGATATTTCCATTTTGACCCCAATACCAATTTACTAATGAAAATTCAACAAATTCAGATGTAATTCAAGCACACGTAGCAATCTAATCTCAATTACCATATCAATCAATGTATAGTGAAGCAATAAAACAATTAAGGGGTTTAGAGTACTCCAATGTAAAAACGAACCGCAAACCGAATTTAATTTGAAAAATCAAGGGGGAAAGGGGTTTGATTTCATAAAGATTAGGAATTAGAGAGCTAGTCAACATAAGGTCAAATTTAATGACACCATTGAAAATGTTAGCGATTATGTGGCAAGGATGGAGTAATTGCGGACATTAGTGATGATGTGATGATTACCGTGATAGAGATGATATCACTATTAACATCAATTGTGATGTGGTTGTTGATGTGGCAAGGATGACATCACTAATGACATAGGCAGATCAGGGCAACAATAGTGTGTGGGCACATGATTCAAATCTATTGTTGGTATGAGAAGACACAAGCACAAGGAGGCAGGTGAGTTTCTTTCGGTGGCGTGTGGGAGCGCTTGGGGTGGTGAGAAAATACCGAAAAAGGGGGTATGTTGTCCAGGAGGTCGTGTAGTCGTCTTGTTGGAAAATTCCAAGAAAAGATGGCTAGAGATTGGTAGTTTTGTGATTACAAATTTGTACTAGTGGTTAACAGGGAATAATGTGCATGAAAGTTTGTGAGATTTTTGTAGCGATTAACTGAGAAGTGTGAACAAAAGGCATGGTAGTTTGTGAGCACAAAACCTTGACTTGTGACTTGACAGAGAACAACAGGCGGGACGACTCTAAGTCTTTGATTGAGGAGATAGACAAGACCAAGACCAATGAAGAATTGAAGACATATTTGAAGAAGTAGTTTTTCTTTATCATTCACAGTCTGTCACTTGGACAATTATGTATAAATTGTGCCATTTTTTGTGGTCTTAGAAATTTTCTATTTAAAACCTGTCTTTAGCTATAGGAAACCAGTTTAAATGCTAACACAATGATTGATTACTTTACAACTTACAAGGGTTACAGACATACAACTTTGATAGTATGAAAGGAAAGAGCTGACCGAATCTATTCACAACCAAAAAAAAAAAAATGTACATCGTTGGGTGTTTATAGGAGTAGCTAGCGTAACTCTAATCTAACTTAGTAAGACTAGGATACTTGACTTGCAAGTATATGCTTAATAGATCTAACAATGTAGATTTTGAATACAATCATGACAGGTCATGATTAGAATATGTTAGAAGTTGTTACTAGTTTTTTTTTTTTTTTTTTTTTTTTTGGGAAAATCATCTTTGAAAGGAGTTTTTGTTGTGGGAGAAACACTATCATTATTGCTGTATGAGAGTGGGGAAAATCGCACTTGTGGAGTATAAGTTGCTTGCACCAAAAAGGTAAAAAGGAGCACAAGCTGTCGGATAAATTCCTGTGTCCATGCTTAGTTATGGAATATGGTACTGAAATCCTTGTATCAAGTTTATAATGGAAACCAAATTAAGCATAACTTATTCTATATATATCCATGGATTTTAAACCCGGACCGGACCGTACGGTCCGACCGGAAAAACCTCGAACCGCTCGAAATTACGGTCCGTTTAGCATCAAAAACCGTTCTATGAAAAAAAACAGGGACCCGTACGAACCGCGGTCCGACCGTCCGGTTCTGTGAACCCTGAGCGGTTCTGGCGGTTCAAATCAGAGCTATTTTTATTTAAAAAAAAAAAAAAAAAAACATTACAGACTCACAGCACTAAATCACCATTGTTGAAGCTTCAACCATAACATTCTGTCAAACGTTGAACTCGCATCAATGTTCTGGATATTTTGAGGCGAAAACTTCTTTTCGGTAATGAGAGCTTCTGCGAAATTTTTTTGGACAAAAAAAAAAAAAGAAAAGAAGAAGAAAGGAGCAGCCACTGCACGGTGACAGTGTAATGCTCTTCAAGAGTTTTTGACCAAAAAAAAAAAAAACCATGATTATTTCCGTGAGTGAGAAGGAGGCAGAGGAAGAGTTTTTTAGTTTTTTTTGACAAAAAAAAATAAAAGAAGAAGAAAGGAGCAGCCACTGCACGGTGACAATGTAATGCTCTGCAAGAGTTTTTGAGTCTTTGACAGAGAAAAAAAAAAAAAAACCATGATTGTTTCTATGAGTGAAACTGAGAAGGAGGCAGAGGAAGAGTTTTTGTGAAGAAGAAAGAGTGAAGAAGTTAGAGGGCTCATCAAAAATGAGAAAGTCAGAAAGATGGAACACTGAAGAAACGTCCAACCTAGGCATTGGGAAAGTAAAAGAGCATTGGGAAGGCAAAATTTTTAAATGGGTGGATGAGAAAAATTGAAATATTAGTAAAAAAATAAAAGAAAAAAGAAATAGATAAAGATGTAGAATTATAAACGGTGGAGGGGATAAATCAATCAATCAAACGGTGGAGAAAAAAAGGAAGAAAAAATAAAAAGAAAAAGAAAAAGGGAAAACAGATTGTACTTAAGCAATTTGAAAAGTTGAAATGCTATGTACACAATATTTTTACAACAAATTATGAGTGGTTAGTTATTATTTATTCAAATTTAAATTTAGCACTGAAATCACTTTTTTTAACTCAACAATAACAACCAGTAGCAACCTGCCACTTAAGATTTATTGTAAAAATATTGTAAAAATGTTGTGGACATATTATTTCTCTTTGAAAAGTAAAAGAAATTTAAAAGAGAAATGAAATGTCCATAATATTTTCATAACAATATTACAGTGGATGATATTTTATACTCATTATATCATCCACTATAATATTGTTATATACTTATTTATTTGTTTATTTATTAGGTTTGCTTAAGATTTAATATTTTTTATGTGTCTTATGAAAATTATGATATGAAAAATATATTTGAAAGATAAATCTCATATTTATTTGGAGACTATTTTAGCTAATTTTTCTATTTTTACTAATTTAATGTATTTATTTATATTTAAAATAATTATTAAATTAATTATGACGTCATCACGGTTCGACCCCGGTTCAACCTCGGTTCGACCTCAAAAACCTTGAACCTCTCCCTTTTACGGTTCAATGAACGGTCCGGGTTTCAAAACCTTGTATATATCAACAAAATTCTCAAGTTTAGATTCTTGGAAGAGTAAGTATCAGCTAGAAAATAGAGAATAGAATCTATGAAAACCACAGCAAGTTAAGGATAATTTTGGTTCCTTGTGCTGATAACATTAGTTGAAATAAGTACCTACAATGCTGAACATTTTATTCTCTCTTGCCCTTTGTTGGGGTCTTCTTCTTTGCCTTGCCACGCTTCACGCTTGCATTGGCTTCGCTTTTGGACCCAGGTTCGAGATAGGGGTTGAGTCTGCTACTCTCGTCAACACATATTGTGATTAAGGCTAGCGGTGTTGTCACAAAAGATGCACACATAAGCATTTACTTGCAAATAAGAGTTTGAATAAAATAACAAGCAGGCAAAGAGGATGAGCCTTAAAATATAACTAGCCTCATTACACGCGTTTTGCACATGTAATGAGACTCTTTTTTTGATTTTGAGTTCAATATAATTTTTCAATTTGAATTTATCTATCATTAGTGAGTTTATTTGTGGGAGGAAAAAGCCCAACCTTACGTAGTGTACCTAGGGCCTTATTTGAAGATTATTGTGTGTCCGAAGAGAAAGAACCGGTTGAGATAGAGTCCATCTAGAAGAAAGATACCTGGAAATGAAGGAGGAGTACAATCCGAAAAGGTCACCATTGGTTCGAAGAGGTCTTACTCCTCGGATACAAATAGTCTTGATCAATTAAACGTGTGGAAGGTCCGAATGATTTTTCTAGCAACCCCAATAATAAAGATAAGCTCTAGGTATGTTCGGAGACAATAAGAGCAAAGAAATATTTAAAGGAAAAGCTACTACTACCATATTAAATGCACTGCAGCAACTTTTTTGGCCGCATTTATGTAGAGAAAACCCCTGAACAGTGTAACCTTAGCTACCGCCACTCACAAAAAGTTAAAGAAGATACATTACATGACATATACTCAAGTAGATACACAGATTAAGAACAAGTGGACGATGAGGATAATGGGGAAGGATGGTATATAAGGAAAAAGGGCTCTTGATAAAAAAGGAGGGAGAAAAAAAACAAGAGAGAAAAAAGAAAGGCTTTACTGTAACTCTAAGAACTGTAATCACTATTCAATTTATCATAAACCTCTTCGAACTTCAATTCATTTCATCTTCACGTATATCTTTATATTGGTTTACACTTGGAGGTTGTAATCAACCGTTGTTAATTTCATAATCAACCTAGCTCTATCGCCCACGCTCTACAAATTTATTATTTTAGGCTTGGGCCACAAATCCTAATCCCACAATTGGCACTATCTGTGGGAAGAGCTTAAGCAAAAGTGGAAGCAACAATTGATAATGGCTGAACCAGGGCAACAACCAGCAGAATCTGGGGCGTCCCAACACATAGACCCTTTTCTCAATTTGGAGCAGAGACAAGATCATGAAGGCAGTGTGCATACTACGCACCCTGAGCAAAGTCAACCGCGTGGAGGAAGTCACGTGTCTCATGCAGAGAAGAACAACAACATGTAACTGGAGATTGAGAGGCTAAAGAGCGAGTTGCGCCAGGCAAAGAGAAAACGGATTTCTTCGCATTCTGATGAGGATTGGGGTGACAAGCAAGATATCACTAACAAGCAGAGATCTCGGACACCAATCAGTGAATCCTTTTTCTATGAAGAGGAGCACCGTCGCAAGAGGCAACCTCGAAGCCCATCACGTGGAGGTGTAGGAAACAATGCTATGAGCAAAGCCTTGAATCAAATCTCTAGGTCACCCTTCACGCACAGGATCAAAGAAGCAAGACTTCCTCGGCGTTTTAACCAGCCAACCTTTATCATTTATAATGGTAAAACAGACCCTGTGGAGCATGTAAGCCAATTTAATCAAAGGATGGCTGTCTACTCTAGAGATGAACCTCTGATGTGTAAGGTCTTCCCCTCTAGTCTTGGACCGATTGCAATGAGGTGGTTCGACAGCCTGAAAGTAGACTCCATCAATTCCTACAAAGAGCTCACTAAAGCATTTGGTTCACGTTTTGTCACATGCCGAAGAGTGGTCAGGCCCTTGTCTTCTCTGCTATCCTTGAGCATACAGGAGGGTGAGACCCTGAAGGCATATTCGAATAGGTACTGGGAGATGTTTAATGATATGGAGGGCAAATTTGATGCAATGGCCCTCGACACGTTCAAGCTCAGCCTCCCTACTAACCACGGTTTAAGGACGTCTTTGTCTGGTAAACTCATTACTAACATGCGTCAGCTCATGGGCCGTGTTGAAAAATATAAAAGAGTTAAAGAAGATCAACAGCAAGAGAAGGGTAAGGATAAGGTTATCTCCCAGGAAATGAGGGATTTTAGGTCAGACCGTTATAATAATAATAAGTCGCGAAGGGATTTTCTGGGCAACCAGGACCAGCAAATTCTCAAGCAGTCAATACTGTATTCAAGGAGCCAGTCCACCAAGTTTTGGAAAAGATCAAGAATAAACCATTCTTTAAGTGGCCGAGTAAGATGGTGGGGAACCCTGAGAGGCGTAATCACAATCTCTATTGCCAATACCACCAAGACCATGGACATACCACTAAGGATTGCAGAAGCTTGCGGGATCACTTGGACCAGTTAGTTCGTGAAGGTAAGTTGAGACACCTCTTGCATCACTCTAACGGCCGAGGGGGTCAGATGAATTCTGAGCCCCAAAGGAATGATTCTTCGAAGCCTCCATTGGGAACTATCAACGTCATCTTCGCCGCACCAGGAAGAACAGGATCCTGGCCATCTAAGGTTATGTCAGTAGCTCGGTTACCGACAGGGGACTTTGGCCAAGATCCGAAGAGAGCTAGACCAGATATCCAACCGGTATTAGGCTTTTCGGATGAAGACAAGATTAAAACCATCCAACCCCATGATGACGCTCTGGTAGTCACCCTCAGAATTTGAGGATATGATGTGAAGAGAGTAATGGTGGACCAGGGTAGCGTGGTGGAGATAATGTACCCTGACCTCTACAAGGGGCTGAACCTAAAACCTGATGACTTAACACCATACAGTTCTCCCCTAGTTAGCTTCAAGGGAAGAATCGTCACCCCGAAGGGTCAAATACGGTTGCCTGTACAGACTAGCTCAGAAGTAGTGGAAGTAGACTTCATTGTTTTAGATGTGTATTCCCCTTATACAGCAACTATAGCCAAACCTTGGCTATATACGCTAGGGGCTGTTTCCTCTACTTTGCATCAAAAAGTTAAATATCCATCCGAATGGCAAGTTTGTGAAATCCGAGGAGATCAATCCTCAGCCAGACAATGCTTGGTGGCTGCCATCCAGCACAAACCCGAAATTGAGTCCTCGGCCAGGGCCGAGAGAGATTTATAGCAGTTAAAAAGTTGGGTATCCCCCGGCGAAGATCTAGATGAAGGCGTTAAATGTGAGAATTTAATAAAAGTTCTAATTGGAGGCAATCCCGAAAGGTTCTTTAAAGTCGGATCTTAGATGCCTCTACCAAAAAAGGAAGAGCTAATAGAGTTCCTTAAAAGAAATCTTGACGTATTTGCCTGGAATGCTTACGAAACCCCAAGAGTGGATCCGAAATTCATTTGCCACCATCTGAAAGTCAACCCATTGATTATCCCCAAGAAGCAGCCTCCACGGCGCCCATCTAAAGAACATACAGATGCAGTGAAAGAAGAGGTAATGAAGCTCAAACAAGCTGGAGCTATTAAAGAAGTTTTTTACCCCGAGTGGTTAGCAAATACTGTGGTGGTGAAGAATAAGAGCGAGAAATGGCGAGTCTGTGTAGATTTCACCGACTTAAATAAGGCTTGTCCTAAGAACCCATTCCCTATGCCAAAAATTGATCAACTAGTAGATGCCACTGTCGGCCATCCTCGGATGAGTTTCTTGGATGCTTTCGAAGGCTACCACCAAATACCGTTAGCCCCAGATGACCAGGAGAAGACTGCTTTTGTTACCCCTATTGGTAACTACCATTATAAAATGATGCCATTTGGTCTGAAAAATGCAGGCTCTACTTACCAACAAATGATGATAAGGATGTTTGAGTCACAGCTGGGCAAAAGTATTGAAGTTTATATAAATGACATGGTGGTGAAAAGCAAAGTCGTTTTCGAGCATGTGAAGGACCTTGACAACACTTTTGAAATCCTAAAAATGCACAAGCTATGTCTGAACGCTTCCAAATGCTCATTCGGTGTAGGGTCAGGCAAGTTATTGGGGTACATGGTGACACACAAGGGAATTGAGGTTAACCCCGATCAAATAAAGGCCATCCAAAATCTACAGTCTCCTCGAAATCCGAAAGAGATTTAAAAATTGACAGGAATGACAGCTGCCCTAAACCGATTCATCTCTCGGTCAGTAGATAGGTGTAAACCTTTCTTCTCACTGATCAACAAGTGGAAAGGGTTTGAATGGACTAAAGAATGTGCTTCGGCCATTCAACAACTCAAAAACTACTTGGCTCAGCCACCAATTATGTCCAGTCCTTAATCAGATGAGGTCCTATTTGCCTATATTGCTGTGGTTCCCTATGCCATAAGTTTAGTACTGATACGAGTGGACCAAGGCGTGCAAAGGCCAGTTTACAATATGAGTAAGTCGTTACATGAGGCCGAGATTAGGTACTTGCCGCTGGAGAAAGCCATCTTGACAGTAGTACTCGGTACACGAAAGTTGCCTCATTACTTCTAAGCATATACGGTCATCGTGCTTACACAACTCCCGCTTAAAACCATACTTCATAGTGCTGACTACACGGGAAGAATAGCCAAGTGAGGCACTATCTTGGTGGCTTTCGACATCAAATACATGCCTCGCACTTCAGTCAAGGGCCAGATCCTTGCAGATCTGGTGGCCGAGTTCACAGAACCTAATTTAAAAGAAGTAACGGCAGAGAAGGACATGGATGAAAAATTGGTTGGCATGATTTCTCAACAAGGCCCCTCCCATTAGGAAGTGTACGTGGATGGCACAGCAAACCAGAAAAGTTCTGGAATGGGGCTAGTGCTGATGTCCCCCGAAAGAATCATCATTGAAAAGTCGTTAAGGCTGGATTTCTCGACAACAAATAACGAGGCGGAGTACAAAGCCCTACTGATGGGAATGGCTATGGTCCAAAGAATGGGAGGAAAGGCAGTGGATTTGTTCTCAGACTCAAGGTTAGTCCTGGGTCAAGTACAAGGTGAGTTTGAGGCGAAAGATGAGAGAATACAGGGATACTTGAGCCGAGTTAAATGTCTGCAATCGGAGTTCGAATTTTTTAGTTTGCTGCACATCCCCAGAAGTGGTAATGCACATGCTGACTCTCTGGCCACACTCGCTATCTCTTCGGCACAAAATTTGCATAGAGTTATCCTCGTCGAGGACTTGCATGAGCCTACCAAAGCAAGAAGAGATGTAGTCTAAGTTCACCAAACCAAGACTGGGCTTTGCTGGATGGATCCTATAGTTAAATTCTTAAAAGAAGATATTCTACCAGAAGAAAATGGGGAAGCTGACAAAATTCGGAGGAAGGCGACCAGATTCTGGCTATCTGAGGACCAGAAACTATATAAACGCTCCTATTCAGAACCGTACCTATTATGCATGCATCCTAAAGCGGCTGAGTTGCTACTAGAGGAATTGCATGAAGGAATCTGCGGGAGCCACACTGGAGGTAGGTCTTTAGCTCACCGATTCGTTACTCAAAGTTATTAGTGGCTAAACATGCAAAAAGAAGCCCATGAATACATTAAAAAATGCAATCAATGTCAACGATTTACGCCGAACATACACCAACCAGGTGGAGTCCTCAACCCACTATCTAGTCCATGGCCATTTGCTCAATGGGGCTTGGATATAGTGGGTCCCTTCTCAAAAGCCACAGGAAACAAAAAGTACCTTCTGGTCGGCACAGACTATTTCACCAAATGGGTTAAAACTGAACCTCTAGCCAACATCCGAGACGTAGATGTGCAAAAATTTGTGTGGAAGAATATTATCACTCGTTTCAGAGTTCTTCATACTCTCATCTCGGACAATGGCCTACAGTTCGACAGCAAAGCATTCCGAAATTATTGTAGCGAACTGGGGATCACAAACAGATACTCTACCCCCGCTTATCCCCAAAGGAATGGGCAAGCAGAAGCAGTTAACAAAGTCATAGTTAACGGATTAAAGAAGAGACTAGACGATGCGAAGGGCAAGTGGGTGGAAGAATTGTCACACGTACTTTGGGCTTACAGAACTATGCCTCGCAGATCTACTGGAGAGACCCCTTTCTCGGTGACATATGGGGTTAAAGTTGTCATCCCTTTGGAGACTGGATTCCCAACTCTGAAAACCAGCTCGTTCAGTCCGACTGGCAACAACGAGCTGCTAGAAAGGAGTTTGGATTTGATTGAGGAAATGAGAGAAAATGCAATGGTTCGATTAGCATATTACCAACAAAAGCTCAAGTAAGGCTATGATGCCAACGTAAAGTTAAGGCCTCTAGAGCCTGGAGATTTGGTACTCAGGAAAGTTGTGGGCACTGCAAAAAACTCAGCTTAGGGGAAGTTAGGACCCAATTGGGAAGGGTCATATCGTATTACTTCAAGGGCTGGCATTGGGGCGTATTTCCTGGAAGACCTAGATAATCATGTGATACCACGCCCTTGGAATGTAAACAACCCCAAAAGGTACTATAATTAATCGAATCTTCTCTTCAATCACCATGACAATTCATCATCTAATCGGTTCTATAAGTGTTTAAACTTAAATTCAATCATGCCTGTAGTCTTCGGACCAGATGATTTGGGTTAGTTAACACTCCTTCACGGTTCTATAAGTGTTTAAACTTAAATCCAATCATACCTATAGTCCTCAGACCAAAAGATTTGGGTTAGTTAACACTCCTTCGCGGTTCTCTAAATGTTTAAACTTAAGTCTAATCATGCATGTAGTCCTCGGACCAGATGATTTGGGTTAGTTGACACTCCTTTGCATGTCTGTAGTACTCGGGCCAGATAATATGAGTTAGTCAACACCTCCGTATAGTTATTGTTATTAAAGTTTAACTCTGAAATTAGTCATGCATGAAATTCTTGAATGTATTTAAATTAACTCTAACTTATGATAGGACTTCTTAGTAATTTTTTATTCAAAACCAAGGAGTAATAACATTCTCTGTGCTTGTTTGAAAAGACCTGTGAAGCTTTCATATCACTCGTTGCATTCATTACTTATTAGTAATTCTTATACAAACTATTCTTTTCAGTACCAATTTTGGTTATGTACATCGTCAGCATGATATGGTGGTTAAGTTTACCTACATTACCATAATTACAAAGTACAGTTATTTGCAGCAAAAATAAGTCATAAGATATTCAACGAAGACACCAGAAATAAAAGGGAAACTATTTCATTGATCAAAAGAAAATAGCTTACAATCCCTTACATAAAAGAAAAACTAATACAAGTACAAAATAGAAAACACCTAAATATCTAAGTCTTCGGTTGAGGGACCAAAGGGTCGGCAGCCTGACTGGACTGAGTTGCAGCAGCTTCTGGGGCTTGGTCCTTAGGTTCTGAAAGGGTTTTATTTTTTCCCAAGCCCTCGCCCTTGTCCTTGGGTGCCTCGGCTGGCTTGCTCTGATCACCAGGCAAACCAAACTCCTTGGAGGCCTCGAGGTTGATTGGAGGAACTTGGCTGACCAACAATTGCTCCGAAGCCTCCTGGAATTGTGTTGGAGGAGGGGGATCAGACCCTAGGAGCTCTCGAATATCAAGGTCGTAATATATGCTCCCAGGAAGTCTCAGGTTTGAGTCCGCAGGAACCCCAACAGCGTCCAGTGCCTTTCCCCACGTTATATCACAGTAGTCTCGGCCGACCAAGGCAAACTGCTCAGTGAGGCTTTTTTAGGTCTCCTCCACCCCCGCTGATATGCTACTTTTCTTTCAGCCTCGATTGCCTCCTTAGCCAGCTGAACATTCTTCTGAGACAGCTTGGCAGTCTCCTTGGCTTTTTGAAGTTCAACTCGAAGTTCCTCCACAAGTGCTTTTTCAGTTGCCAAATTGATCTCAGTCATATTCAACAACTTGCGTTGGTCTCCGGCCTACTTCTCAGCATTCTCCAGGCCCGCATTAAGACTATTTAGTTGATTAGTCACCTCTTTGAGCTACTTAGACAGTTGAAAATACTCTTCCTTCAGACTGCCCAAAGATTTCTCTGCCTCAGACCGAGAGTGGGCCTTTGCTTGGGCTTTGATATATGCCTTTTTGTTCCACTCTTCAGCCACAAAGACTTGCTGGGTAATCTGCATAGTAGAGTGAAAGAGTCAGCATAAAACAAAAACAAAAAAAAAACAAAAAAAAAAAAAAAAAAATCAACATCCCAAACTGAAGAGCTGGATTAGCTCACTTACCATGGCCAATTCCCTTTTTAGGGACAAGAAGAGTTCATACTGGCTAAAGCGCCTATATGAATCCATATCTCAGGGGAGGAGCAGTGGTTGCTCCAAGGCGTTAGCAACGACTCCTGCTCTCCCTCCATCATAATTTCTGATGAAAGTATCCCAATGAATAGGAGCACCATCCAATTCCAACTTGGGAGACCATGTGCGTGGCCCTCGGCGCACATCAGCAACATGAGGGTCATCTCGGCTTTTAGTAGATAAGGCCCTCTTGCTCCGGTGGTCTTTCACCACCTTCTGTTACTTGGTTACTTTTGGTGACACCACCTCCCTTTCTTCAGTTTCAAGGAGGGGCATCTTCTTCTTCAGATCCGGTAAGGGCTTTAAGCTAGGATCAGGAACCTGAGGTGGTGGTGGAGGCAGACTCACCACGGGTTGGGAAGTACCAGTCCCTTTTGGCTCGGCCTTCTTGCCTCTGTTCTTCATTAGAGCCTTCAAGTTTGACATGTCTTCCTCTTCCGAAAAGTCTTCCGGAAGAGTAGTTATCAAAATGGGAGGATGGACACTGGATTACCTATCAACTTCCTCCTCGGAGTCCGAGGCTAGTATCACTTGAACCCCTCTTGAAGCTTCTCCTTCAAGTTTAAATTTGTCTATTTGTTCCTCTAGTGAAGAGGACGAGGAGCCAACCCTTTTGCCTACAACCACTGGTTCAAGGGGAACTTGCTGGACTAGCTGAACAAGCAATGGCACACCCTGTGGATTCGGGTGTGGTACAAGTTCAAGGTCGTACGGCGCTAAGAAACCACGCCGAGCGACGTCTATTCAATAGAGCCGATAGTCACCTTATGTAATGGCATCGCCGACCAGCTGAATATCGATTGATTTTGGCGTGTAACTGAGGATGAGAGGAACGGACTGAAGCTATCCATCTTTGCTCACAAAAATCTCCAAGCGTAATAAATAATTAAGCGCAGCTGTGTTGGTGAGGCTAAGCCGAGGAGAAACATGATCCTTATCTGTTAGCATCGCAAAAAAAAAAAAACAAAAACAAAAACAAAAACAAAAAAAAAAAAACAAAAACAAAAAAAAAAAAAAAAAAACTTAGTCAGAAAACTGGAAAATAATGTTGTAAAAGAGAAGACAGATTATAAAGAATGAAGATCCTAAATCTACTATTAGAGATCCTAAGTCTAGGAAGTCACACCTGGCTCTCCTGGCTAGGTTAGGCAGTGAAAACCATCATGCCACGCGCCCGAGACGATCAAATAGTCGTCTTTCATCCCTTTATTTGACTTGGGAAGGCAGGAAAGGAGTCTAACGGTATCGGATCAGGATTTAAGGTAATATCCCGCTCCCTTCTAGCTATGACACTCGTACATATGTACCACGTCACGCTAGGTCAGTCCTAGTCCTAGATGAAGGTTCAGGGCATCAATGGCTCCTAGGATCCTAAAGATATTAGGCGCGCACTGCTCGGACGAAAGTCTATGATTGCGAAGGTAATTCATGGTGATAGAACCCATTGGAAGAGTCATTCCCCCTTCAATGAAGGCTATCATGGAAATTATGACTTCCCCCTCTCTTCGGTCAGTTAATATCCGTTCCGGAGGACAATACCTCAGATTTACCCCCTGTGGTATATCATAGGTCTGCTTAAATTCTTCTATCAAGGTAGGATTATCGACGAGGTATTGAAATCTACCCATTTTTAAAAAAGACTCAAAGCAATAACTGGGAGATAAGGGTTTGAAGGCAGAGAACACTAGCCAAGAAGGGAGTGATGAATTTAAAGATGTCGAAACTTACACAGACTAAACTGGAGGATGATCTCTGAATTCGCAGAAGGACTTTTTGCGGACTCTGAGAAGTACTAAGACAGATGATTGGAGGAGATTGGAGGATTTGAGTGCTTGAGTTCGCTGGATAGTCTGAGGATTTGTAAGTTAAAGAAGCAATAACCTCCTTTGAGGGTTTATATACGGGGACAGGTGAAAGGGTATAATTCATCCCGCCCAAATCCCGAGGAAGAACCACGTCCGTTAGATCAATAGCCCACCATTGGATACAAAAGACAAAACGCCGCCTGGAGTAATTAATACAGCGCTTTGGGAATACGAAAACAGCAGCGGCAATGATGAAGCGCTTGCATCTATGCCAACACACGTGCAAGTTTAGATATTTGTGTGTTTTTTCAAGCTTTTTACTGCGTGACAGGTCAAAATCCTATTTTTTCTCCTCGGATGCGAGGGAAAAACTAAAATTTTGAGGGGCTATTGTGGGGGGGAAAAGCCCAACCTTACGTAGTGGGCCTAGGGCCCTATTTGAAGATTACTGTGTGTCCGAAGAGAAGGAACCAGATGAGATGGAGTCCATTTGGAAGAAAGATACCTGGAAACGAAGGAGAAGTACAATCCGAAGAGGTCACCATTGGTCCGAAGAGGTCTTACTCCTCAGATACGAATAGTCTTGATCAGTCAAACATGTAGAAGGTCCGAATGATCTTCCTAGCAACCCCAATGATAAAGATAAGTTCTGAGTATGTTCGAAGACGATAAGAGTGAAGAAATATCTAAAGGAAAAGCTGCTACCAGCGTATTAAATGCACTACAACAACTTTTCTGGCCACATTTATGTAGAGAAGATCCCTGAACATTGTAATCTCAGCTACCGCCACTCACAAAAAGCTAAAGAAGATACATGACATAACATATACTGAAGTAGGTACACAGATGAAGAACAAGTGGACGATGGGGATGATGGGGAAGGATGCTATATAAAGAAGAATGGCTCCTGATAAAAAGGAAGGAGAAAAAAGACAAGAGAGAAAAAAGAAAGGCTTTAATGTAGCTCTAAGAACTGTAATCACTATTCAATTTATCATTAGCCTCTTCGGACTTCAATTCATTTCGTCTTCACGTATATTTTTATACTGGTTTACACTTGGAGGTTGTAATCAACCGTTGTTAATTTCATAATCAACCTAACTCTATCACCCACGCTCTACAAATTTATTATTTTGGACTTGGGCCACAAATCCTAACCCCACATTATTAAACTAAAATTTAGGATTTGAATTTATCTATTGTTTTTTAATTTTTTTTGAATTAAAATTTAACCCTATTTTTTATTTTTTATGAATAAAGATTATATAATTAAACTATGGGTATTTTTGACATTTTCTAAAGCCAAAACTAATTTTTTTGAATTCTCTTAATATATAGAGATATAAGAGGGAAAATTTAGAGTGATGTGGCGAAGGAGAGAGAAAGGATTCTACACGTGTGATCAAGGATCTAAGAAACCCATTATGGCCTCCACTGTATTTCATACAAGAATGTTGTATTTTTGTGGGATAAATAGTAGATGAAGAAATTTAAGGTTGGTAAAACTTTTTCTTCTTTCTTCTCTTTTTCATGTCCCACCCACTTCAACTTATCTCTAAAGTCCCAAAGTATTGCTCTTCGCTAATGACTCTTTTGAGTTTTGGTAATTTTGAGCAAGGTTTTAAAACCCGGACCGTTCATTGAACCATAAGAGAGAGAGGTTCAAAGTTTTTGAGGTCGAACCGAGGTTGAACCGGGATCGAACCATGATGACGACATAATTAATTTAATAATTATTTAAATTATAAATAATTATATTTGGTAAAAAAACTTAAAAATAATTTAATTGTTAAGCTCATAAATTGCAGAAAAAATGGAATATATATATATATATATATAATATATATAGAAGTCTTAAATGATAATACATTGGGGTAAGTGTTCACTGTTCAGTATTTGGTAGAAAAATATTTAAAAAGTAGTGAAAGTTATTGGTAATAAGACCAAAGGAATCAAAATTAACTGGTAACGTGTCTTTCTAAAATTTTCACATGTTCCAAGTAGTTTTTGTCAGTTATTTTACACCACACATGTTAACCTTACCTGAGTTAACTTCTTACTTCAATTTTTTTTAAATTTTCAACTCTCTTCCCATCAGTTCTATCTCTCTCTCTTCCATCAGTAACCACTTATTTTTAGATATTTCTCAGGCTGTCTCTCAGGTGAGGCATTCAGTTTTGTTTCGTTGACTCAATGAAAATTGGTACTGCTGTTCACTGCTAGTCACCGTTGTCATCCCTGCCAAAGTGAGGCCGAGATGAACAGATCTGAGGCCGATGGGTTACTGCAAGCATTAGATCTGAGTTTAGGGTGAGAAAAATTGCAAAACAATCCTCATTTTTCTTATATTAGATAAAGAAAGCTTGGTTTTTGTTCTAGTCTGGTATCTAATTACCGGTCGAAATCCTTCCGATCTTTGTTCTTCTTCGTGCTCTTTCATTTCTTTTTCATTTCTTCTAGATCTGATCATAATTTCATGCCAGTGTATTGGCCAAAATTCACCGAAAAAGGTTAAACAAAAAGAAACCGTCCGAACCTCAAAAACCAGTCATGATTCTCAGAACCGTACGGTCCGACCACGGTTCGCACGGGTCCTTGCTTTTTTCCCATAGAGCAGTTCTTGAAGCTAAAAAAATCGCAAAACTGAGAGGGTCACGGTTTTTCCAATCGGACCGTATGGTCCGGTCCAGGTTTCAAAACCATGATTTTGAGTCGTGGGTTTCAAAGATAAGTGAAGTTGGTTTGGCTTGGGGTTGATTTTGGGTAATCTCATCAGTCATAGCTAACTGTCTTTCACGATTTTCTATCTAATGTCACTATTGATTTTAGAGGATTATAGCAATAAACATGCATCATGAAATAAGGAATTTGCAACAAAGAATCAATATCAATATATATATATATATAAGCAGAGATCTCATGCGAGAGAGAATGAAGTTCTGCCATATGGCGCATTCTATGAAGAGATTTAAAATACTCTTAAGCCATGTCAAAGATAAGAACAAATTTAAATGTAGGAACTCTTTATTTCCTTTGGTTCAATGTTTCAAGACTACTTTTTGTTACATTTTTTACTACTCAATGTTTTAAAACTACTATTTGTTTCATTTGATTCAATATTTCAAGACTTTTTCTCTCTCACATACACAAAAAACTCTTTGTATTTCCATTCACTATTTTCACTTTTACTCCTTTATATGTACATGTTCATAACCCTTTATGTCATCCCATCTCAAATACACTATGACCAAAAACAATATCATTTACCTCCAACCTTTTAATTAAACCATAACTCCAACAATGTAGTGTCATTTGATCTTAACCTGTATGAGTAGGCTGTGACCAAAGAAGGTGGCTTGTGTTTTTTATTCAGTGACAGTAGCTTACAGTTTTAATGTTGAAGTCAAACATTGTTGATTTTGTAAAGGTTATTATTCGCTTTGAGTCTTTAGATATTTGAGATTTTGGTTTGAGAAAGTCATAAATGTATTTTGTTTTAGAACTAGAGAAAAGAAAAAGAAACATTATAATTAATTATTTGTGAAATTAGCTATTTTTTATTATTTTATGTTAGAACTCATAATCCGTAGGTTTCTTTGTAGGTTTTTTTACAACTATTTTGTGTGGTATAAGCCATAGTGATAAAAATAAAATCGGTGATAATTTCAAAGTATTTCCACTTTTTTTAAAAAAGGATACGGAAGCCCAATTAAAGATAATTAAATTTTGATAAATAGATGTGTTTTTAGCCAATTTCTTTTTGTTTAATCACATTCTCTTTTTGTGAATACTTACAAATGATTTCCATAATTTTATTGAGATAATGAATTGGGTGTTTGCAATTAAGATTTTCATATTTGGTTGTGAAAATAAAGTGGTTGAAGAAATATTTGGAAGGTTACTTAAATTTTTGTAATTTTAGGACATAGAAGTATTCGATACTTTAAATTCTTATTTGTAAATTTCAAAATCGTTTAATCAATTTTGAAAATTAAATATACTTTTACAGTAGATATTATAAGATGTTATAGTCTTATAGTGTTATACAATTTTGTTAAATAAAATTTGAATTAAAAAAAATCAAGTTTCAAAGTATTCAACAATATTGTGGGAATAAGTATTATATGTAGGTCTTAATATACATAATATGATTTAAATGAAATTCTAAAGTAGTCTACGCACTAGTGTTTCTTAATTTTCAAGCCCACATGCTTTTTCTTCCTTTCAACTCAAAAGTGAATCAAAATCCTCTCTTGAGCCCTCCAAACCACATCTCCATTAAATTTTGGGTTTGGACCATGTAAAAATACAAAATTCTACAAATAGAGATTTCAGGCCCAAAAATACTTGGGCTTTGCTTCATGTGGGCTTATAAGATATTCGCAAAAATAGCCTACAAGCACCCTTCTAGTGGAAAATTATACTCAGTGTCAGTGGTGATTTGTGGCATCTCAATCTTGAATTTGAATAACCCAATCATTTTCAAATGTCAATTCCTTTACCACTATTGTTCTTTTTACAACCATCAATGCTTAACTACTATGTTGTTACTTTTTTACCTTAGATTATCAATTCATATTACCCTTTAATAAGTGAAAATTTCAATCAAACAGATGGCATGATAATAAAAATAATAAATAATAAATTCAAGATATATCACTATCTATTAGTATTACATTTCCCTATTCTCATTTATTCTTATATTTCACAACAATTTTCAAACTCACAGCCTCTAAAGCAACTTATCCCCATGTCATGTTTGATAGGTGAAAACAGTTTTTGTTCTCTAGGTGTTTTGTAAAACTGTTCCCAATAGCGCTTTCTCATAACACCCCACACAACACACAAATCCATTTGAGTTTTTTTCTTTTCTTTTTCTTTTTCTTTTCTTTTTCTTTTTCTTTTTCTTTTTTGTCTTTCCGTTTCCATTTTCTTTTCTTTTTTCTTTTTCTTTTTTCGTTTCCTTTATTTTTTTTCCTTCAATTCTCAATCTCTCCTCCAATAAAAAATTACCACCAAACCCTGTCCAAAAAACTCATTGCAATTCCAAAACCAATTCACTTCCAACTCACCGTCATCACTTAGAGAGTTAGAGAGAGTGTGAGATAGGTCGAAAATGGCAGTGGCATCGCATAGTGTCACTACAAGATCACAATAACAAACGGTAGACTTGAAGTGACCTAAAAGGGGAGGTCTTGCATTCCATGGAATCCCACGTCGCCTAGGGAAGCACATGAGAATGTGTTTATAAGGAATGACCTCCCTTTAATGTGTAAGAGACATTTTCTCCCACTACTGTGTGCTTTGAGGGAAAACAAAACCGTGAGGGGCATGGGTCCCAAATCGAACAATATCTAAACAGTTGGGGCGGGGTCATTACAAGACTTGTCTCGTGGATTCATATCTTGGCCTATCGCCTCGACCCAATGGTGTGGGACTAGTTTTGCATCGAATTTCAAAGAGAAAACTTCCATAAACAACTCAGTATGCAAAACCTCAGTATTAGATCCCTTAAATGTTAGCATTTGGAAACAGGGGCATAAGCTATATGGGGTACAAAATGGGGTATTTACAACTCCTTTTACTCTTCAATCTCCTCTTCTTCTTCTTTTTTCTTCTTTTTTTTTTTTTATAGTGACTTTGTGAGAGTTTTTTGATGAACCACTTAGAGGGTTGATAAGGCCTTTGGTAGGTGGAAATTTAAGGTGCAAAACTTGATGCAATCAATTTTGCACTAGATTTTCGAGAAAATATTTCCATAAACAACTCCACCAATCCCAGACTACATACACAAGGAGCAACTTTGCATACTCAACCTCAGACTTGAGTATACAGGAATTGATCCATGCATAAGCATAATTAGGAACTTTCGGAGAAACAAAATGGATGGTCTTCGTGCTCTAAGTGATCAAACCTTACACTAGGCTCCTTAAACTATCATAGGACTAAGCTTAAGTTGTATGGGGTATAAAATGGGGTCTCTACAATAGCAAATCCACCAAAACCCATGAGCAAACTCAAAATATTCATTTATCCCAAATCCCGCCCCACATCATTGTTTGAAATGCAACCATTCAAGGCCACCATGCATGCTAGCCAAAGCTTGATCCACTACCATGCATTGCCCTTTGAAACCCACCTAGCCTGCAAACTAGCTACCCATATCGATGAACTCAAGTAGAAAAAGGAGAGGAGAAGAATAAGAATTTGAGAGAGAGTACACTCAAGAGATAAGAGAATATGTAGAGAGAGAGAGAGAGAGGGAGAGAGAGAGCGAAGCCAAAACAAAATTTAGGGGTTAGAAACTTACCTTTTCAAAAGCAGTACCCTAAAATGCTTGAGAAATTCAAATAAATCGAAAGCCTCAAATTGATTACGAGCGTGGATAGAGAGTTAGGGTTTGAAAATTATGGTCAACCAATGTGCTATGTTTGGTTTAGGTTTAATCCAATAGAGGGTAGGTTCAATTAACATGTGCTCTTGGAGAATTTGTTAATGAATTTTTTTTTTTTTTAAATTGATATCATTTTATGGAAAATTGAAAAAGTTGTCAAAAAAATTAGTTTTTTTTTTTCTTCTTCTTCTTTTGCACCAAAAATTTTGAAAAATATTTCCTTAACAAGGCCCTAACGGTTAGCAAAATCCAATTTATTATTATCAAGAATGGGGCTGTTACTTACACAAAAAATTAAATTAATTAAAAAACTGGGTAGCTTTGGAAACCAAAAGCAACAATTAAAACAGATTGCATTCAATTAGTCAGATTTTCTGTAGTAATGAATTTGCTAGAACAACTGCCAACTCCAAAATACAACTAAATTTGTTGCCTTTAAAGACTTGGTTTTTTTTTTTTTTTTTTTTTTTTTTTTTAACAATTGGCGGGCTGACTGTTGACGTATGCCATGTGGTTTGGTAGAATACTACTCTGTATTTCAAAGTTCAAACTATAAAACTTAAAACAGTGTTGACATTCGACTGCTAGTAGTTGCGAAACTTGCGTTAATTTATAGAGGTTTGACATCAAAAAAAAAAAAAAAAAAAAACACGCGGAAGTTTTTTTTTTTTTTTTTTAAATTACTTTCTATTATTTTTTATTAACTTCACATGTATCCCCTCTTCTTTATTTATATTTTTTATTTACCTTTGCCATTTTAGCCTTTTATAGGGATAAAATTTTCGGATGTCATGTGATAGGATCACAATCCATAGTTATTAAACTTAATCCAAATAGTGAAGCCAATTAATGTATTGATGCATTGGCCATTAAGGGCAAACTCCCTGTCAACTTTTGTTGTGTTTTTGAACCCACTTCTTGTGGTGGAAAGTTATCCTGACTTTTGATAAAGCTAGCTTATATTGTAACAAACTTGTTAATTTCTAATTTTATACATTAATCATGGTTTACCAAAAAATAAAAATAAAAAAAACCTAGTCCAAATATTAACCCAATCTATAAGTCAAGTCACCAGTTCAATAAGTAGGTCATCGATCAAACTGCAGGGCAAATAAAAATATTTTAAAATTTTTATACAACTTTAAAAATATGTTTTAATAAAATTTATGATGAAATAAAGATACAATTACACTAATTATAAAATTTTAATAAGATTAATTAAAACAAACACATGAGAAATAATAAAGCAATACACCATCAACAATTCGTGTAAATTGCAATAATTAACAACTACAATCATTAATTTTATACCTAAAAATGCTAAATGTACAAGAATGCTTATAGTTTTATCTTATACATAGAAAGCAGTAAAGTTAAACGAGATATGCTAAAGGAATAAACAAATAGAGCAACAAAATTCAAACGAAGAAACAAGGGTCACACACTAATACTACACAACAAAAACATTAAACAACCCAAAAAAAAAAAAAAAAACTAACCCCCCTTTAAGCCTAAAAAACTTGGGAGTTGTGAAATATAAATTGACATGGTAATACATACCTACAGGCTACGAGTGAAAGCGAAAAGGCATCAGGTCAGTAATAATAAAAAAAATGATGCAAATTCACAGAGGTTGAAAAAAAAAATATATATATATATATATATTTTTTTTTTTTTTTTTTTGAGAAACCACAGAGGTTGAAAATTGAAAAGTGATAAACAATAATACGATAACAACATATAGTAGTCTTTTGATGAGATGTTAGTTTTGAAGGTAGGCAGACGTAAAGAGTAGTGTATTTTTTTTTTTTTTTTCCGAATATTTAAGTTTTCTCCTCTTTTAAGTTACCATATTATCACACATGAAACAATAAAGAAGTCAATAAAATGGATTTATAGATGTAATTTTACAAATTTCACAAACTCGGATGGGTTACACAAGTCCCTACAAACTTGTCGAGTTTGACTGGGTCTTGTGCAGAAACAATCCAATTAAAATATTGAACCAGTCTAGATGCTGAGTCACTAAGTTTCCAATCTAGGTTTAATAACTGTCACAATCCTCCACTTTGTATGAGTTTGGGATTTGTTTTTTGTTTTTTGTGGAGGCTTCTTTTTCCAAAGAATCTAACTTCTATATTTTTTGGAAATAAATTGCTCTTAATTTTTTGTAATACATTTAGTATAAAAGTTACCACAAATCATATTTTTTTATAAATACTATGCAAATAAGCTAACAAAAATATGTAAAAACCCAAACTCACTCTTAACATCATCTGCGCCTCCAAACTTGTCTAAGATGCTATCTAAATTTTGTTAGCAAGATGAAGCGCAATGAAGATAAAAGAAGTCTTAGACGACCTAGCCCCATTTAGAAAGGTGAGGCGACTAAAGCACGTAAGCAATATTTGCGTGCCATTAACATATCACATTAATGGTGGATGCACAATTTAAGTCCTATATAAACACCTGAAAATACACATACCAAGGTATAAGAAAATTCTAGAAACACCATGTTTAACACATAAACCACCATTGTGACTACTAAGTTAATCCCTGGGAGAAGTTTTACTTTTTTAGTTGATAACACACCAGTGTCACTCCAAACCCTATGTGTGAGTTTATCTTTGCAAGTCCATATGTGACCACTAATTTCATGCATCACCAATTCTCATTATCTATGTGAAAGTTAATAAAAGTAACTTCTTCCTCAGTTTCATAATTCATTACCATGAACCACTTGAGTCATACAATATTTGACTATTTCCTCGGGTATTTGTTGTCCTCCCATTCCACACACACTACAACAAACTTGAGCTTTTTCAACATATTTTTATCCACAGTCATTTAAAAATGTTGATAAAAGCCTTTAGTTTCTACATTCCACTCAATTGTTGAAAAATTCACATATTTGTTTCCATGGTTAGCATAATTATTAAAATAAGTGATGAGAAATTCATAAAAAAAAGTGGTAAAAAAAGATTAAATAGAGATACTCTATATCAACAGTTGGATAAATGCTGAAAAAAAAAATTAAATATTTTTTATCAATGGTTGAAAAATGTTGAAAATAAAAACACAAAACTTGTAAGCTTGAAAAAGTGTTGAAAACACAAGAGCAATTTAGACCCCCAATTAAAGTTACGACTCGATAGTTTTTACATTAACTTAATACAAAGTGCGAAATAGTGTAAATGCGAGCGGATAAGCAAATAAGCTACTCTAATCCATAAACTAAGCAGCACAGCAGTATAATGGAATATAAAAGAGTAGGGAAGAAAGATGCAAACACAGAAAACACCAAGACGTGTTTTCGAAGAGGAAACCGAAGAACTCGGCGAAAAACCTCTCCGCCGCCCTCCAAGCGAAAATCGATCCACTAGATAATCAGTTGGGATATATGGGTTAACAAGAGACCCTCCAAGCCTAATCTACCTGATGCACCTAAGCCCTCCAAGCTCCTACTTCAACAAGGCTTCTCGGAATCGTGTCTTGTCTAGCTCTCCGGATCTCGCAACAAGCTCCATGTTGCATCTGCCATTCCAAGCTTCTTCCAATGCTTCCCAGCAGCACCAAAATGTCACTCAACACACTCAAAGGGTGAAATATGGGTTTGGGCTATCAACCTCTCAATGGTATGGAAATGGAGAGGGAAGAGTTAAGGAAATACCACAAGCAAGTGTATAGAGAAAGGTGGGGATGACAATCTCTAATTTCCAATGTGTTTGGCTAGGGTTTTCTCTCTGAAGTATTCCTCAACATTTGTGGGTAATGAGGGTATATATAGGATATGTGCAAAAAGTGTGAGTCAGTCAGTACAGGCTAGCAAAACAGAATGTCGCGCGAGTGTCTCGCGGGAAGGCCTTACCCGCGAGATACTCGCGAGACATAGTTGTCTCCACCTGACCTGACTCTTTGCATTCCAGCATGTGTAAGGCACATGTTCACTTCGCGAGAAGCTAAGTCGCGACATACCCACGAGAATCCTTCAGCCTCCAAATGCTTGAGTCTTCACACACTCTCTCTATCACACAACCCTTACAACAAATCCCACAATAAATACAGGGTATGAACAATTGAAAGTAATTACAATCAAATTTGGCACAGAATAAAAGCCAACAAAATACATAGTTGTAAATAACAACTTTACAAAACTTACATAAGTATTGCTTTATATCTCACTCTCTCTCTCTCTCTCTCTCTCTCTCTCTCTCTCTCTCTCTCTCTCTCTCTCTCTCTCTCTCATAGGTCTTGGAGGTCAATTTTTCTAGTATTTTCTAGGCAACCAAATAGAATTCTCGACTCAGATTTTCTATAATTCTCCCTCCAATTAGGTATTTTTTGTCCATAGTCTGTTATTCCCTTAGAAGATTTTGAACACTTGTGGTTTTTGTTCTTGAATTTGAAATGTAGTGTCAAAATTGAATTTGTGGTTTTGTGTGTTGCGTGCTTTCAATGTGATTGCAGGTGCTTTAGGAGTTCAAAACTCTCTCTCTCATAGGTCTTGGTGGTCAATTTTCCTATTATTTTCTAGGCAACCAAACAGAATTCTCGACTCAAATTTTCTATTATTCTCCCTCCGATTAGGTATTTTTTCTATTTCTCTTGATTTTGTTGTTTTAAAAACTTATTTCTGGTCAATTTGTTTTTGCATGGACTTGAATTTTTTTCTATACACTGTTATTCGCTTGGAAGATTTTGAACTTTTGTGGTTTTTGTTCTTGAATTTGAAATGTTATGTCAAAATTGAATTTGTGGTTTTGTGTATTGCGTGCTTTCAATGTGACCCCAAGATGTTGGTAAGAGGTTTCAAACCCAAGATCTCATGAATATCATGAGATCTTAGAAACCAACAAACCAACATCTTTAGAACTTTATTACCTTTGAATGGTCAATTATGTAGGAACAATCACTAAAAAACGTTGTCATGTAGGACACAACACAAGCATACATTTTTCTCTCATTTTTCTGTAGGATTATACATAAAAATACATTCTACAACTATCTCACTCCAGAACTCTTCAGAAACCCTCAGTCTAGAAGTCTTCCTACACTTCGCTTATTTCTAGCTCAAGTAAGGTCAAGTAAGACTGTAAGAAAGTGCGCTTATCCCTTGCTTGTTTCTCGCCCAAGCAAGATTTAGAAGGAAAAAAAAAAGTCTTACTTGTTCATTACTTGTATCTTGCTCAAATAAAATTCTTAACACACAATTTTATTTCTTTTAATCATTCTTCATTTTTCTACCACAGAAGTGGGATCACACATATATTAGCTTATGTGCATATATGATTGTCATTTTATTGGCTTATCTAAATAGGTGTTTCAAAAAATATATATATATAGGTGCTATAGTAGACCGCCGCACTAGTAGCTAAGGAACAACCTTGGTTTGAATGGTGGATCGAACTCCCTAGAGTGAACTTGTGCCTAAGTGAGGTCCCAACTCCAAGTGATAAAAGCCTTTGTACAGAATTTCACCTTTTAAACTCCTTTTTTTTTTTTTTTTTTGTCCATGTGAGCATGATGATACCATGATTGAGAAGGGAACAACGAAAGTAGTCGGGGAGAAAAGAGCAAATAAAAATATAGAAAGAATAAATTGTCTTTCACAGAAAGTGAAAATAAAACGAAAAAAAATTAATAATCATTTTTCTCAAGCATGTTATAAACTACTTGAGTTTTAACATGTTAAAATTACGTCATTATGAATTGAATTAGAATTTAATAGTAATTTTATTAATAAGATAGTACAAAAAAATTCACATTGAAAAAGCCATCTTTACAATTTTAGAGGAGCCAAATCCTAAATAATAAATATATATTGCACCAAATCTCAATTCAATTTGAAGTCCCTATCTTTATACCAAGCAATAGAACATAAGAAATTAAAAATAAAATTTTAGATAAAATACTATTTTAATTCTTCAGCTTTATTAAAAATATATATATTTTTTTTCTTAAACTTAAAAAAAAAAAAAAAAAAAATTGTCTCTAAACTATTGAAAAGTTCAAAAAAAAAAAATTAATCTCCTAAACTATTAAACATGTTTTATTTTCCATCTTTAAACTTTACAAAATTTCATTTTTCATTACTAAATAATTAAAAAAAAAAGTTATTTTATCATCCCTATTTTTAAAAAAATAATTGAAAAAAAATTACAAAAATTAAATTTAGGAAAAAAACAAATTTTTGAAGTTTAAAAACTAAAATAATATTTTAATTTTACCCTATAAATACAAGGTATGAAAGTCAAAATGCCTTTTTTTTTCCAATAAATGTTGCTTATTGTGCATCCAAGTTCCAATAGTTAGTTTGTTGGAGCATCTTCTCTCTCAAAAAAAAAAAAAAAAGGTTTGTTGGAGCAGTGGATTAGCCCAAAACCCAAAACAAAAAGAGGGTTGTTGAAGTAGCGCTTTATCTGCTTTCATTCAAACATCTGTCCTTCCTAAGGCAAATAGATGTCCAGCTCAGTCAATCATGATCGCACCTTATTTAAACTAATAAAGAAAATGACATGGACTGTACTGTACACATCCAATACCAAAATAAAGAGATCCTCGTCAAGAGGGTTGCTTAGGCTGTCTCGATGTATATCATGAGTGTCTTTAAATTACCTAACAACCTCTGCGATGAGATGATAAATATGAATAGCTAGTTTTGGTGGGGCCAAACAAATGAGATGAATAAGATGGCCTGACTAAGTTGGGAAAAAAATATGTCTACCCAAGAAAGAGGAAAGTTTGGGTTTTCATGATCTTAAAACTTTTAACTTAGCTTTATTAGCTAAGCAAAGATGGTGACTGCAAACGTGTACAACTTCCCTAGTCCACAAGATATTCAAGGCTAAATATTCCCCAGTCGGGGATTTTCTTTCGGCTGAGCTAGGGCATCATCCATCCTATGCATGGAGGAGTATTTTGGATGCACAAGATGTGGTTAAACATGGTCATCGATAGCAAGTGGGGAACGGGCAATCAATTGACATCTAGAACGACAAGTGTTTACACCAACCTTCTACCTTCAAACTCACATCCAAGCTTGCTACTGTACCCGCTGATGCAAGAGTGCAATTGCTTATTAATCCACATACTCGAGCTTGGAGGTCAGACATGGTACATCAGTTCTTCTCACCTGATGATGCTCTTGCTATCATGAGTATTCCTTTAAGTTCCCGATTACCTAGGGACCGGTTGGTGTGGACATATACACCAAAAGGGAATTTCACGATTCGAAGCACTTACAAGGTCACACTATCACTAGCCACCACTAGTTTAGGAGAGGCATCAAGCAATCGGAATAGCAAAAATTTATGTAAGACAATCTGGGGGCTTAATGTACCTAATAAGATTAAATCTTTGCTTGGTGGGCGAGCAAGAACATACTACCTACAAAGTCCAATTTGTGCCGAAGAAAAGTTTTGGATAATCCAACTTGTGAAGCTTGCGATGAGGAGGTGGAGAGCAATGGATATTGTTTGTGGAGCTATCCTAAGGCCCATGAAATCTAGACTTTATCCAGTATCTCGTTTGAGTGTCAAGGTGGTGTTTTCCATGAGCTTGGAGACCTTCTTTGGTATTAAAAATTTGGACAGCGTATGAATGATGAACTGTTGGGGTTAGTCATCACGGTGGCATGGTGTATGTGGTTTAATAAGAATGCAGTGAGACAAGGTAAAACACCACAGTCAACGGTTGAAATTTTACGAAAGGCCAAGAAATTATTGGAGGAGTTTTAAACGATTAACTTCAAGCTGGCTTGCCATGAAACCAGCGATATAGTGTAGTGGATACCCCCAACCCAGTCTTGGTATAAGATTAATACTAATGAGGCTACTTTTGTTAACACACAATCTGCAGGAGTTGGGGTTATTATTCGGGACTACAAAGGGCCAGTAGAGGCAGCCCTAGCCAAGAACTTACCAATCCCATTGGGTCCTATAAAGATTGAAGCAAAAGCATTGGAGGAAGGGGTTCTTTTTGCTTGGGACGTAGGGATATGAGATGTGGTGCTTGAGAATGACTCCAACATAGTTGTTGATGCATTAATTGGAACTTGTGAAGCTCCAGTTGCTATTGACAATATTATAGGCGGGATTAGAGCAAAATTGCAAGATTTTAGATGTGTGGAAATTTCCCATCTTTTTGCTCAATATGCCAAATATTTAGATAGTTATCAAAACTTGGATATAGGGAAACCCTAATATGGTTGAGTCGGCTTTGCCTCATTATGTATTATGTTTATCTTTTTCTTAATAAAGTTATGGTCTTTTATCAAATAATAATAATAATAAATCTCTCGATACAGAATTACAATCGTGTCTATTTGTATATGTTTTTTTCTCCCATAATCGAGATTCTTCTAAATGGGACCCACTGATGTGCATGAAATATATACGATAAAGTACTCACATATCTACATATTTGGCCTTACTTTTATGTTATTTTGTGACTGATTATATAATATCTTTGTGTTGCAGGTAACAAGGGCTTTACATGCAAAGTGGGGCTAGGCCAATTGAATCAAGCCAAATTACATCCAGCCAGGTATGAATATTAAATTTAAGTCCAATTGGAGTAAGGAATCAAAGGAAATTTGCACCAAATCCAAGTCCAATTCGGATTAGGATTCCAGCCTGCACATCAGTTAGTATTTTTGGCATAACTGTCGGCTCAGATGTCCAATTTAGATGATTCAAGTTGGGTTGGAAAGTTAACTTAAAGGGCTACAACTTTGTAGTTTACCAGGAGCCCGAATTCTGACGATAAATGGGCCAAAATAGTCGGTTAAGTGAAGCCTAAAATTCTGGGATTTTCTCCAAACGGGAATTCAACTTGTAATAGGATTCCTTGACCTATTTAAAGGCTTTTTAGGAAAAAATTCAGGGAGGGAGGCTAGTGCTAGGGCTGAGATGCAAAACAGAAAATTGGAGCAAGAGGCAGTGCCGCATGTGGCTTCTCTGTAACTTTTCTCCATAATAGCATTGTGACTATTTCTTTCTCTATTTTATTTGTCTAGTTTAATGTTTAGTATTTTATTCTTTTGTTTTATTTCAATTACCATGAGTAGCTAAATTTATAATTAGGGTTGAGGATGAAACCTTATTAAGGATTACTAGTAATATTTATGTGATTTAATTTTTCCCACAATAGTTGTTCTTTAATGAATTAAATTGTTCTTACTTCATATCAATGGACTAAGATGAGATTCTAGATATGAGTTCAATCATGTTTTTCTCATGATTTAGGATTTGTCTTAATTAATTGAATGCTTGGTTTATTAATTCTTGATTATAGAATTGGATATCGTTTGTGATTTGTCTGTCAATGGATACAAGTTATGATTTGATTTTTAGAATTGGATATATCTTGTGATTTGCTTGGCTACGGATACAATTGATGATTTGGTTTTATACTTAAGAAGCGAAGAAGAACATACCTTTGATTTTTAAAATAAGGATTTTAACGAGAATATTTTCCATGATAGCAAGATTGATTTCTAGATTATCATGTACTGAGGTGGGAAAAATTAATGATCATAAATATATGCTGATATGACTTGCAAGGTGGATTCCAAAACCTTAATTCCTTTCCCTTGATTGTTTACATCTTTTTATTGCTTTATATCTTTTGCTTAGTTTAACTATTTGCTTAATTTTATTATTTGCTTAGTTTAATTAATTTCAAAACAACCAATTTTTATTAAACTAGATTAGGATTAATTTGGTTAAGATTTAATTAATTTTCCTACGTTCATTCAAGTCCCTGTGGGTTCGACCTCGTTCTTGTCAAACTATACTTCGGTACGGTTCGTACACTTGCGAGTATTTTAAAATTTCACAACACCCACTAATTGTGAAAGATGAAAAGTATATACCCGATACAAGGTATATTTCTCCTATTTTTAGGTGACAATAGACAACAATAAGTTGTTTTTTATCTTTTTTTTTTTTTTTTTTGGTTATACTATAGCTTTTGCCATAATTTTAATGTGAGTGATTTGATTTTCTATCACTTTCATATGTATTTTTTTTCTCTTGTGACTTATAGCCAATCATATCAAAATTTTGACATAAAAATTATGGAAAAATACACTGACATTTATGCACTAAATTGATTAAAATAAAAGTTCCAGATGTAAGTGTAACTACTTTAAAGTTCAAGAAATATCAAGACATTTTACCCCAAAAATTATATTTCGTATTTTCAAAAAACATCTAAGACCATAAACTTTTTTTTTTAATTTTTTTATCAGCTAAAACTACAAACCTTGTGTCACAACTTTACTATAACTTTGATGTAAAATAGTAAGTCAATATAAAAATAATAAATAATTCATCGCATTCTACAAATAAGGTTTTTTTTTTTTTTTTTTTTTTTTAATGAGAATCACAATCTATGTACAAGATAATAATGAAAAAAGTGTGAGACGCAAGAGGATAACTCGTGTTTTAAGGCTGAGAATAGATTAGATGATCTGGTTTGATAGAATTGGATCGTACATGTACAATATGTGATATGTCAATTACTCACTCATCACAGCATCTATTACACGTTCATCAACAAACACGTGTTACTTACAATACTGAGCGTGGACCAAGTGTCCCTTTAGTAGGCTCCATCAGCATGAGTTGTTGTGCACCACGTGTCATTATCATAGTAATCTAACCAAACAGAAAAAAAACTTTATTCAATCTTAACAGCGCTTCGATTGGGGCTGGCAGACAACGATAAAGGAAGAATGTGCAAGTAAAAGTCGATTTCATTGTTCAACATTGTACACGTGATTTGCTAATGCTGTACAATGTTGGCGGTATTGTACATACAATATATATATATATATATATGGATACAGCTTCTATTGCGGTTTTTTATTTTTAATTTATTTTCAATTTACTCATTCAGTTTAATTCTATATGATCCAGCAATTGGATTTTTTTTTTTCCACTTTTCAAATAAATAAATCAAATTATTTACAAACATTGGTGTTGTTAATTGGTGCCCTTAATATATTTTTTTATGGAACATTTGAACTCAATTTTAATACAATTTTTATGAAAAAAATAAATAAATTATCAACAAATTTAATAATTTTTTTCTTTTTCTATAAAAAATTACTAAAAGTAGTTCGTAAACCAATGTCTTTAAGATATTCGTTAATTTTTCTCATAAATAATTTAAGCTTGGTTTGAGGGGGAAAAAACCCTTGTTTTATATTTGTTGTTTTAGCAAACGAGGTAGTCTCAATTCGAACTAAAAATTGACAATATATCATCACAGAGATTAAATAAAATACTTGAATGTCAATTTTTATTGGTGAATTCTGTGCAATAGGCTTGATACCCATAAAAAGGACAAGATTACCCAAAAACATTAGAAAATTATATTAATTACATTGAAACTAAATTAAAGTTGGACTTACATGTTCTTGATCCAAGTTTATGGATTTCCAATGAATGATATGCAGCTCAAAACTCTATTAAACTACATTTGGAATTTGAAATAATCAACAAATTAATTACAAATTGGTTTAAAGATGTAACTATAAATGAATCTGGAAAACCTAATTTCAAATTAAGAAAAAATTATTTAAAATTCCATTTTATTTCTCATATCTAACACTAAAACTAACCCTAGGGAGAGGAAATTTTTTTTTTTTTTAGAGTTATTTTAATCAGATGTTAGAGAGAGGGTAGAATTTTTTTTTTTTTTAAGTGGGTTTATAGAGAGAGAGAGAGAGAGATATATATATATATAGACATGTTGTGATACCCATACTTATTTAAACCATATTGTAATAAGTTGTAAACTTTTGAACAGTGATCCACAACTGATTGTTTAGTTTCGCGCACGCCTCGGGGGGGGGGGGGGGGGGGGGGGGGGGGGGGGGGGGGTGGGTGTGGGGAGATAGAGCATTTGGCTAAAGGAATTGTGGAGTGTTTAGCTCAAGGGAGTCAATCTCGTACCGGAGGCTGTATTGATTTGACCAGTGGAACGATATATTTCGGTACCAATTAATACCAGTGTACCGTTTTGGGCTTATTCATGGTTTTAGACTTTAGCATCAACAACAACAAAAACACAATATAAAAGACAGAAAGCTTAATTGTTCATTGCATAGTAAGAAAACAAATAATACTAATAAATTAATGCAAATAAGTTACCATTCTGTCGGGTGTACTAGCCAGTACACCTGAAATCGACCAGTACGCCCGGTATATGGCTAGTACGCCTAGTATTTAAACCTATACGAAATGTTGACATTTCGATACTAATACATGTACCGGTACGGCTAGTATAGGTACGGTATCAACCACCTTAGTTTGGCTACGTACAATAAATGTTTGTTTAGATAATTTAGCATATGTTTTATCTGAAGTATCATTGGGAAAAGAATATTATATTTTAACCAATGTTGTTCAATTTGAGAAGTGGTAGGACAATTTTTTTTTTTTAATCTTTTAAAGAATCAAAGGGGATGGACTTAAGAGACAAAGTGTTTACTGTTTTAATTACAAACTTGGGGAATTCTAATTTTCAATAAATTCAATATAATAAGTTTAATTTTGGCATAATTTGAGGGTTTCAACGTAATATAGCATATCAAAAAATTTGTTTCACGACTTTCATATTGATTGAAACTAGGGTTGTCCATCTATAATCCGTACTTAACAAAACTGACTAGACCTGAATCGAAAATCAAGCTGATTCAATTAATGTGGCAATCGATGACAAGTTTCCTCCTTCGAAATCCAATGAGCCTGATCCAACTAACAAGTCCCTTCTACCTTTGCCAATCTCCTTCATTCTTCATCGTGTCCCACCAATCTTTGTCGATTGATTAAGATTCTAGTGATATCTCGACTAGATCCAGAGGTTTTGATCAATCTGACCACTACAATAGTAAAATCATGGCGGTCATGGACCCGTGTACCCACAATTGTCAATGGGTTCAACACTCAAAGTTGTCTGATCAAGTGACAGGTACACTTCAAACCCACCTCGAACCCATTCCAACTCAACCTTTGGACACCCTTAATTGAAACCAAATATAACTTTCTTATTTTAAGCATATCCAAAATGAAAATGAATAAACTGCAAATCTATTTATCAAATCATCAAAGTGATTCGATTCTGTAGTTCACTGCTCGCTAGTGCATCATTTAACTGGTTTTATTGCAATTTGCAAGTACGTGTCTTCTTTTCTTTTCTTTTCTTAACAAGAATTTGGCATGTATCTCTATCATCTATAATACAAATAACTTAACTACACTTAACATGGCCAACTAAATGAGTTATATGCATTATTCATGACAAAAACCGTCATATATTTTATTATATACTGAAGCCTAAGTATTTGTTACTATTTTACTTATTTTTTCTATTATTCATGAACCTCACTACACTTTTTGTTACTATTCATGAATCTTACTGTATTATTTCAACTAACTTTTACCTTTATCTATAATATTTTATGTAAAAAATTTTCAGTTTTAACAAAATAAGCGAATCTCAAACAGACCCTAAAACCCCCCAATATGTTTAAGCCAAACTTTTACTTTTCTCAAAATAATAAAAGGAATATGAGAACGAAATCAAGGCTGTTTGTTGCTAAAATTGCCGTTCTCCTATTTTCAGAGTTGATAAAAAGTTGCTTTCAATTTCATCTTTCATTAGCACCCCACCCACCCCCCCCCCCCCCCCTCCCTCTCCCCAAGTTGTTAAAAGCTGTACTGCTACAGTGCTACTCATTCATGAATCTATCTAACATCCAAGCTGACTACAGGCTTTCAGATAAACACTAATTTATATCATCCAAAAACAGAAACCTCCTTTAAAATTAAAAATTAAAAAAAAAAAAATCACTTTAATAGATGGGCATGAATTGACCAAAAACTTAATCAATTCATAAGTTGACCAGGCTTTCATCATTACACACGTCACGCATAGGCTAAAATCTCCAACGACACAAAATAAAAAATAAATAAAAAAGCCAAAGGATTAGGGGAGATCAAAAGGTCTATCCCATGCTAAATTGATAATTACGTGAACATTTTTTTTAAACCACTTTTTTTTTCCTTGCTTATAACTTATCAACTTTGGGTGTTTTGTTAGAGTACTAGCATTGGAGCATAAACACCCCTTAGTTGCTATTTTACAACCGAAACTACTCAAAACCCACTCCATCCGGATTTGTAAACTTAAAAAAATTTGCAACCTATGAATAGTAAGGTTGCATGTAAAAAAATATTATTTTAATCTTGTGGTTGATACTTTATATTATTTTATTGAATTGTATGTAAAAAAAAAAAAAAAAAAAAAAGGATGTAGGGTGAGTTGTAAAATGAGTTGGTAAAATAGATAAAATAGTGCTTGAAAATGCAAAAAAGTTCTATTTTGCATTCTCAAAACCTACAACTCACCACTTGTCTCTTTCTCCGGTAAATCCACACAACAACTTTCTAGTTTCCACCAAAACTCAACCACAAGCACCAATTCTCCACCACCAAAATTACCCAAAAAAAAAAATTTGCCACCATCCACCACCACAGTCAATCCCCATCCCAAAATCAAACCCTATAGCAAAAAAACTAACCACCAAGACCCAACCACCAATCCCAACCCAACCATCACGGAAACCCACCCAAACAACCACCACCACACACCTCAGCAACCACCAAAAAAAAAACCCCAAAACCAAAGCAGCCGCCGATCTACCATGGCAACAACCTCACAGTCGCCGCCACCGCCACACCATACATGCACCACAACACATCCAACTTACAAAAACCCACAAATCCACCATCAACACCACCAGTAAACCCACCAAAAAAAAAAAAAAAACTAGCAACCCACAATGCTCACCATGCTGCACCACCACCACCTCCAACACACAAAAACCTACAAATCCACCATCAACACCACCAGTAAACCCACCAATAAATCCATAAATCCACTATGAACCACCAAAAAAAAAAACCCACTAGTGAGTAGAGAAACATCATGAACCACCAATAAATCCATATTCATTGATTTCTTGGGGTGATATGGTGGTGGTCCAATCTAGTGAGAAAAGTGAGTGAGGGAGGCAGAAGAAGGTGAGAGAGAATAAAGGGTGAGGGAGGCAGAGAAAAGTGAGGGGGAGGCAAAGAAAAAAGAGGGAGGCAAGAGAGAATGAGGGTAAGGGAGGCAGATGGAAGTGGAGAGCATTGAGAGAAGAAAAGGTGAGGAGTAAAGAGGAGAGAGGCAGAAAAAGCGAGGAGCAAATTTATGAGGGAGAGGCGTGAATAGGGATGGCAATAGGGGGGGCGGGGCCGAAGGATGGGGTCTTCATCCCTGCCCCGCATGGTTTTGTCTTGCCCTATCCCTGCCATGCTCCACATGACGGGGAAACTTTCTCACCCCATCCCCGCCCCTTAGGGCCCTGTGAAGCCCCGCCCCTTGGGGCCCCGCAAAGCCCCACCCCGTCCCGTAAAACTCTTCTTTTTGTTAATTTGTCCTACAACTAGTACAATTTTTTTAATGAAACTTATTTCATTAATAAAAATATAATTGAAATTACAACTAAATTTATTCCATCGAATCAAATCAATTTTTAGAAAAAATTGAATAATATATCTAAGTGTTTAATAAGACAATCACAAAAAAAAATCTCATAGTATAACACATGACGAAATAAAGGTAGAGAACCACATTAGGTAGAATAAAATGAGCTAATATTGATATGTTTGTTTAAATAGTAGGGTTTTAGGGTATGAAAAATTTATAATTATAAACCCTAGTAACGCGGGGCAAGGCAGGGATAGGGAGGAGCGAGGCGAGGCAGGTTTAAAAAGTTTTAACCCATCCCCACCCCGCCTCGTGGTGCAAGGCTAAAATCTTGCCCCATCCCCACCCCACCACCTTTGCATGGTGGGGAAAACCCATGCGGGGCGAAGCGGGGAGGGTGAGGGTGAGGCAAAATTGTCATCCCTAGGTGTGAAGAGAGAGAAAAAAATAATAAAAAATAGATAGTTGGATGAGAGAGACAATTAAATATAATATTTTAGTTTTACAACCAAGTGAACAGTAGGTTCTATATATATGAACCCATTGTTCACAAGTTGCAAAAATTTTTAAGAACCCATACTCGGATGTTGGGTAGTTTTTGAGGATTTGGATGCAAAATAGCAACTAGGAGGTGTTTACACCCCCACTGCTACTGCTCTTAGTATCTAACATTATTTTTTTTCTTTAAAATTTAAAACTAAATACTGTTTTTGAAAAAGTGAAAGGGTGATGATTTTTCATAAAATAAATTTAAAAGTGTATATATATATATATATATCAGATAAACTCGTTAAAACTTGAGTATTTTGAAAACCATTGACTTTTTTATTGACCTATTCTTATACTACCACACAAGCCTTTAAAACATTTCTTATAAATTAAAAATAAAAATAAAAAATCTTTTAGAACCTTCATTCCCCCCCCCCCCCCACATAATGGACTCTCTCTCAACCAAATTATTTGCCTTCCCCGAAATTTTAATATCTTTATGAATACGAATATTATCACATTTTTTTTAATAAAAAAAATATTGTTAGTATTTCTCAAATAAATTATAATTAAATTATATTTGCTAGTTTGTCTTTAAGAATGATCATTTTTAGCTTTTAGTTTGTTCCATTGTTTTGGTGTTAATATTGGATCCTTGTTATATTTGTTTTTGTGAGGGTTGTGCATCCAACTCACTAATCTGACGAAACAAACTAAACCCAACACCTCAAGTTGATTTTCGTGGGTTGGTGGATTGTAATGGTATAAATTGTAGGGGGATTGATGAAAATTGTAGGGAAATTGACTTAATTCAAGATAGTCACCTTCCATAGAGAGAGAGAGAGAGAAAGAGAGAGATGCACTAATGCACTAAGAAATTAGTTTATTCCTCAATTGATATCTAATGTTGAATTATAATCATGTATTTATACGAGACTAGCTCTATAATATCATTGGCCCACATGGCTCAAGATAATTGGCTAATTAATTCAACATGTGCTCTATGAATTAAGTCATGTGTTAAATAAGCTACGTGTGCTCAAATCCTAACTAACTCATCCTAATCCTAATCTCAACAAACTAGCTAATTACCTAACTAAAGGGATTACAACAATTATTTCATATTCCTGACATTTCCCTCCCCTTGAAAACACCTTGCCCACAAGGTGTTGTTGTAAAATGACACCTTTATAAAAGGAGCTCTTCCAATGGACCAATACCTTAGTGACATTTTGATCACTATATTCATGCATTTCTCTTTGACAAGCGGTCTCGTGCACATGAAGGTTTCTTCTTCGTAGATCTACAAACTTTGCTCGAATTTTTGAGCCTTCAATGGTTCTTCAATCTTCAAGGTCTAATTGGTTCTTTGAACCTTGGAATGTTCTTGTATCCTCAAGACTTCATTTGATTCTAGAACCATTAAAATTGTTGGCGCTTGCATCTTGGACTCTTGGATCACCAACACTTGGATTGCCAATTCTTGAATCATAGACTCTTGAATAGAAGCCTCCATTGGTGCATCTAGAATTGGTTCTTGGAAGATCATCATCACCTTCTTTATTGGTTCTTTGGACTGAACTTCAAAGGCTGCGTCTTTATGTATAGCTTCATCTACTTTGGCACAAAAATCAACATTCCTGCTTGCAACAACAACAGTAGATTCTTGGAACTTGATTTGTTCTTCAAGTTCCATTGAATTAAGAGATTGTAACTCCTCTTCCGTCATATTCTCAAGATCCTCTTGCAATCTTGAGAGCTCTTCTTTCATGGCCTTTTTGGATTCAGCCAAGGCCTTGACTTTCTCTGAAATATCCTTGACATCCTCTAGGGCTTTGTTTAGCATTTACTGTATTTCTTTCAAAAGTTTTCTTTGGTCACAATTGCCCGTCTTAAGATCGATGGCTCTGATACCAAATGTTAGGACCTAATGGGGATGGGTATGAATTGTAGTTAGATTGATGGAAATTGTAGGAAAATTGACTTAATTCAAGGTAGTCACCCTCCATAGAGAGAGAGAGAGAGAGAGAGAGAGAGAGAGAGTGTGTGTGTGTGTGTGTGTGTGTGTGTACTAATGCGCTAAGAAATTGGTTTATTCTTCAATTGATATCTAATGTTGAATTACAATCATGTATTTATAGGAAACTAGCTCTAATGTCATTGGCCCACATGACTCAAGATAATTAGCTAGTTAATTCAACATGTGCTCTATGAATTAAGTCATGTATTAAATGAGCTACATGTGCTCAAATCCTAACTAACTCATCCTAATCATAATCTCAACCAACTAGTTAACTATCTAACTAAAGGAATTACAACAATTATTTCATATTTCTAACATAATTTTATTTTAAGTTTTAGGTTGGAATATTAATTTATTTTAATCTATCTGACCTAACCCAAACCCGTCATATATATTATTTATTTTATTATCCTTATTTTAAATTTCCAATTTGATATATTAAAAAAAATGCATAGGATTTTTTTTTTTTATTGACTAAGAAATCAACCAAAATACAAGGCAAAACAACCAAGCCATAGCAAAACTAAGACGGGCCTCTATAAAAAAAAGTTTATAACAAACCCACTGCAACAAAACAGCAGGCTATAACTGCTTACACCCCTTAACAGTGTGCCATGATCTCAACAAATCAAGCTAAAACTGGCCACTACAAAAAAATGCATAGGATTGAGTTGAATTCTATATGTATAATGAGTTCGATTGGGTAAAGGATATCTTAATCAATCTTACCCAATTGGGTTGAAAATGCCGTCCAACACAACCCACTCCGGTCTATGCATTCTCATAATTATAAATTTTTCAACTCCTTTAAGTGGACCAAACTCAAGCTTTAAAAAGATAATAATAATAAAATATTAATAATAGTGGTAGTAATTATAATACAAGACAACTTATCAATACAAGAAAAGACCAACTTGAGACATCGTGTTGGTGGATAAACGCACATTTCAAGGCAAAAATCAATCTAATTCTGTGTCATTCAAACCTTTGAAACGAATAACTTTAAAACTTTATGCAAAAAAATTTCATGCAGCATGTGTTAGCAATAAGTTTATTTTACTTTTTCCTTTCTTCTCCCACCCTTCCTCAAGTTCAAGCATACCCTAAAATAGTACATTTCCGTTACGTTTAGCTAATGAGATTTTTGAAAGCAAAGGCTCATTAAATTATTACGATATACATGTGGCAGGTCATGCTCTGCATCCCACCATTTATCACGCCGGAGGACTTGAATTTGTGCTGCCGCCAAAATTGACAACCACGATGTTTTGTTTAATTTTTCTTTTTCTTTTTCCTTTTTTTTTTTTTTTTTTTTTTTTTTTGAGTTTGTTGTTGTGATAATCTAATAGTTGAGGTCCTTGAGGACGATGAGGAATGATATGGGTTGAAGTATGATATCAACAATTTTTTATTCTCCACCAATATGAATATTGGACATTTTTGTTGAAAATACCATTTAGTTTCAGCTAAACTACAAGAGAATGTTTGGCATCAGATTTCAAACAACAATTTTTAGTGTTTAAAAAAAAATTGTTTGGTATGAATGTTTTATTAAGAGTGTTTGGGTTACAATTATCTTGTTTTTCAAAAGAAAAAAAAAATTACAATTCTCAAACTAGGGTATTCAAACATGTATTTTCAGTGGTGGGGGCTCCAGGATTTCTTTTAATGGGGTCATTAAGAAACTTAAATTAAACAAAATTTAATAAAAAGAGAACGTGAACATATCGAGTTATCAATAAAAATTATAAATTATAAATCACACGCAAATGCATATCGTTTTACTATATTTTTCTATAACTTTTCATATTTTGAAATCATTATGATTTTTTATTATCTATTGTTAATGTGGGTAGGTATAACCATTTCATTTTGTTAAGTTTGTATAATTTTTTTTTTTTTTCATTTTATGCAATTGTCATCATCTATTTGTTATTGTTTTATAAAAATATTTTAATCTGAATGACAAAACTCAATCCAACATGCATTGTATTAATCATTGACCCAAAGAGCCACACTCATCAATGCATATATAAATAATACAGTATGTCTACTTAACAAATCAAATGTTTGAATAATCACTAACTTTACGATTTTTTTAATCACTAACTTTATAACAAAATTTTATTATAACATAATAACAATTCACACACATATAACAAACCTTCTATATTTCATAACTATTAAATTATATAAAGTTATATTATATTTATACTATACAGGACTGCATGCACACATTCATACAAATAACATTATAACAAATATAAATAAATAAATAAATAACACACACAATCAGTATCAGACATACACTAATACAAATAGTATATAAATTTATAATAAAAGGAGATACAATTACAACTCACAGACACTCACTCAAAAATCTCATTAAATAACTATAAATTTATTTCCTTTTCTCTTCTCTTTTTCTTTCTTTTTCTTTCTCCTTAAATAAAATGGTATACTTTTACAATACAGTCATCACTTAAAAACACACACACACACACACATATATCAAACACGCAGTTTTTTTATAACATTTCAAAATATGTTATTAAAAATATGAAACCAAACACATTTTTTGCGTTGTGAGTACTTTAAAGTTTAAACATGTATTTTTACAAAACTTTTTAAATCACATTTTTTTGCATTGCGAGTACTCTTTTCTTTTTTTAGAGAATTTTCAACTTATGGCGTTTGGTCATGATGATAAAGAGCTATCATCAAACTAAGATATCAATCAATTTTTGGTGAAACAAGGATTGAACCACAGATCTCTTATTCAACTATCAGAGACTTTATCTATTGAACTATTTGGAACTCACGTATTGTGAGTACCTTAAACACCTTTTTTACAATACTTTTTAAACTACATTTTTCACATTATTTTGAACACCAATACTTAAACATAGCTACCAAATGAGCCCTAAGACTTTTTTTTTTTTTTGGAAGGGGAGGACCCTAAGACTCTTGGGTGTTTTGTTTTGTTTTGTTTTGGGCGGATAAACTTACGACTAAAATCCTCATGAAAGGATTTTCTACCATTAATTTAAATCTTTCAGTTCTATCAAAAAGAAAAAAGAAAAAAATCTTTTAGTTATTTCAAATTTTTATCTAATAGCAACGCACGTAATTTTTATCCCAAAATCCTCTTTACCACTTGTATTGTTTAGCTTTATGGATGATTATGTAGCATCGGTAGAGGAAACCCCAGTTTCTTAGACGTTCTAATTGCTCGTCATGATGTACCAGGCTTCATTTAAGTATTTATGAATGATGATGGAGTAATTTCTTATAAATTAATAATAATATAACTTTAGGCTTCACCATTTACAATACACTTTTTTTTTTTAATTTCGTTATATTTTATAGAAAATAAAAAGAAATAGGTAACTGACTTTGATTAATGGAGTACAAAGTGAAACAATTATCCTAAGGGTGTGTTTGGATACCGTTTATTTTGCTGAAATTTAAAAATTATCACTGAAAGTACTGTAAATAAAGGTAAAAGTTAATTGAAATAGTACAATTTGACCCATGAATAGTGCCAAAATATGCAATATGGCTCATGAATAGTAGCAAAAATAAGCTAAATAGTGAAATAATTTCAGCTTTTAATTGCAATCCAAAAGCACGCTAAATCTCAAGTAATAAATGAAAAACAAAAAAGGGTTTACGACTTGTAATCTAATTTAAGATACTTAAATTTTGTATTATTATTATTTATATTTCTATACTTGTTTAGTGCTAAAATATTGTTGAGCAAAATTTCTAAAAAATCAAAAGATCAATAATTATGTCATCAATCAAATGTTTAAATTTCAAGTTATAGTATAAAATTATGTATAAAAAATAAGTTTATAGATCGAATAGTAAATAATATCCGATTGACAAAAAATATGACTTTGTATTAAGAGCATAAAAATATTCAATTCAAAAGTTAGATTTCCAAAATATGTAATCATGTTAATTTTTCTAGTATAAGTTGTAACCATTGGCTAAAACCAAGTTTTTACCCGAACTTTGTCCTTAAATATATAGGTTAAAAATATCAAATTTTTTAACTGATCTTTCCACAATTTTTCCTTATAATAAATATTTTGCTTGTTGTACATATATTAGAGTTATAAAGTACTTAATTTATGTTTTAAATTTTCTTTTAGTGCTCTTTTTTATTACTATACATATAAGGGACATGGTGTATAAAAATAATTACTATATCATCCTATTTTTATTTGGCCCCCAAAAAATAATTCTTGACTAGTGTAGCTTCCATACCGGGGCACTTACAAGAAAGGAGTAAGGTATAAGTCACTATATAAAGAGCCGCAACATACGGCTAGTGGGGGAACTCCAACCCATGACTTATGGCATACCCAAGAACTTACCACTAGGCCAACCAACGTATTGATTGCATATATCTCCCTTTTTTTTTTCTTTTTTTTTTTTTCTTCTTTAGGAGTAAGTCAATAAAATTTAATTGAAATTAACTGACTTTTGCATGTCTCTCTTTTTGGATGGAAGGGAGAATAAACATCCTCTATCCAGATTTACAATTATCACATTCTTGCCAATATGCGTGATACGAATTCTTGACATGAACTATATTTTACAGTGTGTTTTTCATTTTTCTCAGTCATACCTAAATAAGAAATGGTACAGGAAGCATTAAAAACTTTCCCTTTCCGCTGAGTGCTTTACAACCATAGTTGTTCAATGATAGATGTAAGTTTAGACTTTAGAGAGTAGAGACATATATGTAATAAACCACGTATTGATGGTAAGTGTGAATGTTATGAATTGGACCACGCGGATATGCATGGTCCATCTTAACTAGGGGAATCTTGTTGAACATGACCATTCAATTAGAGAGTGCAGAAAGAAGGGAGAAAATAAAGGAAAGGTATTAAATATGATTTTCATTAATAATTGAAACGCTTTTGGGATTCTTGTCACCAGATTTGGTATGGAAAATCACGGCATGCCCTCTAAATCTTCCTCACAGATTTTTATGATTCTTTCCTTCGCAAGGATTTTTTTTTTTTTTTTTTTTGGCTGTGCATCACAAAAAGATCTACTTTCCTCAGTGGATGCCATGTCAAGGTACTTACTAGCTAAGATTCTAGATAATATTTTAGAATATATCTCCCAATATTGAAATTGTCCAATTATCAACCACAAAGAGACAAAAAACGAAGAAAAAGAAGAACAAGAGGAGAAAAAGATAATAAAAATAAAAGAATATGCATAAAAATACTAAATTGCCAAATTTAGCAAAAAAGAATACTAAATTGCCGAAGTTACTTATAATCCATACCATTTTCCCTCTTCCTTCTCCTATTTTTTCGAAAGGTAAAATTATAAAATATTCCAATAGGTACATAAGTCTAAATTCCCCCACTTTCATTATAACTAAAAATTTATAGAATATTTTAAAAATATAATATAATGAATGCATACTTCTTATTTATTATGTTGATCTCAAAAATTAAATTCATATTAAGACCTATAATTTATGTGAAAAGAGTAATATGCATGTATTGTGTGAGGGGAAGTATGCAAGGATTTTTTTTAAAGCAGAATTTACAAAGATCATAGTTTGCTGTGCATCACAAAAAGATTTACTTTTCTGGAGTGGATGCCACGACAATGTACTAACTACCAAAGATTCTAGATAAAATTTTAGAATGTGTCCAAACCTTCTTTTTTTTTTTTTTTTTTTTTTTTTTTTTGGTCTTTAGAATCAGAATATTTCCAAACTAAATGGCGGGGAAAAAACCATTATGTTTCCCAAATCTTCAATAAATTCTTACTTCATCTCACACAATAAATGTCTACTCCCCTTCCACATAAATGGTACGTCTTAATATGAATTTTATTATGAGAAATGCTAACGAATGCGTTAAGGCATTAGTTAATAATCTATTTAAAGAAAGTTTTAAAAAATAAAAAATAAATAAAAACTAATGTTTTGATGGCTTTTTTTCATTTCCCAGTGTCAAAACTTGCCTAAAATTGATTGTTAACCAATGCTCAATGGCACTTGTTAGCATTACCCTTTAATTATTTGGATCCATTGAATAACTAAGGAGTGTGCATTCAACCACCAATAGAAAGATAACATGTGTCTAGTCATGTGCAATATATATGACTTACTTGATTGGTTGAGTTAAATGAGTCATTTGCATTGCACATGACAATGACTAATGCTATTTCTCTATTAGTGGTTCAAGCCCAACGCTCAAAAAATGTTTGAAGCAAAACTTTGTCATTCTATTATTTCTTTGATTATTCGATAGTTATAATGGGAGTAGGGGATTGAACTCATGTTTTTGTTTGAATATTCTATAATTTTACCTTCTTTAAAAAATTTAAAAAAAAAAAAGTAAAAGAAAGGGAAAAAATGGTATGGATCATAAGTAAACATGGTAATTTAGTATTTATATGTATATTCTTTTATTTCCATTATCCCTTTTTCTTCTTCTTCTTCTTCTTCTTCTTCTTCCTTCTTTTTTTTTTTTTTTTTTTTTTTTTTTTTGATAATTGGGTGAGAGGATTTGAATCCTCACTATTTTTGTGGAAAACTTTATGAGCTATCAATTGAACTACAAAACTCTTGATTACCCCTCCATAGATTCAAATGGGGTCTAGAAAAATATACACACTTCAAACATGAGCAATTTCTACCAAATTGTTTCTAATTCAATCCATGAATAAAAAGATACAAAAAATTAGTTAATTGAAGGAATAAAATGTGCTTTCATGACTTTTAATTTTATTTTATTCTGATTATATGTTAATATTTAAGACTGTGTAACCTTGGAAAAATCTTAAATCCAAGATAATTTCTTCTCTCAATAACTCATACAAATTTTTTAATAAAAAAATAAATATGATATACAAAGAAAATAATAATAGTCTTTAAATAATATAGCATCTATAAAAAATTGAAAATAAAATAGAAAAAAAGAATGTACTCAATTTCTATATAAGTATTATTTGGGATGATATCTCCTTCCATTAAACCCTTTGATTCTCTCAAATTTTTAGTAAGATATGCAACACGTGACATTTCTTTAATTTTTTAATGCCAAATATCTTACATGTAAATAAAATAATAAGAGTGATCCATATTTCGTTGAATGTATAAAAGCAAATAATTAAAAGAAAAAAAAATTGTTTGATAAAGTTGTTGATAACTTGGTATCTTTGGCTTTATAAGGACCCAACTTTTACAATATGATATATAAAAATTGATATCAACAATTAAAAAGAATTGAAAATTTTGTCGAGAAAAAGTTAATAAGAGAAATTAAGTTTTTTTTAATCTAAAAATTGTTGTGCAATTTGGTGTAACAACTTGGCAGTTAAAAAAAAATATTCATACATATATATATATATAGGGGTTGGGTTCAAGTTATACTTAGTGTAACTCTAAATAATGTTACACCACCCAATAACTTGTTATTGAATTAATATTTTGAAAATCCAACCGTTAAATTACATATTCTATATATTCTTAACATGCATGACAAATTTTATATCAATCGGATGCTATTTACCATTTGATCCATAAACTTATTTTTTATGCATTATTTTAAACTACAAAAATTTGAATTTTAACCATTAATTGATGACATGGCTAGTAATATTTGATTACCTTAAAATTTTGCAAGCATGAAGAATAAATAAAAATAATGTAATATAACAGTAGATTTGTCAATATTCGCATCCAATTAAAAAATATTGAGTGGTGTAACATTGCTTAGAGTTATACTATGTGTAACTTGAACCCAACTATATATATATATATATATATATATATATATATATCAATAGCCAAAATTTAGAGAAAATTCAATTAGATTTTAATTTGATTCTCAATTTTGAGCCACGTGTCTCATTTAATTTTTAATTTTGTGCCAAGTGAATTATTAAGTGTAAAAATTGAAAGTTTGAATCCAATTAGATTCTAAATTGGATTTTAATTGAAGTCTAATTTCCCACCATGTGTCTATCTCAATTTGTAATTTTTGTAGCAAATGAATTATTTGGCACAAAAACCGAAAAGTCTAAAACCAGTTTTTAATTTTTGTAGTAAGTGAATTATTTGGTGCAAAAACCAAAAAGTCTAAAACCAATTATATTCTAAATAATATATATATATATATATATATATATATATATATAATTTGAACCATATAATTATGATTGTTTTTAATTGTACCCGTACATATGCACTATTGCACAAGGCTACACACTAATTTCTTTAAAAAGAAGAGAATATTCACTTGGCACAATCAATTTTTGATCAACTTTTATTATATATTCTTATAAATAAAATATTAAAATAAATAAATAAATAACCTGTTATTATATAGCATATGATATCATTTTAACATAATGTAGCGAGAATGATACATCTTAAGGATGGGTTGGATAAAAAAATAAAAATAATAAATAAAAAAAACCAATTCATCTTTAAAGTAAATTTGACAATTCAATTGGAATTAATTTCGAATCTCTTTATTCATTGTCTAATTATTGAATTATTAAAAAATTTATAGTTACAAAAATTAGAAGAAAAATAAAAGAATTAACTTTTACCAAGTCAATTTGAATCTTCTACCCAAAGTCAAAAATGATTCCTTACCGCGGTTTCAAACTTTCTTTATTTCTTTATTCTTAACACAAGTGAAAGAGTCAAACAGATTTTTTATTAAAAACAAATATGATTTACGGAAAAAAAAAATAAAACTCTTTAAATAATATGCCATAGATATAATAATAAAGATGAATGTACTAAATTTCTATACAAATCATATTTACCTAATTAATTAAAAATTTTCATTTTAACCGAAAGTAATGGGAGTTAAGATTTATATCTTAATTGAAAATTCAATTAGAATTAGGATTTGAATCATCTTCTCATCATCACTAGAGCAATTTAACCACATCTAAAGTTAAAAAATATTTTACTTTTGATTGATCTCATAATATAATGCCATATAACTTTTTGTAACCTCTTATTTTAATATATATTTGTAAATTGAATTTAAACTATATTCTATATTTAAATCATAATCTTAGTATATTATATTTTCTTTAAATAATAAAATATATAATTTCATATATTTTTTTATAAGAATATAATTTCATATATAAATACAATCATAATAAATTATTAATATTATAATATATAGTTCTATATACAAACATAATCATAATAAATTTCAATTAATAATTACCATAATTACAAAAAAAAAAATTATATTTAAACCAAAAAATTATATTATGCCAAACTTTTTTGTGTATTGCATGTAAAGCTTGCCTCCAAAACATATTTGGAACCAAATTCAGTCCTAAAAATATAAATATATAATTTAAAAAACATTGGAAGAAAAAGAAAAGAAGTAGCTTTTACCAATTCAGTTTGAATCTTCTATCCAAAGTCAAAAATAAATCTTTACAATGGTTGCTCACTTTCCTTTCTCTTAACGCAAGTCAAAGAGTCTAAAGTCATCTTATTCATTCAATAAATAAATAAATAATACTATCAAATATATATATATATATATATATTTATTAATAAAGAAAAAATACAATGAACGTGAAGAATCACAGAACTGTGGAGCATTAGCATTGGGAAATGCTAATGCTATTCTATTTTACAATTCTAAAAACTCACAATTCTATTATATCATCCCATTTTACAATACCTCCACATCGCAAAACTCTATTTTTATTAAAATATTATTTTTTAAAACTTTCTTTATTATTTCTTTCAACTATCATTTTTTTTCAAACTCCTATTTCCTACGCTTTCCAACAGACTTTTTTTTTTTTTTTTCCTCTGCTTCTCCCTCAACCTCTAGCAACACACAAGCCATCAACAACCCCAACCACGGCACCAAAAACCCAAGCCACCGATCAAAAACCCACGTCGCCGATCAATCCATCAACAACCACAGCCATGGCACCAAAAGCCCATTAGCACCGATCAACCCATCAACAACCACAACCACAGCACCAAAAACCCATTAGCACCTCAACCCATCAACAACCACAGCCACGACACCTCAACCTATCAACAACCACAGCCATGGCACCAAAAACCCATCAACCCACCATCACCATGACAACCCCCCACCTTTACCACCATGAACAAACATATGACCCATAATAAAAACTCCACCCCTTTCCACCACCACCACGGCAACCCCCAACTCCACCACCATGAACCCACAAAAAAAATTCATCCCAAAATCAAATCAAACCAATAGCAAATTCCGAATCCAAAAGTTGACCCACCAAAAAAAAAAAAAAATCAAGTCAAAATTTACACAAACCCAACTACAAACCGATCTCGCCGCTACAAACCACATCGAAAACCCATGAACATACCGCCGCAAACCACCATACCATGCCGCTGCATACCCATGAACCCAGAAAACGTACCCAAAAATACCCAGAAATCACCACCATACCACGCCGATCTGACTTTCCAATCTCACCTCCACGCCGGACCTCAACCCACGCCAGAATAGCCCATCATGAGAGAGAGATGTGATGAGAGAGAGAGAGACACCATTGTGGAGAGAGGAATGAAAAGAGAAACAAAGTGAGGGAGAAAGTCAAAAAATGGGAAATAAAGAAATATTATAAGTTTTAGAATTGTGCTACAGTACAATTCTACCTCTAGAATTGTACTGTAGCACAATTCTAAATATTTTTGCAATACTCCCTTTTGACATTTCCTAATGCAGTAGTTATTTGGTGCATTTATGCTAAAATGCTCTTAGATATGGAATTAGCATCTCCTGATGCTAATGCTGTGACATTGGTATTTGGTGAATGGTGAGACCATTTCACCCCAGTGGAGCTGTGGTGACATGTGGGTCCCACAAAGAAATAGTGACTTTCCACCATGGAAACATCAAACATGAACAATCCCTGAGGTGTAAGGACCAACTCAAAATTCCTACGTGTCACCAAACCAACCACACCTATTTCCTACTTCCATCACAGCCAGACAATTATAGCACCCACACGAACCGCCGAGTTCGCTTAAAAAAAAAAAAAAAAAAAAAAACTTCAACAACAAACAAATTGAACTTACTTCCTTCCCTCCTATTTTAAGAATGTATTAATTGTCATCCTTAAGAAGCTCTCTCTCTCTCAAATAATAATTAAATAAAAGCTTTTTTTTAGAAGGAAAAAAAAAAGCTAAAGTAAAGTAATCCATTTTTCAAATTATGTTTGTTAGTTTAAATTTAAATAGAATAAATAAAAGGTAAATTGTGAAAATATATTTATTAATACTCAAAACGTTCTTTATTTTCTTTTTTCTTGTTTTGATAGGACTCAAAGTGTTCTTTAGATGTAGCCAAAATTTGTTTTGTCCTATAACTTAAACTATAAAATAGTATATTAGCAACGTTCCATAACCAAACTGCAAAATTTATTTTCTGTTATTATTGTTTATTTGTTAGGGTAGTAAAATGTAATTTCCAAAAAAATAAAATAAAATTAAGGCATACATAAATAAATCATCTTATGAATTGAAAGTTTATATATCATATATTTGATACTTCAAAGTTTTTCTTTTTTTTATCATACTATTATCTATTAAGCAATTAAAAGACTTGTTTAAATGTCTTATATTTAGATTAATCTTTTAATGTCCATCTATTGATAATTTTTATTCTTATTTTTATTTTACTTATTTGAAATATAGTACTTTTAGTCACATTAGAATTTGATGCTATTCAATCATTACAATTATTGTATTGAGTCTTAACTCTAAGGGCATGTTTGGGACGTTTGGTATACTTAGTGAAGATTACAATAACAACAATAATCTATCATAATAGTAATCTTTAGGGTAAACTACATATTTAATCCTTATCCTTTATACCATATTTCAATTTGGTCTCTAAACTTTCAATTGTGTATGTGGGGGAAAAAGAGCTAGGCCCGAGGTAATGGGCCGAGGGCCCACAAGAGGACTATCTTACATCCGAAAAGAGAGAGGAGATAAGGGCAAGGCCCAGTTAGAGATAGGATCTTCGTAATGAAAGATCAATGCTCTCCGAGGAGGACATCTCCTGTCCGAGGAGGATATCTCCTGTCCGATGAGGATATTTCATTTTAACAGGATATCATAAGTTAGTTGAGTACGAGAAAAGCCAGAATGACTATCCGAGGACTTCACCTGATTAAGATAAGCTCAAAGCATGTTCTGGAACGATAAGGATAGGGAAATATCTGAGGGAAAGGCTACTGCCACCGTATTCAATGCATTGCAACAGCTTTTCTGGACGCATTTATGTGGAGAAGACCTCTGAACAGTGCATCCCAACCTACCGCCACTCACACAGAGCTGAAAAGAAGATACCTGACGTAACAGGTACTTGAGCAAGATCATGGATGAAGAGCACGTGGACGATAGAGATGAGGATAGGAGTGACTATATAATAGAGGGAGGGTTTTCCATTGTAAAGGATCCATTATTGATTCTAGCTCTTTGACCCACACTCTACAAATTTATTGTCTTTAGGTTTATGTAAAGAATTTGAACCCTACAGTGTAATTTTGGTTTCTGACCTTTTTGTGTTGTGTCAATTTAGTTTCTATCATTATATCTTAGTTGAAAATTAATAACATGGCAAACGGCCAAAATAAAATTCTAGTGTATTGTTACATCAAAGAAAGCTAATTTTTTATTTTGGTCATTAAATGCGTTATCAATTTTCTTCCAAAAAATAATGGTAAGGACTAAATTAACACGGTATTGAAAAGTTAGAAACCAAATTGAAATATGATGTATAGAATAGAGACTAAATATATCCTAATCTTTATTATGATTGGAATAGTACATAGAATGAAGATTAATAATTTAGAATAAAAGATATTATAATGGAATAACTATTCTATTTCTATTAAGAAGTTTAGTTATAATAAAATTAGTTATTACATACGAAAAGTTTGCATTTTTGAAAAAATATAAATTTTGAATTTTGTTACATGTATTAATAAAAAACTATTATAGCTCTTTTAAGTTATTATTTAATTTAAAGATATTTCCTACAATGAAAATGCAACCAAAAACCTAAATAAATTTCACATAAATAACCATTCCATTAAAAGCTATTACTTTATCCCCAACTTATCCTAACACTAGGCACCCCAAAAAAAAAAATTTGAATCACATGAAAAAATAAGATGAAGAATTTACATACCCAATATAATAAATTATTCAGATCAATTCTCTTGATTTAGGATAATTTCCACTTACCAAAAAAAAATGTGACGAATAACCTTTCCATTTATCAAAAAGGGTGACAAGGGGGAATGAATGACAATAGAGGTCTACCAAACTCAGTCCTACCTCTTTCTCAAAAAAAAAAAAAAAAAAAAAAAAAAAAAAACTCAGTCCTAACTAATACAGTCTTTATATTCATAAATAATAAATAAATAAAAAAAACTAATACAATCTTTATATTTCCCAAAAAAAAAGGAAAAAAAAAATAGAAAACGCCAAAAGGACTTTCTCTCTCTCTCCGTTTCTCTGTTTTTCTCTCTCTCTAGGCTCTGTGACCAATCGGGTCAAAATAGAGCCAAGAGATTATAAGATTTAAAAATAAAAAATAAAAAATAAAGAAAAAAGAGAGGAAAGAAGGAAGGAAGAAAGAGGGAGAAAGAGAAACTGAGGGAGAGAGTGGAAAACAAATAAAACACCAAAAAATATTTCTCAATATTCAAAGGGAAAGTGGTTTTGGTTTTTGGAAAACGAAATTCCCTAGGCTTTTTGCAGCACCTGGTATTTGGTTGAAGAAAGAAGCAATCAAAAACAGATAGCTCTCTGTACTAATCCATTTTATTACCTGACTGATTGTTGTTATTAATTTTTTTTTTTTTTTTAATTTTCACCTAGAATGGCATCGGTTTTTTTTTTTTTTCCTCGAGAAAATTCCGGTGATATTCCGGGAAAGTTCTAGCTAAACCCATCAGAATAATCCGGGACAAAACAAAGTTTTTTTGTTTTTGTCGGATATTGGTTATTGTTGTTTTTGTTGTTGGTTGCCGATTGCTCTGTTCTCGATCATATCCAAAACCTCCTGTTTTTTACGTAATCCAAAAGTAAATCACCATTACTTTCATCAACGTTTTGAGGTAGGAAAAAACAAACCGATTAAAAAATCAAAATTCACAATTGAAATTCTAGCAAAGATTGATTTTTTGGGTTCTGGGTATTCACTGAATTTCCATAATTATCGTCTTTCCGTTTCTGGGTAGTATCCAAAATCACCAATAATTCACTGTTTCGTATCTGGGTGCTATCGAAAAGCACATTAAAATAGGATTTTGATTTCTGGGTATTGGCTAAAATCCGGTTTTTTGGATCTAGAATACCCGGGAATTCAATGATGGCGAAGAAATCAGGGTCATTGGATTACTGGAGGAATTACTTTAGGACAGCGAACTCAGACATTTTCGAGATAATCGACCATGCGATTATGGTGGCGGCTTCGGATTGTCCTAAGGAGTTCAAATTGAGGAGAGATCGAATAGCTGAGAAGCTTTTCTCTTGTAAATTATCTCGGTGTTTGGGTTGTGATAGGGTGGAGTTGTCTGTGCCTTGTGGCGGTGGTGAAGAAGATGAGACAGAAGAAGAAGATGATAGTGATGGAGGCTGTAAGAGTAGTGGTTTTGAAAGTGGTGGGTGTGAATTTGAGCCAGGTGGGAGTAAGGAGAGCAAGAATAGCAATACTGTTGATCAGGGAGAGATGAACGTGAACCAGGTTAGCAATTATAGCTATGGAGAAGCTGAGGCATTGACTGACGAGATTGAAGAACAGTCTCAGATTGTTGGGGAGGTCTTGAGGATCAAAGAGATTCTTTATAACAGTGAATATGAGGTATGTTATTTCAGAAATATAGTTCAAAATAGTCTCTTTATCTTGTTCTCAATTTGCATTTTGTCATGTTTGTTGATGATGAATTAGATTACTGAATTCTATAGTACTATAGATTGTTCAGATGGGAATTGATTTTAGTTTGATTACTCTGCTGATAATCCTTTTTTAGGTTTTTGACTTTTCTGGTTTCTAATTTGTGGTGCTTTGGTTAATGTGGTGACAGTCTGATTCAGTGTTGCTTGAGTCGTTGAGGAAGCTTCAGTTGATGGTTCTGACTGTGGATACTCTGAAGGTTTGATTTGATTCTTTCCTTTAGTAATTGAATTGGTTTTGCCATTCTTTTTGACAGCAGTAGTTGTTCTTTGGCTGCTCTTGTTTCCAAAAAAGGTTTTGATGAGTATTGGATTGACAGAGTTTTTCTTTGCCAGGCAACTGAGATTGGAAAGGCTGTCAATAGGCTTCGGAAGCATGCATCGAAGGAGATTCGCCACCTTGCCCGGACTCTTATCGAGTATGGAAATATATTCTCTGGCTTATTGCAGCTTATATATGCCATTTATGTTTAATGGCATGAAATTAAGTGTTAATCATGGCCTTTTGGGATAACATCTGCGTGTCAATCTATTTGCTTCCTCTATGGACTTCTTATCTGCCATCAATTGTAGCATTAAGCAGTGTTTATTATCACAAATTTTTTATTGGCTGCATTAATAAGTGAAGTGCTAATTTGGTAATATAAATACATCTCTTGCCAAACTAAGTTCTGAGCTTACCGGTGTCAATTGGAGCTCACTGCTTACTATTCCGTTATTCTTGTCGTTTATGGACTGAGAATGAAGTATGAGATCATCGCATGCCAAATTCCTTTATGCATTTTTTTGTCATGTTTATGAAATCACCTTCCACACTGGTAATTAGCCTTGTGTTTTTTTTTTTCATTGGGCATGAATTATCATTGCTTATTTCTTCATCCGCTTTATCCACAGAGCAGTTTGGATGGTCTTTTCAGTACTTTAATTTATATGGTGCATTTATAATGACAATTAAATATTTATTATCTTGATTTTGTTGATTTCAGAGGTTGGAAGGACATGGTAGATGAGTGGGTCAATGCTACACAGGCTATTGCAGGTATGAACTTGATTTTCACTTTTTTGTAATAACTAGAGATGTAGTTGTTGTTCTTTCAATTCTTTACTCAATCTGATTTTGGGAACTGATTTTATTCATGAAGTTGTTGGTTCAGAAGGTACCCCAGATTCTGTAAACCCATCTGTTGTTGATGAAGAAGAAGAAGAAGAAGGGCTTCCATCTCCTCCTCTAGATGAAGGAGCTTTCTTTGCCACTCAACCCACTTCAATGGAGCTCTCACAGGTACATTTTATTGCTTTAAATTTATTGGGTAAAGTAATCTTCTTCAGGTGGTAGTATTTATGGAACTGACTGGATTCTGCTTGTTTGGGTGACCCATAACTGCGGCATGTGAAGTTCTTTGATGGCATGGATGATGATGGAAGTGAGTTGAATTCACAATCTCTTATACTTATCTTAAATAGCTTTTGCTATTCGTTCTTTATTTGAATTCCCCACTTATTAGATTCATGATTATGAACGGGGAATGTTGTTTCAGATCCTCGAAACAATGGGCAATTCAGCAAGAACCGTGATTATGGAAGAAAACCATCACAAGAGAGTCAAAATAATATGAGGCTGAAACAGCAGACAATCAATGCGGCAAATGTGCTGATCAAGGACAACAAGAGTCATCAAGTGAGGAAACAGGAACTTGTTGTGAGGCCAAATATGCCGACAAACACCAATTCTGGGCCTGGAAGACCTCTCAAACCAAGTTCAGAGCAAAAGGTCAATAATGATGCGAAGTCCCGGCAAAAATCTAATAAGGCTTCCATCCAGAAGAGGCCGGTCACTGTCGAGCAAGATGTGAGTAAAAATCTCTTGTAGGTTCAAATTTGTAACTTTTAAGTATTTTCTGATCGCTATTTTTTATTCAACTAGAAATTCAAGTGTTCTGATGAGGTTGCAGTCCAAGTGAAACTTGAAGCTACAAAGAGGAAACTTCAGGAGCGTTATCAACAAGCTGAGAATGGTATATGAGAATAATTTTCATATTAGTTTGATCCAGTTGATTTTAATTGTACTCCAAGTTAATATTATAACACCCTAAAATTAGAACATGATTACTTTAACAATTGAATATATTTTTACCTATTTATCAGATGAAAGTTTAGAGTTTTGAACAAATCTGATGAATCTATAATTTACTTTTGCTCAACAGCTAAGAGACAGCGGACGATACAGGTTATGGAGTTGCATGATCTCCCTAAGCAGGGGCTTGGCCATAGAAATCCTCATATGAAACCTGGGAACCATAACCGGCAATGGGCACATGGGCGACGATAGGATTTTTTTTTTTTCAGGAGGGAACTAGCCTTTTCAAGTTTCTTCCATTGGAAAGTCAATGGAAGAACACCAGTGACTCTCTGGCATACTGTGGCTTGACCTACTTGAGCAATATCAAAATCATTCTCCATTTCTGCTGGAGCAGTCTATTCTGGTTCATAGGGAAACTCTTTGATAACTTTTTTCCTAAATTGAGTACATTGAGAATAGAGACTTCTGTCAATCGAAATTGGCAGTCAGGTTTTAGTTTATGAAGTCTGTACTTAGTCCTGAGATAAATTTCTGTAGAGAATCTTGATCTGCACCTACTCATTTGATTGGCTACCTGTCAACATTCTTTTCCTCATAGTATTAGTAAGCTTGCACAGACAGAGTAAGTGCATTTTCATATGCTCACAACCATATGTTAACTTGTTGGTTTGAATTAATGTATAAAGAGGGCGGATGCTAATGCAGGAAGTTTGCACTAATTTTTATAGAATCAGATTTGGTAATTACTTTTAGTTTTGGATCAAGTGATTTTCTTGAACAAGCATGTATATGTTGGTCTTTTTACCCCCATTAAATTATGAAGGGAGAAAGGTACCTTGAAATAATTTGAAAGGAAATTGCTAAGGGTAATAGATACAAAATAATTAGGGGGAATATTTTTGGAAATGGTCTCAAGATGCTGGCTAGGAGTTGATAGTCAGTGATTGAGTTATATTTATCTCATTATTTCTAGTATATTTGGCACCAAAAAAAAAACTATAATATAATTTAAATTACAATGACTATCACTTATTAGTTTTAAATATGGAGCTACAAAAAACTACCTTTCAATTTACCAAAAATTATGATTTTTTAAATTTGTGACTCTAAACAATAAAATAATTTTTTAAATAAAAATTTTATAGTTGTGGGGAGGGGATTTGAACTTTTGACCTCTCTTTTTGAAATACTAAAAAGTGTCAGCTGAGTTATAAGGTTCTTGATTTCATTAACATTAAGTTGTCTAAGTTGATTGAAATCAAAGAGATGCCCTACTTAACATGTAATAATATATATGTCCCACGTAGAAAAGGCTAATGAAATGAATGTAATAATATGTATATCTCATGTAGATGGCAAAGTTATAAGAAGTTATTTGGTATCTTTAATTTAGTATGAGACACATCCATATTAGGTACTAAAGGAATACTACTATAAGATTTGCTATCCAAGGTACTAAAAGAATAATACTATAAGATTTGTTTGAGTACGTAATACAATTTGGAAGTTGCCAGCAATTGGTGTTCTTCCAAAGGATATCGTTATAAATGGTGAGTCATGGAACACAAATGAAATTACATTGTCAACTAAAGATGTCACTTTCACCATTTTGATGAGTGACCATCATTACCATATTAAAATTTCAAAATGATACTATCACTTCCCTTCATCTAGGGCCTTCAAGTTCTATATGGATAGAATTTTCCTATAATGAAAAAAAAAATGTCTCCTACAAAAGATTGCAATTTTTGTTGGGCATAAAATTTTAGAAAATTAAACTGCAATAAAGTGCCTACCATAGAAATATTTGTGTCCATATATATTTATATATATATATATATATATATCATAAAAAATTTTCATATTATCCAAACAATGACCTCATTAGTGCTTCCTGCCAACATTTTAGAACTTGATAGAAGTGTCGTGTATTCCACTATTGTCATTTGGCCAGCAGAAAAGAGAAGTGATCTAGATAGGAATGCTTATCCTACAACTCACATATGCATATTTATTTATTTTATTAACAGAGAGAGAGAGAGAGAGAGAGAGAGAGAGCAAACAGAAATTATAGAGGTATACATTGCCCATGTCAATTGTCATAAACCCATACCTTTGTTATTAAAGATTCCTGTAATATCAGAAACATTTTCTTCTTTTCTGAAATTTTCTAACCTATACCCCTATATACTCTCTGGTCCTTTATAAATTATAAGGTATACCCAACTTGAATTTTAGATTCTGAATTTCCCTTAAAATAAAACATAATCCTAGTTTTTTTTTAAAAAAAATAAAATAAGTAGAATAATAATCCATTTATATTTTTATTAATAGGATCCTTTAAAAGTGAAATTAAAAAAAAAAAAAAAAAAGAAATTGAAGAAACTTTGTGTTTTTCCCCCCTAAATCCAAAGAACGAATATTTTACCTTAAATTAGATATTAGTGCTTATTTGAGAAAAATTGTTTCATTGATTTATTGGGTTTAAAAGATAAGCTGGCGAAAGTATAACTACACCTAAAAATAAGTAAGATTTAAAAATTGGTAAATAAGCTAAATAATTAAGTTGTTTTTGACAGTAAATGTTATTAAATAAGGTTGAGTTATCTTATTTATGAAAATTGAAGATATTTATTTTATACAAAAATAAACATAATTACCATTAGCATTGGAGCAACAATGCACATCCAATAATTACATCATTGTCAGGTTAGAATTTTTTTTTTTTTTTTTTTTGATGAATGGTTAGAAATTGTTAGATCTTGAAGAGTTGAACTGCAAATATATATATATATATATATAATATACTAATTAAGTTGGCCAACTGGCAAAGATTTGTATTGAACGGTCCATGATGAATAAGCAAACTTTTTGTTTATTCTATCTCTTTGTAAGAAAAACTTTATATTACAGAAAGTGTTTTATTCTTCTTCTATCTATGTCAAAAAAGAAAGCGTTTTATTCTGGGCGGTTGATTCCTGGACGGGTCAAAATAGGAGTGAGTATAAAACACACGTGAAAATCAGAGCTCCATTTGTCGGCTTGAATTAATTCTTTATTATTATTGCACCCCACTTTGACCATCTTTCTATTCCCTCTGAAATATTATTCCAAGTGTACACATTGCTTGTCTTACAAATTAAAAAAAAAAAAACAAAAACGAAAACTAATTTAATTAAATGCAGCAATTGATAGAATATTTTTGTCGACGTTGGAGCCAGTAGCACCGTGTAACACATATTGTTGTACATTCAACGTGTAACACGTTATTGTAGCTGGCTTTGAAAGTGAGTTGTTCTCTAATGGTAATTACTTACAGAGACAAAATAAAATATACCCTATATATACAGGTGGGATTACGTATTAAGATGAGAAGTAGTTAGCTACAGAAAAGTCCACGCTCCTAAGTTAATGCCCATTAATATCCTTGTGCAATTGGATCAACATTTATGACTCACTGCTTTTCTTGCTTCCACTCTCATACCTAGTAGGTAAGAGTCCAAATCTTTTTTCTTATTAATTGTGTTTCGCTTCATGCTCTACCAATAAAATTTGGATAGCTGGCATCTCTCATTAAGTAAGATAACTCCTAACGTTAACGTTAAAATCAAAAGATTTAGATCACAATTAATGAGACAGAATATTTAGACTTGTAAAATACTACTACGGTGTCATCTAGATAAAAAAAATCGTTTTGGTTAGTGGTGGCTTATTTATTGCTTAGAGTGTTCATATGAGTACATCCTAACTTACACAAAAAACAAAAAAACAAAACAAAACAAAAAAACAAAAAAAAAACAAAAAAAAAACAAAAAACAAAAACAAAACAAAACAAAACAAAAAACAAAAAAACAAAACAAAACAAAAACAAAAAACAATGGGCAACCACAACAATTTTACTCTTCTCAACAGTTCGACTCGCAACTGCAACATGTATTATCTATTGCCCTCTCTCTCTCTCTCTCTCTCTCTCTCTCATATCATTTCAGACAATCTCTCTCTTTAATACTCTCATCTCAACATTCTCAATTCTCACTTTATCTTTTTCATTTTATTAGTTTTAATTTAACCTCTTTTTCCCTTTGGCCAACTCCTAAGTTTTTATTAGTGCTTTTATATACCCTAAAAAAATTTCTTAGAACCTCCACCGGTTCTAGTTGCCCTTCCCTACCATTTTTCTCTTAGAAAAAACAAACAAACAAAAAGGACCAGGTATTTAATTAAATATATGAATAACGAAGCTTTTACGCTGTGTAATTAGTACTCCTATATGACTTCCGTAAGAGTTGCTTGACATTTACATATATGTTACAAATTTCTTATTAAAGCACGTAAAACCACAGTTGTACTTGTATGTATTTAACATATAGAATATGCATTAAATGATTTTAAAATAACTTTTATATATAATAATTATGTTTGTGTTAATTAATTGAATCACATTAATCTGTCTAAAATATTAATATCACATGCAACACAGAACTTTCCATTACAAAAATAACTTGCATTACACACAACAGTGATGACCAATGACCATGCGACCCATTCTACATAAACTTTTTGCATTTTAAATTTTTAATAGGCAAGGACAAGATGATTAGTGATATTGTTATTAGTTTAGGATACATGCACTTGTGCTACAGAAAACTCTGTATATTCGACTAAAAAGTTGACTTATGGAGCATTAATTTCATGAAGTTAACAAAGAAATACTATAGGAAACTCAATGTTCTTTTTAATTAGGATGTCCCTATGTAACCCAAATTGAATTTAATAGAGAAAATTGAATTCCATAGAGAGAATATATGCCAAAAGGGACATGGACAATTTCATCCTCTTCCTTCTAATTGTAGCTTAAGTTCCGTTTGTTTTGAAGTAAAATATTTTTCTATTTTCAAGTATTTGTTTGCATGTAAAATAAGATCAAATTTGTCAAATAATTTTATTTTTAAATACTTGGTAAAATATATTATAAAAACACACAATGACACTTCTCTCCCCCAATTTAGTGGTTAAGTTTCCAGTCTCGTGCACTAGGTAACCTTTGTCACGGTCTAGTCACCAGAGACAATAGTTCTGATAGTCTAGATATTGGAGCAGACGATCCTACAGACCCACCAGTCTGACAATTGGACTTAAAAAATTTTACGTGTCACACCAAATAATTGATAATATTTTACTTCAAAACAAATAGATGTTAAATTATGAGAAAACATTTTCAATGTCTATTTTTAACCTTTTTCATATTCTGTATTCATTAGTACCTAAACTATTTTGAGATTGGGAAATGTATTTTTTATTTTTGATAACCACCACAAGATCTAAACCCACCTACCTTTTAATTGTACATTTTCATGAGATGGCCGGAGTAAGAGTACCAATCACTATGAATCACGTGGGACCTATAGTTCTCTGTCTGGTACTTTGGGCTTTTATTATTAGTATTATTTCGAGGATTTTACTAAAGCTGAGCTCAGCCATGGCGTCCTTCCCTACGCACCGTTTTGTCTCACAGCTCTATTCTATTCTGTGCAGGACACACACGTTTTTGTTCCACGTGCAAACCATGCACATTGTTTGTAGCCTGCCCTTCTTGACTGTACAACAAAATTCAAGGCCATTTTAGTTTTTACTTAGTTTATTTTTTTTTGGAAGTCTTCTTTGGTATTTTCAAAGCAAGGTGTTTGTGTTGGAGACTTGGAGTATGAAACTTTCAAATTTTCTGGATAAGGTTGGACACAACACAACACAAAGCATCATTGCCGTGCACAACACAAAATTTTCTTGGTAAGATTTTACTTTTTCGGTCTTTGTGGTTGAAATTAAAATAGGATATTAAGTTGACAATTTCTAATTAGAGCTGTTTTCTTTTCGTTACTTCAAAGTTTATCCAATGATGCAGCGAAATTTTAGTTTCAATTACCTATTTAAAGTAATCAAATTGGTGGTGCCATCACTTTATTGCGGCAAATTGGGACCAAGATATAGTGATAGTGATGAGGGATTGATTGTCCGTTCGGTAAACTTTTGACAAACAGACATGAACAGCTACCCCATATTCACCTATGACATTAGCAGTTACGTATTATATATGAGACATGATCCAGTTTTATTTTATTATGCAACTTTAAATTATAATAATTTGTTTCTCAAAAGAAATATTTATTATTTTATTGAATTAATATTTAAAATTTGTAAAAATTATATATTCTTTATGTTTTTAATACACATGACATTTCCTTTTTCAATTCGATAGTTATTTACTATTTGACCTATACCTTCATCTTTTATGTTTATTTTTAAATCTAAAAATTTGAAATTCAAATATGTTATAGATGAAATATTTATTGATTTGATTATCTTGAAATTTTGCAAGTTTGGAAAGTAGAAGAAGAAAATGTAATCCAACAATACATTTGCAAAAACTAAAACCTCACATACAATAAAAGTTTTGAGAGGTGTAATATACATATTCGTTTTTTTAGAAATAGACACACACAAGAGATGTAATATTATTAAAGTTACTTCTAGTGTAATTTCTTAACCCAGTCCATAATACATATATTTGGTAAAATATTAAATACCACAAGGATGCAACACTTCGTTAGTTCATGGGATAGTCAAAATTATGCTGATTATTTTTTCAAGCTTCTCAAGATTAGGAGTGTTCACGGTGCGGTTCAATACAATTTTGATCAATTTTTATCACCACACTATACGGTTTGGTTTAGCCAAAACCATCATTGTACAACATCTCAATTTTACGGTCATATGTACCATGCGATATGGTTCGATACAGTGTCAGTGTATAATAGTGTGATTTGGTCAGTTTTGGGCTAGAACATTTTTCAAAATTTTGGGCTCATTAAGAGTAGCCTAGCAAGTTTTTAGTTGTGAAATGACTCATCTTTTATATTTAAAGACACCCTTAATCAACACTTGTTGGGCTGGTTTAGGCTAGCCCAAAGCTTTTTTTTTCCCCCCTTGTAAAGTAATGGTGCTTAACAATAACATGACACGAACACACAGTCAGTAACTTAAAAATTAAAAAATTAAAAAAAAAAAAAAAAAAAAAAAAAAACCAAAATTTGTGACAAAATAATTATTACAAACACTAATTATTAGTTTACTGTTAATAACCATGACAATATAACAGTAACTTTCAACAACAAAAAAATCCATAAGTTTTCACTAATGACCATGATAGTAAACATATTTAACTTATGCAACAAAAAAAGTAACACAAATATATACCCATAAAAAAAAATAAAAAAATAAAAACCATGACAAATTGGCAGTAAACTAAAAGTATCACAAATATATACAAAAATAAATTTTTTTTTTTTAAAAAAAAACCATGATAAAAAACTATACGCAATTATACATGTTAAACAAATATAACATATAACCAAGGACAGAGGGACATATAGTCTTGGGGGGCCATGCGCCCCCCCCCCCCCCCCCCTCCCCCCAACAAAAAAAAAAAAAAAAATTTGAAACCCTTATAATATTGTATAAAAATAAATTGGGCCCCTACCAAATATAATGATTGGCCCCTCCAAAATTTTTTACAGAGGCAATATTACTCTTAACTTAGTTTAAATCATATCATACTAAAAGAAAAGATAACCAACCAGTCCACATACTTGCATTACATGCAAAAAAAATTGTAGTTTTCTAAACTATTGGATAGAAGACGATCCCTAGTTTTAGAGTTTCAATTAACTATGGATTTTCATCATCTTCATAGTTCATATTCATTTTTTACAGTTGTTTTACTTTGTTTTCGAATAATGAAAACTTATGACTTTCCTTTTAAAATGTCACAAATGTCAATCCAGTGTTAGATTTTATGTTTTTCCCTTTAAAATTTAGCAATGACCGCATTTAGCTATTTAAAATTTCAATATTTTGTTAGTTTCTCAAGTGTACACCCAAACAAAACACACACTTTTACCAAAACCAAATAAATCCCTAGCCTCCAAGTGCCTTTCTTTTTATTTTTTCTAAGAATACAAATTGTTTACAATTGTGAAATGCAATGTGCGTTGCTCGAATTGGTGTGTTTTTCTTTTTCATTCTTAGTCTTCAAATTTAATTTATTTATTTTTCCCATCATTATCACCACAATCATCAATTTTTTCACAAAATTTGATCTTTTTCTCATATCACCAATTTGTTTTCCTCGTAGTTTTTTTTTTTTTTTTTTTCCCTCACATTATCATCATAGTTATAGTTATATTTCAATAATAAAATATGGTTATTAGTTATGAGTTATGACTAATCTATAAATACACGATTCGGCGCCCCCAAATAAAAAATCCTAACTACGCCCCTGCATATAACACAAAAATACTTAACAAGTAACAACCACAAGGTCTATAAAAATACACTATATACACTAATAACCTACTAGTTTCAAGTTTCAATTATCACAAGTTCACAACCATAATAAAAACAAGTTTGAAGTAAGCATGAAAAACAAGTATTAAATTACAAACCCAAGTTAATTCCCTTAAGTTTTTAACTTGCTAAAACAGTGAAACACATGGCATACTTCATATGATATATATATGTGTGTGTTTTTTTTTTTGGGGGGGGAGGGGAGTACAGTGCGATGCGGTTTTTTTAACAAAGAATTGTACACCACACTACACCATGCAATTTTGGTCGATTTAAATACGGTTTTGCAGTTTAAACGGTTTGATAAACACCCCTACCCGATATAACCCTTTTTATTTCTTTTGATCGGCCTTTATTATCTATTATATCCATGTTGTCCTAAAATCCGTGTTGGTCATTTTAGATGCCACTGCAGTTTAATAACATTACTAGACTAGCTAGTAGATACTCTCAAATCTCAATAAAGCATTTCAATTGCATACAACTGTTTCTCCATAAACAATTCTTTCATAGCAACTTCTGCAATGATACAACATCCCCAAAGTGATAAGTCTTTTGCTAGCTGCTACCGTGTTCTTCCAAGCGCAAAAGTCAAAATGTATTTAATTTAATGTTCTATATATATATATATATATATAAGCTTTTCAAATATAATATAAAGTATATATAAATATGGAGCAAAACACACCTAATCTCCTCCATAGTTTGTTGGGTGAAAGGATAGATTCGTGTTTTTTGCTTTTTAAGAGTCACATGCAAGTCATGACAGCTAACTTTAATTAATCCTTAATTAGTTGGATGATATGGTGCATTGGCATAATTGTTATAAATTAGGGTGTTAATTATAATTTTAAAATTCTGGGGAGTAAAAGTGCAAAAACTCCCATAATTTAGGGTGATTATCTACTATTAACGCATTTTTATAACATTCCTGAATTTGGGAAAGTGTTAAATCTACTATCAAAATCGTAGGAAACACAATACTACAATTATTGGTATTAAGAAAATGATAGGTTCACACCATTTTTTTTTTCTGGTTTATGGATTCTACCTGTCTCACTTAATAAAGTGGAAGAAACCAAAATATGTTCAGAAATAACGTCACTCCTTAGATCATATCTATAGCTAGATTTACAGTAGAACTAAAATAAACTTTAAAAAAAAAAAAAAAAATTGTCATATTGGGTGTCCTTATTGATTGTCCCATTCAACCAATTCTAGTATAATTGCTTCTTCTTCTTTTCTTCTTCTTTTTTTTTTTTTTTTTTTGTTTCATATATGAAAGATGAGGTTGTTTTTGTTAATTAACAAATAGGAGATTTAAGAAGAGATTTAGATTCTCCAAAGAGAGTCAAATACTAATCAATAAATCAATTGAACAACATATATAAGTTGTTAGTATTAGGTCACAAGTGGCTAGTATCTAATAATCTAAGATGGTTAAAGAAAGAAAAAGTAGAAAGGGTTGAGAGAAAGGAAAGGAACAAAGAAAATGAATGGTGGGAAGGTAAGCCATACCTTCTCACCAACCTCTATTGATGTCATTAAATTGTTGTGATCCGATTTTATATATTAATACAGGATGGGCATGAATCCATATGATGGTCAAAAAGCAGGTCATGTCTTCAAGTCATTCTTTTAATTCAACAATTAAGCTTTTTTTTTTTTTTTTTTAATTATTGAGGTGATAAGTCATGGATGATAAATAATAAAATGACGTCAACAAGAACTCTTTTTCCTCTAGATCCCAAATACTTTATGTATAGAAATGTGTCAATTAAGCTACAAAGCTCTTAGCATATTAATTAAGCCAGTAAAAGCATTAGTATTGGTGGAGGCAAATAAGTAAAATGCTAAATTTAGCAACTAAATATAATAAAAGTAGAACAAAAGTGTGCTGCATTAGTGGAGCAAAGCTACAAAAGCCATACCTAAGATTGTTATAAAATAAATAAATAAAACTATATTTTATTAAAAAATATATTATTTTATTGTGTTGGTGGTAATAGTGGTGGTAGTTGTTGTTATTTATTGTAGTAGATATATTATTTTATTGTGTTATTTATATTATTTTATTGTATTGAATGTTAAAATAAAACAACTAATATTGAGTGTTTTGTAAGTACAAGGGTGTACTAGACTCTCACCCATTTTATATTTTACCCATGTTTGCTTAAAATGTGAGCCATTAACACACAAAAACAAACTTGTTGCCCCTCTTCATGGAGAAGTTATATTATGTTTCCCGTGTATATTACGGGTAGACTCCACACTTGTGGGGTCCACCCACTTGTGAGAGAAAAGTAATATACACCGGAAACATATTAGAGTTTTTCCTCTTCATGGGTGTCTTCCTTCTCTTGCTTCGTCAAGCAGTTTGGACATTTGGAGTCAGATTTCCTTGTGTTGTGGTTCGGTGTCCTCAAATTTTAAAGTTGGATCACTAAACTCCAAAAAAAAAAAAAAAAAAAAACAAAACAAAAAAACAAAGAGAGCAAATTGTGGGTATCGGTTTATTTATTTATGAATTTAGTGTCAAGGACTGAAGAGATTCGGAATTTTGGCTTGAGCGTGACAACCCAAATCAAATTGCTCAAGTTTGGAATATGTGGTACCATATTCTTAAAAGTAATTTATCTTTTTTTTTTTTTTTTGGAGGGTGAAAAGTAATTTATCTTTATATCACATAAAGCATCAAAGTGACAAAATCCAAAAGATTTCCTCTTTGTTGCCACATGTACATACACCATATTGTATTTTGGACCTTTTGATTTGTTTTCCTACTTTAGAGGGTCAAAAGGTGGGGTGAGAAATGCCATTCCCTCTTTCTCTCTCTCAAAGGAAAAGAGAAAGTCTCTTTGCAAATTGCAACCCATTTGGCATTTGGTCATTATTTCGATCTTGAATAAAATTGTCATAGGATAAAGGGACCTAATATATTCTTATTCTATTCCTATGACATATTATGAAAACCAACACAGCAAGATCATTGCATGTTTGGAGTTTCGGTTGGGCAAGAATAGTCCACCTTACCACTCAAGTCAGAACTTACGCAATGAGAGAATATGCTGAAAAAAATAAAAAAGAATTGTTTGTGTGTTCTTCTTGCCATTTGGACACTAATAAATTGGATGAGAATCATCTTTCTGAATTGATAACTTTTCATTTTCGTTGCTTTGTTGGGGGGTTAATGTTACCTAAAATGCACAACAACCACTATAGTGCTTGATTGGCTTGAAGGGCCGACTCTACAAGCTATCTAATTTGGGGGCCCATCAGCCCATATGATTCACATTGTATAGTGGTTCGTTGGTCCATCATGGGTCCTGCCGTCCTGGTGTGAACTTATTTATTGGAAAAGAAAAACAGAAGAAGAAAAGAAAACGACATGACGTTTTTATTTATCATTTTCTTGGTTGTCAAAGTCAAGCGGAAATCTCTCGCCTACAATCTTAAAAGGGAAAGGCAAAAGTCAACTTTTCAATCCCATCTTTAGCTGTAGTGGGAACCGTATACTTGGCTTTCCTCACAAGCAAGGATTCTCTCGTGTGAACATAGACAGTGTTTATTTGAAGATATGTGTAAGCATTGCGTCCGTTTCAATACTCAAAATCACTAGAGGAAAGCCAAACACTTCTTCACATTGTCCATGTAAATATAAAAGGATTCTAAAATAATAGTATTATGTGTTATTTCACTTTCTTCTCATTTTTGTTAGGTTCAATTACAATTATATCCGTAACTTTGATGCGTTTTAATTTCGATTCTAATTGAGAATGGTAAAAACAACTTATCCTACATGACCCAATACGGCCCCAAAGAGAGGACGTGATGTGGATGAAACACCCATGATCCAACTCCACCCTACTACATTTGTCTTCCTAATCCTAGATTGGTAAGCGATTCCCTTTTTATGTTTGATGAAGATCCTAATGATCATCCTCTTACAATAACTCATGGTGACATGCTTGGAGGTCAAGATTTAGATGCTTTAGTTGGCAAATGTATGTTTAACTTCATGGATGGGGTTTGTAAGTGACTAGGCTGACTTCATCCAAGCAAGAATATAAGGTGGTTTAACTCCTCATTGTCTCAGATCATATTGATTACTCTTTTGAAGTGAAAGGTTATCAAGATTTCTGCTAAGCATGCAAGGTGAACTCTATTTTCTTTTTCTTTTTCTTTAAAATTCTCCTTGGCATCAAGCCTATGAGAGGACATTGCCGATTACTGAAGACAAATTTTTTTTTTCAACTTTTGTGTCCCACTTTATATTTTACTAATTACAACTTATTATATATTCATTTGACGTTTGTTATAAAATAACCAAAGTTTAAGATGAAAAAAATTCAAATAAATAACAAGCTGTGATTAATAGAGCATACGATTAATAGAGTATAAAGAAAAACACAAAAAGTGTAATAAAATATTTGTATTCGTACATTAACCTTAAAATCTAAGCTAGGGAAACTTGAGTTGGCTATTCCTTTAGACTTGAAGAAACGTCATTGATGCCCTGCATAGACCAAATGCCTTTCTTTTCTTTTGCCTTTTGATTGATAGATGAATAATATAGGAAAAAAAAAATGTAATCACTTGGACGGATGCCCCAAGTTTGGATGTGTTCGAGAACAATTAGGCCAATTCCCATAGTTTAGGAACTTTTTCCAAGTTGTTGGGCCAATGCCCCTGGTTAAGGCGACATGTTTAGCAATTTTGTAATGATGGATAATCGTTATTTACTTTTTTGTTTCTTCTTTTTTGTTTCTTGATTTTTTTTTTTTTTTTTTTTTTTTTTGAGTTTTTGAGAAGAAAAAAAATTCACCATTATGAGGAAAGAAAATCAGGGTTTTGAGAGGAAGTGTCGATCAACACTCTAAAGCCCTAGATAGACACCTCCTCCTAGAATGGAAGTGGTAATCAGCATTTTTTGTGGCTCCTATTTGAGGATTTTTTTTAAAAGAAAACAACCCAAAGGGGCATATTATTTTATGGCTAAATAATCAGATACAAAAATCTTGTAAATGTCAGGAGGAACAAACTCCATCCAAACTAAAATAGGAAAATAAAATCTTGCTCTCCTGACTAAAGTATGTGCCAAAGCATTGTCTTACCGAAATATATGAGAGAAAGAATAGTTTTGAAGAGAACTTACTAAAGACATGATGTCTTTAATGAGATAACCACAAACTGGTTGTGAGAAACACCAGTTGTTGACAGTGGTGGCTTTGGAATTATTTTTTAGAAGGATCATTGAGAAACATAAATTATACAAAATTTAAAATAAAAGAGAATTTGAATATATCGACATTACAAAAAACAAAAATTGAAATACATAAAATTTTACAAATACTTTCTACGATATTTTATATTTTGAAATCATTACAAAATATTTTTATTATCAATTCTATGAGTTACATCTCTTTCAATGTATATAGTCAAGCAATTATTCATCTATTGATCTCTCATTTGATTGATTTATTTCAAATTTTTTAAGATCAAAATGTGTTTTTTCTAACATTTAAGATTAATAAATTTCTATTTTTGTTTATCGAGCTTAATAAAAAAAAAAAAAATTCCCAGATTTTAGATCAAATTAGTTTGTTATTGAGCTATTTTTGTGTTTGAAAATGCTTGGATATTGTTAAGATGGTCATATTCAAACTTCTTTTATTTGGGCTTAAAAAAAAAAAAAAATCTAGGATTAGGGTATTCAAAATTTTATTTTAGGAGGGTCAAAACAAAAACAAAATAAAAAAAATATATTATACATAATTTATTTGGAGCCAATTGAACCCCCTGGGCTCCAAGTGGAGCCGCCCATGGTTGTTGATGGTCGTAATGGAGACTTCCAAATTACCCTCAAAGATTGAACCATGTTAGTCCAATTCCTGAACAAAATGGACTACCCTTCTAGCCGCAAGAGTTTCAAGAGCAACCACAGATGAGGGCAAGGGAATGAATTTGGATAAGACCCTGGGCTCCAAGCGGAGCCGCCCATGGTTGTTGATGGTCGTAATGGACCCTCAAAGATTGAACCATGTTAGCACAATTCCTAAACAAAATGGACTACCCTTCTAGCCGCAAGAGTTTCAAGAGCAACAACAGATGAGGGCAAGGGAATGATTTTAGGTAAGGCTACCATTATTTCTCCAAGAGAAATAATTTGATTTCTCAATTGTCAGGCTTTTTTTTTTTTTTTTTAGTACCCAACTGCTAAGTTTGAGTGGGCATTGGGCTCCACTCATGATGAAACTCTTAATTATTATTAGCTTGTCACCTCACGCATATGCATAAATATGCTTAAAAATAATAAAATACATAATATGATTCTTATGTATAGAATTTAAATACTATTGATAATCATTTTTATATTTTGTTAACTCTTTAAAAAATTTTGTAAGGATCTTATTAGGTATAAAATGTAAATTGTCCCTTTTTTTTTAATTATTGCGAAACACCTTTTTTTATGATTCATTTACTCTAGACTCTTTGGTTTTTGTACTTAATAACTCACTTAAATGAATATTTATAATGTGATCTCACATTTGATTCTAAAATTAAGAAATAAAACTCTTTAAGAATAAATAATTTAGAACACATGTCGCAAATTTGGAATTCTAATTTGAGTTTCTATCAGCTATTATTATTTTTTATATATATATATATATATATATATATTCAAATGCTTTCCGAATTAAAAGCAATTTAAAACCCTTTTGAACTAACCAATTAAAAACAAGATTTTGATCAAGATAATCTTAAAGCATGATTTTTATAGATTTGAGCTTATCAATCACCAGATAGTCAAGAATTTTAGATCGCAATATGTTTATGAATCATGACTTACTCTAGTTTTAGAGCATTAAGGCTTATATATAAAGGTTAAGACTTAAGATCAAATTACATTGTTTAAATTAATATTAAACTGCTCAATATTTTTTTTATTAGATTTGAATTCTAAAAAATTCACTATTAAATTACATTTTCTTCTTACACCCTTCATGTTTGCAAAATTTCGAGATGATTTGAGATTAATGACTACTTCATTTAGAAAATGTTTAAATTTCAAATTGTGTAGCAACAAATTATGCATAAAAGACAAGGTTATGGATTGAAAAGTTAATACCATCTGATTAATTAAAATTTGACATATATGTTAAGAACATGTAATCTTCTAAGATATTTAAAATATTATTTAAATAAAAAATTATTAAATTGTGTAAAATCACTTAAAGTTACACTATATGTAACTTAATCCTAAGTCCTAACTATGTGTGTACGAAGTTTTATCTTGATTAATATATTAGTAACAAAACTCAGCCCCAAACAAAAAATTTTGGCTCTTTAATTTCCAAGGCCCCTCTCAATCTTTCTAAAGTTACTATAGACAAGGCTAACTCATATTCTTTGTACGGTTCACTCTCCAGATTTAATCACAAATAGAATTCATCAACTAAGCATTTACCCTTTGGGGAATGGGGGTTGGGGTTCGGAGCTGCCATCAACCAACAGAATTCATACTGATTGAGAGGTTTATTTTTTTTTTTTTTTTTTTTTTTTTTTTTTTTTTTTTTTTTTTCTGTGTGTGTGTGTGTGTGGGGGGCGGGGGGGGGGGGGGGGGGGGGTGGGGGTTGAGTAAGACTTTGAACCCTGCATTTGTCCAGCACCTTATATTAGTGGGCTAAATTTGTCATTTGACCCAACGACCTCTAATGGATGTGCCATGAGCTAGTAATCAGCACTAGCTTCACAAACCCAGCCCAACCCAATAAGCATTCCTATAACGGACCAACTCATTTATAAATTTCTCTCCTCATAGCGCCAACTTTTACCGCTCAAATCGGTTACTATCTCCGGTATTTTCAAATAAGATATTCAAAATTCAAATCTCACTTTTCCTTGACTATCAAATTATAAAATTTTAAAAATAAAATAAAATGAATTAAGTGCACCCAACCTATACTCAGATCACAAACAATCTGATGTAATTGAAGCTCAAGCTAATTAAGTAACCCAACTTGAGGTTAGGTTGCAAGGCTTCTAATCAACCTACTCAAACCAGAGGGGGTTGGCTTGGAAATTAAGCTTTAATTAATTAAATCCGAACTTGGAGACCTAATTAGGATATCATTCTTCTCTCTATATCACCTTCCAATTCCATCTCTTTTGCTTGTTTTTGTTTTTTTATTCAAAAAAATAAAAATTAAAAATTAAAAAAAAAACCTCCCCCCTTTATTTCCTCCACTTCTACACAAATTGCTAAAAGCCTTCCAGCCTAGTCTTTCATCTTTCAGTCTCACCACCAGAACCGTTTTTCCCTTGTTGCCGCTTGGCATTCTTGTCACTGCTCTGTCTTGGCATTCTCGCTCACATTGCTAGTCACTTCTCGCTCGCATTGCTGGTCAATTTGCGCTCGCCCCTCATCATCATCTCACCCATTATTGAACAAAATCCAACTGCTCACCTGAATATTTTCTGTGATCAACTTCAACTAAATCGATCAATTGACGACATATAGAAAATTTCCTCATAGGAAAGGATCAGGTTAAGTGACAGGTTTATGAACCCAACCCTGGTTGTCCCGCTTCTACCATGTGTAAGTTAATGCTTTATCAACTAATGCAAAGCAGATAAAAAGCTAAACAAGATCGGTTTGATCAAAAGAACAAGTCACCAACTACAAAATGTACATGATACTTGCCAATTTCAACATGATATTCTTTGATGATTATGGCATGTAATAAATATGTACCATTGCAATGATATTCATACTTTAACAGACACTGTATACTCAAAACCACTTCCACATCTTTCGTATTATTCAACAAACGATGATTTTCAATGAACTTTGGTATTGGCCAGAATTGACTTGATTACCTGAAGCAAACAACATCAACTAATATGCTTAATATAATACACTAGATGGAATGATGAAACGAAACAAATCTCAGTACAAACATAAAAGTAAACATGACTACTGGGCAAACACTGCCGAACCTTTCAGCTTCATCCACCACGATTAATAGTTTATAACTTGGAGAGCAAATAGACATTTTACATACTTTCCTCTCCAAGTGAGGTTCACTGACCCGATATCTTCCTCAACACAAATCCAATTAACACCTCCCTCAATACAAAAATAAGTGAGAAATATTCTCCATGAAGATAATAGAGTAAAAATACTAATGCATCATTATACCATAGTGCAGCAACATGAGGCATTGGTTTTATACAATATTCACTACATCACCTTCACATATCCTCATGCTCCATTCCTTCCACTTCCTCATCTTCATATTCCCCTTCCTCATCCGCAGTGGCATCCTGGTACTGCTGGTACTCAGACACAAGATCATTCATATTGCTCTCTGCTTCTGTGAATTCCATCTCATCCATTCCTTCACCGGTATACCAATGCAAGAAAGCTTTCCTTCTGAACATGGCAGTAAACTGCTCGCTCACTCTCCTAAACATTTCCTGGATGGAGGTAGAATTTCCAATGAAGGTGGAAGCCATCGAAAGCCCCCTGGGTGGAATGTCACAAACACTTGATTTCACATTGTTAGGGATCCATTCCACAAAGTAGGAAGAGTTCTTGTTCTGAACATTAATCATTTGCTCATCCACTTCCTTGGTGCTCATCTTGCCCCTAAACATGGCAGAGGCAGTGAGGTACCGTCCATGCCTTGGGTCAGCAGCACACATCATGTTCTTGGAATCCCACATTTGCTGGGTCAGCTCTGGGACAGTCAGGGCACGGTACTGCTGGGATCCACGGGATGTCAGGGGTGCAAACCCAACCATGAAGAAGTGGAGACGAGGGAAGGGGATCAAGTTAACAGCTAGCTTTCGGAGGTCAGAGTTGAGTTGACCAGGGAACCTGAGGCAGCAGGTGACACCACTCATGGTTGCAGAGATCAAATGGTTCAAGTCACCAACTGCAACAAGGTATAAAGAACAAATTAATACACAATACTTGAGCAATAAATGACAAGGAAGACATTAACTAAATTTTAATAGCCAAACGTTTCTTGCCATAAACCAGGTATGCAGTCATGCAGAGACAACTTTATTGAGATCTGTGTGAGTGAATTGTAATCAATTAGACAAACAAATTAACCATCTGCTTCCAACATACAGATCAAAATTCCATTCATAATGTTATGCCTAAAACCAATGGTATATATAAAGTAACATCAGTAACAGTGAATTACTGTTCAAGGTTCGAATTCTCATCTGTAACTTCTTAACTTAGGGGGCAGGAGGTTCACGCAAATACTAAACTGAAGACAACATGCAGTACTGCATTTGGAAGATGAAGCTGCCTAATTGAAACCCCAGATTCCATTTAAGGTGATGATCAAGGGACTCAGGTTTACCATAGTTTTTCACTATAGACATCTTTCCAGAATGAAGGGTGTGGGGAAATAAATGAAAAACAAACATCAACATGTAGACCATAACAGGGGTTGAGGCAGCAAACAATCTATTAAAGCAAGAGTAATGTCATTTTCAATAGCAAGCAAGATACGTAAAGAGCTTCATGATTAGAGATAGTGCGGTCAATAAAAATATAGGTATCTTATGCTGACATTTCTTTTTCTTTTTCTCCACCCCCTCTCTATCAAAGCAAAAGTCATGTCATTTTCTTTCTTTTCTTTTTCTTTTTCTTTTTTTGATAGGTAGACAGCAGGGGGAGGGGGAGGTAGGGTCTTTCAATAGAAATATCATCTAAAAAAGTACAGGGGTATACTTAGATTGGAACATAATTGAAAAAATCACTTCCCCAATAAAAACAGTGGTATATGTAGAAGTATCAGAACAAAATGCCAAGAAACACTACTTTTATGCAGTAAAAACTACATATTGTTTCCAAAATCCTAAAACATAAATTTCATTTGGATAGAGATTAAGATGTTTCTGACTCTCCTTAATTAAGTTAGATAAGATTATTTGCACTTAGCAATTCAATTAAATTTCCATTTCGATAAATAAAAATTCATATAATACATCACATCAAGAGCTTTTTGATGTTTACTTACAGCTAGGAGTAGTCAACTTGAGAGTCCTGAAGCAGATATCATATAAAGCCTCATTATCCAAAACCATACACTCATCTGCATTCTCAACAAGCTGATGAACAGAAAGTGTAGCATTGTATGGCTCAACCACTGTATCTGAAACCTTTGGTGAAGGAAACACAGAGAATGTGAGCATCATTCTGTCAGGATACTCCTCCCGAATTTTTGAGATAAGCAAGGTACCCATTCCAGAACCAGTTCCTCCGCCCAAAGAATGGCACACTTGAAAACCTGCAGTACAAAAAAATTCATCATTAAATACCAAAATACCTAATCAGTAATTCTCCTGTTGAGTGCATTTCTAGCATTTTGAGGCTTCATGCAACAGAGGAATTAAACAGCCTAATGGCGGCTCACATATTTTGCAATGAAACTGAACAATTACTAAAGATTCTGCTAGCAGTTCAAAAACGCTTATTCTTTCTCCCCGAAGACAAACCACCAGATTTTCAACACATTTATTGTCACTTCAATGTACTGATACAGATACGTTCATAAAAATAATTGCAGAAGAAAAAGTACATCCAAATAGAGTAATTATACCTTGAAGACAGTCGCAGTTCTCAGCCTCCTTTCTCACAACATCAAGAACAGAATCAATAAGCTCAGCACCCTCAGTATAGTGCCCCTTGGCCCAGTTGTTTCCAGCACCAGATTGTCCAAATACAAAGTTATCTGGACGGAAGATCTGGCCATATGGACCAGTGCGAACACTGTCCATAGTGCCGGGCTCCAAATCCATGAGCACAGCACGAGGCACAAACCTCCCACAAGAAGCTTCATTGTAATACACATTTACACGTTCCAACTGCAGTTCTGAGGTCCCAATGTACCTTCCAGTCGGATCAATGCCATGCTCATCACAAACAACCTCCCAGAACTTGGAACCAATCTGGTTCCCACACTGTCCACCCTGAATATGAAGGATCTCTCTCATTTTTCCTGAATTCAAAGCAAAAGATCAAATCCAAATCTATCAAAACTCTTGTAAAATTACAACAAAAAGTCCCTAAAATAAATATAATTTAAAGTATGGTCAGTCAATTCAAGAATCAAAATCGCCAATTTCCACACAATTCAATGCATAAATTGAAACTCATCATGGACATCTTATTTTCCAAAATCCAATTAAAGGCAATCATGTAACTCATAATCATCAAAATCATAAGATTTGTACAAGTTTCAATTAAATGCAGTGTGACAGTGAATCCAATAATACTCAAGTGAACTAACACCAGCACTAGTCCAATGATACTAAACCGTACAAATTGAACATAATTCACTAAAAGCAAAGCAAACCCAACTAAAATGTACGATTAAGTAATTAAACTTGCTATTCTAGAAAATATATTGAGAATTTAGCAATCTAAAAATAATCTAGCAAAAAATCACAGCAAACAATATGAATTGCGACAAATTTCATTAATAGAAGATAGAAACTATTCAATACAATCAGGAATCAGTAGAACTAATAAAATAAAATAAAGTCTCCATACAATGTGACAATGCAAAGCAAACTCTAATTATACATGTATATTCCTAAATATCCATATACCATAAAATTTATAGAAAATCCTTGTATGAAAAAAATCGAGTGAGAAAACTTACAACCAGAGAATTCAATGCAATGTGACAGTGAATCCAATGATCCGCAAGTGATCTAACAACAGCACTAGTATGAATTACACGATAAATTTCGCTATAAATTACACGACAAATTTCATTCAGAAAAGAAAAATGAATTCAGAATAGTAAAGAATCAACAGATCTAACGAAAAATCTCCATACAATGTGATTCTACAATGCAAACTCTAATTACACATAAATATTTCTAAAAATTCATATACTGAAAACAAATTACCAGAAAATCCGAAGCATATAAGAGAAATAACAAAATCCCAATGCAATCAAACAAAGTCCATGAAGTTTCAGCAATCAGAAAAATCAAATAATTCCAATGCAATCGAACAAAGTACTTGTCGCATGAGCAATCAAAGAATCAAATCACTAGAATACATGTAATGAAGTGAAAGCCTAAATCTAAAAGCATCAAGCAGTAATCAACAAAAACCAAATTTCAGCGTAGAAACCAGTAAAACAAGCTAATTAGCCATTGAATTTGCAAAATCTGAAAAGATCTTGAGCAATGCAAACGAAGATTCTAGATCTAGAGAAAGAGAGAGAGAGCAACGAAGTTCACCTATAGAAGACGAAGCGAAATCTGAGAGAGTGTGAGGCTGTGAGAGTGTGAGAATTGAGAAATGAGGATATGTGAGAAGATTGAAATCTTTGGAGAGGTTTATATATGGAGGAGTGAGAGTGGGGAGTGAGATCGGACGGTCTGTTTTGGTTCCCTCCTTTATTAGTTTGGACCGTTCGATGCCGTCAGATTGTAGGAATGGACGGTTAGGATTGGGATTAGTTGGAGCGATTAGTGGGAGTTTGGGTTTTTTAAATTTTGATTTTGGTTGAAGTTTTTTGGACAAATATGCCCTTTGTTGAAATGACTGGAATGTCCTTTGACTACGGTCTGAAAATATCCGGATAATGTTCTCTAGAGTTACACTTAACAGTCTTACACACAGATTTTTTTTTTTTTTAATTGCATTAAATATTGCTATATTTTCTTTATATTAAATATTTAACTAAATTGTAAATTATACCCCTAATGTTTAGAGGTCTTTGAATTTGACACCCTAAAATTTTAAATTTTTAAAATTTACCACTTGAATATATTTAGTTTGCGCTAACAGTCCTTCCGTCTAAATTTTTCATTAAATGTCACATAAACTTGCTGTGCGTGTTTAGTTTGTCGGATAGAATAATGTCACTTTATTTTCATTGTGACATGTGTCATCATTTTATTAGACGAACTAAACATGTGTGCCAAGTTTATGTACACTTAACGAAAAATATAGGATAAAATTTAACTACAAAATTGGTTGTAACCAAGGCTACCTTACATAATATCTTTTTATTGGTGGTGAATTTGACAAATCCATCATTAGATTACATATTCTTCTTATATCCTTCATACTTGCAAAATTTCTAGAAAAATAAAAATTAAGATCTCTGTCATTAATAAATTGTTTAAATTACAAGTTTTTGTAGTTTAAAATTATGCATAAAATATAAACCTATAGATCATATAATAAATAATATTTGATTTATACAAATTTTGACATATGTATTAAGAGAGTAAAAAACACGTAATAAAAAACACGTATAAACCTATAGATCATATAATAAAGAACACGTAATTCAACAGTTAGATTTTCAAAATATGTAGTAATGTTTATTTTGTTGAGAAATATCGTAGTCTTAGGTTATAACCAATTTTGTAATTAATTTTTATCCAAAAAGTTATGCACTACTAATATTGTGAACATAATATTTCTCAAAAAAAAAAATATTCATCTATTACATAATTGTTTAATTTTTCCTCATATTTCTTCTCCCCAAAAAAGAAATCCTCATATATAATGAGGTATTGTAATATCCAAAACTAAAATTGCCTATAATAGCAATATCCAAATGAAGACTATGAAGTACATTGCATCGTAGGGGGAAAATGTAACCAAGAGCTTCGTGGTCATAAGTAGGAAACAATAATATTTATTATAACACATGAACACACATGAAAGTAGTATATAGATTTTTTTAAACAAATTTATAATATATTACATAATCAGAGTACCACCACAAAAGGGTTTAACCTTTATAGTAGTAGCTTGGAGTTATAAGGACTGGAATTCTAACACACACAGCTAATATGAGATAAATATTCCTTTTTTTTTCTTTTTCTTTTTCTTTTTTTGAGGAAACATCAATACTTATCAAAAGACCATTCTAATTATCAACTTTTGGGTTATCAAACTTGAAACTTGGCCCTTACTCCCCGTACTCCACAAACACATACTTGTGGAATGACCATCACACCAAGAGTGCGCGATGGTTCTCTAAATGAATTTAGTAACAAAATTTCTCACAATAGTTGATGTTATAGTTTGTGATTAGTGAATATTAAAAATAATGTCAATAATAGACGTGTGAAAGAAATGTTTATTCAATCACAAGTCACTACAAATTGCAACCTTAACAGGTAGTAAAAAGTAAAAACTACTGTAATAATTTTTGTGCATTTGTGTGTCATTTAATCTATTAAAATGAAAATATACCCACCTACAAAATTTTCATAATCTCAATTATACTCCCGTCCAGTCGACAATTGAACTAAACTGCGATTCCTTTTGGTATGTGACTACACTGTAATGATTTCTGACCTGCTGATCATGCCTGCATGGATGAAAAAACATTAAGCCCCCATCAATGTGTCCTAAAAATGTCTTTGAACTGATGGAACCTTCGATAAAAGGAACTAATTATGCAAAAGTGTTACTATTTTTTTTTTTCGTAGGTACAAAAGTTGTCTATTGGTCACCTCTAGTCACTATTTGCACCCTTACTCCCAAGTCCATGTTAGTTGAGGTAAGGTATAAATCAAAACTGCCCACCCAAAAGATCATTTTTTAAATTTAAAAAAAAAAAAAAAAAAAAAAAGAAAAGAAAAGAAAAAATGTTAGATTCAAACAAAAATGGTTTAGGATTTTTTTTTTTTTTTTGGATAAACAAAATGGTTAGTGTTAAGACTAATAACCTACCCAAGGATCAAATCTTTTAGTTCTTTATATAGAGGGAAAACTATAAGTTTAGATTCGTCTATGTAGGAGTATGCAAAAAACCGACGAACTGAACAAATCAGTTGAAACCGACCAAACCGTTGACAAATTTTCAGTTCGGTTTCAGTTTTGAATTTTTAAAACCGAAAATATTTTGTTCGATTTTCAATGGCAGGTTTATATGCACCGAGCCGACCGAACCGAACCAATATATATATATATATATATATATTTATGTTACACTTAGTCAGGTTTGCGTCTGTAGCTTAGTAGTAAGATGTGGCTTTATTGACTAAGTGGTCTCTTGTTCGAGCCTTCGCCTAAACATTTTTTTTTTTTATTTTTTATTTTTTAAAACCATTAAAAGTTAAAACCCTAGCATCTTATGTTTTGACCCTCCTACCCTTTTCTTTCCAGCCACCCCTCCATTTTTTTTTTCTCTCTCACCATTTTTTCTCTCTTCTCAGTGTCGACCCCCTTCCTGACTCCCTACCCACAGCCCACTTTCTTTCTCACAAGTCATAGCCTCCACTCTTCAAAGTTCAACCCTCATCTTCTCTCACCGCTGCACATGCCACTCCACACATCGACCTTCCTACACTAGCCTCCATACGCCAGCCTTCCTACGCCGGCCTCAACATGTCAGTCTCCACATGTCAAGCTCCCTATGCCGGCCTAATCTTTTCATTCTCACGAAGTCACGGTGATCCTCTCTCTCTCTCCTTAATTTCTCCATAATTTCCTCTCACTTTTTTTATATTCCGGGTTTGGTTAATATTGAATCAATGCTATTGTTTCAATTTTTCTGTGCAAATAAAGTTAGGGTTTTGAAAAAACCCATGTGCTTGGCTGTTTATATTCTAGGTTTGTTTATTTTTTTCAATTTCCTCTCTCTGTTTTAGTGTTTTATATTCTAGGTTTGTTTATTTTTTTTCTCTATTTGCTTTCTTAGAAAATATATAGGAAGCCGAAAAAACCAACCGAAACCCAACCGAAACAGATTGATTTCCAATTACTTCGGTTGAGAATTTTACAAACCAAAAATTTCGGTTTCAGTTGGCCAACACTTAGAAAACTGACCGAAACCGAACCGATACACCCCTACGTAAGTGAACCATCTATTGTAACAATAATTCTTAATTTCTTCACATAAATAATTTTTAAAATTTTGAAAACAATGTAATCTTACTCTTATTTCCGTTTTCCTTTTAAAAATGAGGAGTGATTTTCTTATAGTTACTTTACAAATAATTGGGATTAGATGAATAGTTCACTTTGGAAACAATGAAAATGCTAGAACTATAAACTTTTTTTGAATAATGATGTTGTTGCAAACTTTTTTATAATACTTTTATAAACTATTGATATGACAATTCTTACTAGTTCTCGATTCTTACTAATATCATTTTTACTTATTAATAACTACACACCACAAAAATAGTTTGTAACAATTTTGTAAAAAACTTGTAGCCATGGACGAAACTATAATTGGACCGGGGGGGTTCCAAATTTTTTTAAAAAAATACTATTATATATATGTGTGTATTAATTTTAGCAATTTTGTTATATAAAATTATATTTTTGTTTCTCTTAAACAATATCATTAATTCTTTTAAGCATAATACTATACTCACAAACTTTTTTACAATATTTTTACAAACTGTTTTGGTAACAAATTCGTATTAGTTCGTATAATGAGCCCACCACTCACATCATTTTTTTACTTACCAGTAATCAGTTATCATATTAGTAATTTATAAATAAATAAAAAGCTTGTAATTTTAGCATTTTCCTAATTTTAGTAACCATAAAAAAAATTTATAGATCTAAAATCTAAAACAAAATATATAAGCCCAAAAAAATAGCTCAACAACAAAAATTACCAATAGTAAAACTAAAAAAATTAAGCTCAATTAACCAATTATATCCAAAATAAACATCCATGCCCTTTAAAAAATTCTAAACAAAAATAATTTTATTCTTACCCACACACAAAAATAAAATAAAAAATAAAAAAATCTTAGCAGCTAAGTAGTAGTAAAGTAAGATGTTTACTAGTTATGGTTGCAACATTAATTGAGTCACAAGTTAAAAATCAAAAGTTTACTATAAGTCCCTTACAAAGTGACGTGGTTAGCACATTTATTAGTCCGTTGGGCATCATCTTGTAAGTCTAAGGAAAAATGGAACATTAGCCCTTTCTTTGAATAAAAAAAAGTCCTCTGTCCCTTGTTCGATCCAGGAAATCCAGGCAAGAGGTTTTTTTTTTTTTTCTTCCACAGACCAAGCAAGAGATAGCTGCTATTTCTTATTTGTTATTGATTTTTCTGTTTCTTATTCTTAATGCAAAGTTTGCTGATAATGAAAGGGGGGCGGGGGGTGTGGGGGGACTATTAGTCATTCAAATTTAATAAATTTTTTTCTTACCACACTACTGCCACATATTTCTTTTTATGCAACTATTTATTTATTAATTACAATAAGTGGAAGAGGAGAAATTCAAACTTAGTTTCTCCATAGACAAAATAATATAATTGAACCACAAAATAGTGATGAAGATTTAACTTTAGGGTACAAAATTTGTAATTAACATAAATACACTCATAAACATACATTCCCATTTATCTACGAACATACACGCGTATACACACATATTATGTAGATTCATAATGCACGTGCATTACATATATAGATCAATCTTGTCAATAAAATGCCACTCATGTGAATACAAAACAATTTTTTTCATTTGTTAGGGATTCTAAAAACTAGTGTATTTTTTCTATTGTGTTTATTTGTTAGGGATTCTCATAAAATGATGTTTAGTAAGTAGACAAATCTTAAATGCAGTTTATATCAATTTTTTTTTTTTTTGTAAAATCAGGAAATTAAATTTTAAACCATATAGTAATCATATGTGCATTAAAAACTTTAGAATTTACTTTAAAAAAATCAAATTATAGATTTTATCATTTAATTATTGCATAAAAAATTTGAAAAATACGCCCATCTTTATAAAAATTAATAAATCATTACATAAAGAGTTCTCTTTATTAAAACTTTTGCTTCTTTATTATACTTTTATCATTGTTTTTCAATTATAATTTTTAAACCTATAAATAAATAGAAGATTTTCTTCAATTTCTTTTTTACAGTGAAGCTTAATATAGAAAAGATACATTTAAAAAAATATCATTACATAAAAATATCTAAAAATATAGAAAATATAATGTAAAATGGGAAAGGTTTTTTATTAGCCCGAACTGCCTCTCTTTGCTATCTCTTCTAACCTTTCCTACGAAACTCTTGATAAATATATATATATATATATGAATTCATTTTACATTTTTTCTACAAAATATATTATATATAGCCATTTTACCCCAATCCAAATATCCCTAAAATAACTTCAAAGGGTTGGCTTAATAGTTCCTGAGCATTTATAATAAAGAAACAAAAAATTTTAGCATTTAACAACTTAAAAACTTACTTTAACTATTTTAACTACACATTTTATAATATACCCTATATCAAAACTTCTATTTTTCACATTACCTAAAAACTATTCATTTTTTTATTCATTTCTCTCTCCTTCCCTTTCATTTTTTTATTTATTCATTTCTCTCTTTCTTCTTCTCTTTTCGTTTGAACCAAACCCATAAGTCCACAACCCCACCTCCACCTCCACAACCCCACCTCCACAAACTCACAACCAACCACCACCACACTCTGGCCATCCTCCATAAACCCACACTCACCACCTCCACGAACCCACAACCAACCACTACCACACTCCACCCATCCTCCACAAACCCACACTCACCACCTCCACAAACCCTTGCTCCGGCTATCCTCTCTCAACATCCCTTGCTCCGGCCATCCTTTATCTAGCTTCCTTTCTTTTTGATTTTGCTTAGACCCAAACTTCATTTCTTTTTATTTTGCTCATACCCAAACCCAAAATCTCAAAGTTTTCCTCTTGGGGTGAAAGAAGAACGTGAAAGAAAGCCAAAGGCCGATGACAAAAGAAAAGAGAGAAGAAAGTGAGACCGATGAGAGAAAAAGAGAAAAGAAATGAGAGAGAATAGTAAGAGAGAAGTAATAAAAAATTGTTTTTTTTATGTTTGCATTCATTTATCAATAATAGCTCACTATAGCATGAAGCTGAAATATGTGGTTGAGATGCTAAAACAAATTTTGAATTATTTTAGCATCTTTATTGTAAATGTTCTAAGGCCCCATGATATTTATGAGATCCTAGATTCAAAACCTCTTACCTTTATTTTTAGATTACTCCCAATGATCTTTCATTGTAATAACTTAATATATGTGGGATAAGAGGACTGCATTCTCCAAAGAGAATAATAAGATATTAGAAGACATCCTTGACTGTCCAAAAAAAAAAGACTCCAATATATAAGTAATAAATTAATAATAATGCAGTTTGATTAATAATAATAATAATGATGCCGGCACAAGCTCTCTTCGTTATGGGCATATAGGTCATTCCGTTGAGACAAAAGCACTTTGGCCAGCAAAGATTTCGGATAAAAAGGTCAATTTAGTAAATTCCAGAAAAAAGAACCTAACCCAGCAGCGCGTGAAAAAGACAATGAACCATATTGGATTAGATTTGACATTTTATCGATAATTTGAATGATTGCAGTCTTTGCAGACTTTGCAAAATTATTTATGTTTGCTTTGTTAATCATACGCGCCACTTTGTTTTAGAAGGCGCATGAGTGGTGAGTCTGCACTTCATTTTATAGGTACAAGCAAACTTAGCCAAGGGACAAAACTGGTCTAAAGAAATTGCAGCAGGCCACATGAGATAAGGTTTGTTGACATGTGACCTGCCACTCAGTCACCCAATATCCAGGAACTGCAAATTGAAAAAAATAAAAATCACCAAATAAAATTAAAAAAAAGAAAGAAAAAAGAGAGTCATATTACGGTCCATTTTGAAAGAGCTTATTTAAGCTTGAAACCGAAAATATTTTGTCGTAGAAAATAAAGTTAAGGGCTAACTTAATATTACTGTAAAATTTTTAAAAAGTACAATAAAATTCTTGAATAGTACTAAAAAAATATAATGAGACTCATAAATAATATTAAAAAAAAAACTAAAAATTCAAATAAGCTAATGCTTGTAGCTTATTCTCGAATAGGCTCTAAATATACAAAAAATTTAATATCATTTTTTTTTGTAACAATTGAGTTAGTAAGTTCTTACTAATTCTCAATTTACATTCATCACTAACATTTTTTTTTTTATCTACCATCACACAATCTGTCGTATCAACAAATGTGAAATTTTTTATCAATTTTTTTTTTTTGGATTTCTAAATAAAAAATAAAATAAAATAAAATGTCCAAAATATTCAAACTCTGGTTAGGAACTTAGGATTAAACAAACCAAACTAGTGGTTGATCTAACTGACCAGATCTCTGGGACAGTCGGCAGTGATGCTTGCTTATATTGGGGTTTAAGACTTTAATAAGCATCTGCATCTGTACCTACTACTTTGGGTCCTATGGAAAAAAGACAGAGAAACAAATTGGTGAATATATTAAAGATTGCAAGTACAAGGACTATGATAATTGCTCATAAATGGCTGCATAGTATGATTTTATGATGAAGTATATTTGGAAGGAAGTATTCTCAATTTGTTAGTATAAGAACTTTTGTCAATCACTTTTGTTTTAGGGACAGTTGTCTGATATATTAAACACAAGTTATCATATTCGGCTATGTAATACTGTAAAAATATTGGGTTGGTTAATATAAAGTTTCATCATTCTCCAAATAATACTTAGGGAAGTTCATTTGCTCAGGAACATGATTCTTTATTTTCTTTGACTCTTCTGCCACAATAATTCAAAACAAAATAATGTTCCCATACTTTACCTCTGTTGGATGACATGAAACTGTATATTTACATGCCTTTATCAAACCATATTAACACCAGTACTTCAAATTTTAAGAGGATGGTGTTAGATTGGTCAAATAATGGGCCAATTAGCCATCACAATGTGTCCAAAATATAGCAAAATAATGAGAGAAGAAAGATAAAGATAAATCCAAAATCAATAAAGGGCTATTATAACTACAACTGCAAATTTCATCCATATGCTGCGAGTTTTGGCCTTATTACTGCAGATGACCAGCCTGTCAAAGCAGCACCATTATATGTAGTACCAGCACCATTATTTTGTCAAGACTCTATCTTGTTTTTCTTGAATGGAAAGACGACACTTTTATTGACACATGCCTACCTCCACCACTATTAAAGAACAAAGGACTCAAGGAACAAAAATTAATTAGCCATCTCTCTCTTGTTACAGTGGAAGCTCCTCTCATCTTCTCCTTGTCTCTTTTCTCGATTGTTCTTGATATCTACTTCTCTATTGTAAAATAAAGAACTAATTGTAACCATTTTCAAAAAAATAGTGGAATATTCTATTGGCTTGAACCTGTGGTTTTTCCTCTCTCCAAATATAAAGGTTTTCATTATATTATATACATAAAAAAAATAAATAAATAAAAAACCATGTTTCATTTTCCATTGCATTTAATCTTCTAAAAAAAATTCTGTAACTTTATTTTCTCATTATAAAGCATCACCAAGTCCACCAATTAGTGTGTAAATGTCGTGATAGAAATCCAATGTCCTACCAAGTACCAAATCAAAATTATCAAGTACAAGGATACAACTTAAAAGGAGGAGAGAATGAGTTCTATATGCTTCTAGTTATTTAAAAAAAAGTAAATCTTATGCTTCTATAGGGATGTAGTTTTTTTTTTTTTTTTTTTTTTTTTTTTTTTGGCGTACCTAATTATATTGATAACAAATTTATTCAACGAAAAAAGAAAAATCCAGACCCCCACATGCTAGACCAAACCAAGTTGGGCCTACTGTCCATTTACACATGGCTTAAAGTGCCTTAAACTTAATACTTGCCTAGTTGGGCCTACGGAAGGGAAGACTTTCTAGCTTTTCCCCTTTTGTTTTCGTTGTTTTGCCTTTGGAGTTCAATAGAGTCAGGGCCGTATTCACAATCACAAGGGTGAAGAATTTGACGCGCTCTCTTTTTTTCGCAGGCTCTTCCTTTTGGGTTAGTGGGGTTTTTTTTTTTTTTTTTTTTGGAAAGAGACTTTTAATTTATGACATCTATTCTTGATTATAACTCTTTATTATCAGATCAAGACACTAATTATAACATGCGGTAATTTTATAGCACATGGATAGGTTTTTTTTTTTTTGTGGTCAATTTACGATTTTAACCTTAATTTTTTATGTTTTAGGAATAAAGAAAATTTAATTAAATTAAATTAGAGGTATTTTTGGAAGTCAAAAATACTATAACTAACTTTATGAATCATTTTAATATATAGAGATAAAATAGTGCATCATGTTATTGTAAAAATATTAAAATTAACTTTAAAACAATATTAGTTGAATGCCTCTATTGTTTTTTTTTTTTTTTTTTTTTTTTTTTTTTTTTTTAAAATCCTTTTAAGGATGTTTCTGATTGTAACACACAGTTCTTTTTGGCAACTTATAAGAGACACTTAAGGTTTTGTTTTATTACTTACCTAATTTCATGTATGATTGCTCTTCATTATTTACGTTAGTTTTTGTTTCGCATTTCCATTCATAGTGTAATAATTTCCACTAAGTTGTGGTCCGAGGACTTGACATGACTTAATTTCTATTTACTACTTCCTTTTGTAGTGTAATAATTTCCACTAAGTTGTGGTCCGAGGACTTGATATGACTTAGTTTCTGTTTACTACTTCCCTTTATAGTGTAATAATTTCCACTAAGTTGTGATCCGAGGACCTGATATGACTTAGTTTCTATTTACTACTTCCCTTTATAGTGTAATAATTTCCACTAAGTTGTGATCCGAGGACCTGACATGACTTAGTTTCTGTTTACTACTTCCATTCATAGTGTAATAATTTCCACTAAGTTGTGGTCCGAGGACCTGACATGACTTAGTTTCTGTTTACTACTTCCCTTTATAGTGTAATAATTTCCACTAAGTTGTGGTCCGAGGACCTGACATGACTTAGTTTCTGTTTACTACTTCCATTCATAGTGTAATAATTTCCACTAAGTTGTGGTCAGAGGACCTGACATGACTTAGTTCCTGTTTACTACTTCCTTTTATAGTGTAATAATTTCCACTAAGTTGTGGTCCGAGGACCTGACATGACTTAGTTTCTGTTTACTACTTCCCTTTATAGTGTAATAATTTCCACTAAGTTGTGGTCCGAGGACCTGACATGACTTAGTTTCTGTTTACTACTTCCATTCATAGTGTAATAATTTCCACTAAGTTGTGGTCCGAGGACCTGACATGACTTAGTTTCTGTTTACTACTTCCCTTTATAGCGAGGACCTGACATGACTTAGTTTCTGTTTACTACTTCCCTTTATAGCGAGGACCTGACATGACTTAGTTTCTGTTTACTACTTCCTTTTATAGTGTAATAATTTCCACTAAGTTGTGGTCCGAGGACCTGACATGACTTAGTTTCTGTTTACTACTTCCATTCATAGTGTAATAATTTTCACTAAGTTGTGGTCCGAGGACCTGACATGACTTAGTTTCTGTTTACTACTTCCATTTATTCCAGAAACACAAGCTGTAGGAGTGAGATAAATCATAGAGGAAAGTAAAGAGTACTTGTTAATAATAATACCTTCTTAGGTTATTTACATTCCAGGGATGGAGTATAGTTTTTCCATCTAAATCTTCTAGATAATAAGCCCCTATCCCTGCTACAGATGTAATACGATATGGTCCTTCCTAATTGGGCCCCAGCTTCCCCCAGGCTGGGTTCTTCCTCAACACCAAGTCTTCCGGAGCTAACGGCCTTAGTTTGACGTTGACATCATAGCCTTCTCTCGTCCCTCGTCTATTAAGTCTAGACTTTTTCTCAACAACTCATCATTTCCATCCGGGGTGAAGTTACTAGTTTTCATCGTTGGGAAGCCCGTTTCAATAGGGATCACGGCCTCAGCTCCATATGTCATCGAGAATGGGGTTTCCCCTGTCGATCGTCGGGGTGTTGTTCTATACGCCCAAAGGACATGTGGAAGTTCCTCCACCCATCTCCCCTTTGCTTCATCCAGCCTCTTCTTAAGTCCACCCACTATGACTTTGTTGACGGCCTCGGCCTGTCCATTCCCCTGCAGATAGGCTGGGGTGGAGTATCTATTTTTTATCCCTAACTCGGAACAATATCTTCTAAAAGTCTTGCTATCAAATTGCAGACCGTTGTCCGAGATGAGAGTTTGAGGGACCCCAAACCGAGTAATGATATTTCTTAACAGGAATCTTTTGACATCGACATCTCTGATATTAGCCAGGGGCTCAGCTTCAACCTACTTCGTGAAGTAATCCGTGCCAACCAACAGGTACTTCTTATTTCCTACTGCTCTAGGGAAAGGACCAACGATATCCAGTCCCCACTGGGCAAAAGGCCAAGGACTAGAAAGGGGATTGAGGACACCTCCAGGCTGATGAATATTTGGTGCGAACCTTTGGCATTGATCACATTTTCTTACATATTCCTGCGCTTCCTTCTGCATTCCTGGCCACCAGTACCCTTGGGTAATCGCCCTGTGAGACAAAGACCTTCCTCCTGTGTGACTACCACAAATTCCTTCATGTAACTCTTCCAGTAGATCTTCCGATGCCTCAGGGCGTACACAGAGCAGGTAGGGGCCAGAGTAAGAGCGTTTATAAAGCTTCTTATCCTCGAATAGCCAAAAACGAGGAGCCTTTCGTCGTATCTTTTCTGCCTTTGATCTATCCTCGGGCAGTATGTCCTTCTCAAGGAATAATATTATAGGGTCCATCCAACTACGCGCTGAACTGACTTGGTTGACCTGTAGCTTTTCCGCGGTTCCTCGGGTAGGTGTACCCAAATCCTCGATCATGATCATTCGAGGTAAGTTTTGAGCCGAGGAAGTGGCAAGAGTAGCCAAAGAGTCTGCATGAGCATTTCCACTCCTAAGGACGTGGGTTATTTTAAAGAATTCAAAATTGGCTTGTAAAGGCCTAACCTGGCTCAAGTATTCTTGCATTGTCGTGTCCCGAGCCTCCAATTCCCCTCTGACCTAGCCCACCACAAGCCATAAGTCCGAGAAGATTTCCAAAGTTTTTCCGCCCAGCTTAGCGACCATTGCCATCCCTGTTAATAAGGCTTCATCTTCTGCCTTATTATTAGTGGCTGAGAATCCTAGTCTAAGGGACTTCTCAATGATGACTTCCTCAGGAGATATCAACACAAGCCCCACTCCGGATCCCCGCTGATTTGTTGCCCCATCTACATACACCTTCCAGGGTGAAATAGGCTGTGCGGAAATAAGGCCAACCGATTTTTCATCCATGCCACCTGGGCCTGTTTGAATTTCTTCAGGACCTTCGGCAAATTCATCTACCAGATCGGCGAGCACCTGACCCTTCACGGAAGTGCGGGGCATATATTTGACATCAAAAGCCCCTAAAATTGTACCCCACTTGGCTATTCTACCAGTATAGTCTGCACTCCGAAGTACTGCTTTGATCGGATATTGAGTCAGGACAACTACTGTATGCGCTTGGAAATAATGAGGAAGCTTTTTGGTGGCGTGGACCACCGCCAGAATGGCCTTTTCCAATGGCAGGTAGTGTACTTCCGCCTCATGAAGAGATTTACTCACGTAATAGACTGGCCGTTGTACTCCATTGTCCACTCGTATCAAAACAAAACTAATCGCACAAGTGGTAATTGCCAGGTAGGCAAAAAGAACCTCGTCCACCTCGGGGCTAGACATGATGGGCAGCCGAGATAAATACTCCTTCAGCTACTGAAATGCCAAAGCACACTCCTCAGTCCATTCGTAACCTTTCCATTTGTGGAGTAGTAAGAAAAAAGGCCTGCACCTATCCGCCGACCTGGATATGAATCTATTCAGTGCGACGGTCATCCCGGTCAATCTCTGGACCTCCTTAAGATTCCGAGGTGGCTGCAAATTAGTTATGGCTTTAATCTGATCAGGGTTAACCTCAATTCCCCTATGGGTCACCATGTAACCCAGGAACTTACCTGAGCTAACTCCAAATGAGCATTTGGATGCGTTTAGCCGCAGTTTATGCCTTCTTAAAATCTCAAAAGTGTAGTTAAGGTCCGTCACGTGTTCGGCAACTACCTTACTCTTTAGGACCATATCATCAATATAAATCTCAATGCTTCTATCCAACTGCTGCTCAAACATTTTCGTCATCATTCTTTGGTAGGTAGACCCCGCATTCTTTAAACCGAAGGGCATTACCTTGTAGTGATAATTTCCAGTGAGAGTAAGAAAAGCGGTCTTCTCTTGATCGTCCAACGCTAGTGGGATCTGATGATAGCCCTGAAAGGCATCCAAGAAACTCATCCGAGGATGGCCCACTGTCGCATCCACCAACTGATCTATACGGGGCATAGGGAAAGGATCCTTTGGGCACGCTCTGTTAAGGTCCGTAAAATAAACACACCCGCCATTTTCCATTTTTCTTTTTCACCATGACCGTATTGGCCAACCATTGAAGGTAAAACACTTCCTTGATAGCTCCAGTCTGCTTTAACTTGGTCACCTCATCTTTAATGGCCTCGACGTGTACCCTGAACGGACGCCGAGGCAACTGTTTCTTCGGAACACATGAGGGATTAACGTTCAAGTGATGGCAAATGAACTCCGGATCCACTCCCGGGGCCTCATAGGCATTCCATGCAAATACATCAACGTTTCTCCTCAAAAACTCGACCAACCGTTCTTTTTCCAACAAAGGCAACTGAGCCCCGACCTGAAAGTATTTTTCTGGATCATCACCAACACTCACCCTTTCCAACTCTTCACACCTCATCTCTTCTGTGGACGTACCAGGATGAACTCCCTGACTCCTTGATTGCTACAAATCAACCTCTGCTGCAGCCGAAATGCCAGTCTTTGGCCGATGTTGAATGGCCATTATCATACACTGCCTAGCCATGGTCTGATTTCCCAAGATTTCCGAAACTTCGCCTCCTGAAGGATACTTCACTTTCTGATGAAGGGTAGAAGAAACAGCCCCTAAAGCATGTAACCAAGGTCTTCCCAAGATAGCCGTATACGGAGAAAAAGTATCCACCACAATAAAATCCACCTCCATCGTATCTGAACCCGTTTGTACAGGTAATCTAACCATTCCCATCGGGGTAACGGACTTGCCCTCGAAGCCCACCAGCGGAGAATTGTACGCCAATAGATCTTCAGGTTTCAGATTCAGCCCCCTGAATAAATCAGGATACATCACCTCAGCAGCGCTTCCGTCATCAACCATCACTCTCCTAACGTCATACCCTCCGATTCTAATCATAACCACCAATGCGTCATTATGCGGCTGCAGGGTTCCTCTCTTATCCTCCTTTGAGAAACCTATCACCAACGAGGTACCTGGTCTAGCCTTCTTTGGCCTTGAACTTAAGCCCCCTTCCGATTGTTGAGACACAGACATTACCCTAGAGGGGCAAGATCCAGTTCTCCCCAGGGCGGCAAATATAACGTTTATCGTGCCCAAAGAAGGTCCCCTCGAAGCTTTTCCCTGAAACGCCGATCCTTCGCGGCCTCCTCGGCCACCGGAATGATGCAGAAATTGGGTCAATTTCCCTTCTTGCACTAATTGCTCTAAATGATCCCACAGATTGTTACAATCCTCGGTAACATGCCCATGGTCTTGATGGTATTGGCAATAAAGATTCCGATTACGCTTTGCAGGATCCCCTGCCATCTTATTAGGCCACCTAAAGAACGGCTCGTCCTTTATCTTCTCTAGAACTCGTTGCACTGGTTCTCGGAACACGGCGTTAACTGTTTGGGAGTTGGCAGACCCAGACTGCCCTCCAAAGTCCCTCCGAGGCCGGTTGTTATTATACCGGTCCGGCCTAAAATCCCTCCTCTCCTGAATTACTACTTTAGACTTTCCTCTGCCCTGCATCTGATCATCCTCTACTCGTCTATATTTATCTATCCGATCCATAAGCTGACGTACACTAGTAACAGGCTTGCCAGTCAGAGACTTCTTCAGACCGTGCTCGGTTGGAAGACCTTCCTTAAAGGTGTTCATAGCCACGTCATCATGAGCCCCATCTACCTCGTTGAACATTTCCCAATATCTGTCCGAGTAGGCTTTTAGGATTTCCCCTTCTCGCATAGTCATGGACAGCAGCGACCCCAAGGGTTGAACAACCCTCCTACAAGTAATAAAACAGGCACCAAAGGCCTGGGTGAGCTTCTCAAAAGAGTCAATAGTATTAGTTCTTAAGCCGTTAAACCATCTCATCGCCACCGAGCCCAGGCTCGAGGGAAAAACCTTGCACATTAAGGCCTCATCCCTCGCGTGAATAGCCATTCTCTGGCTGTAGTGACTAACATGTTCCACTGGATCTGTTCGACCATTATAAATAGTGAACGCAGGCTGATTGAATCGCCGAGGAAGACTAGCGCCCTCAATATGTCGCGTGAATGGTGACTTAGAAACCTAACTCAAAGTCTTGTTCAAGGCATCATTCCCCTGACCCTGGCGCGTTGGACTCTTGTTTCTTCGCCCACGATGGTACTCGTCTTCACATGAAAAAGATTCACTGGGTGGAGTTCTCGACCTTCGCCTGTAGCTGGTGTCATCCGACTCCTCAGAGGAAGGCCTGGAATTATGGGCCTTACATCTTCGTCGCTCATATCGCAACTCCCTCTTCAACTTATCAATCTTACGCTGCAAGTTTCCCTCGCTCTTTTCAGGAGAAACATGACCTTTCCCTCGAGAACGACTCTTATCTGTATGGGTTGTTGGGGTACTCCCCTTATGATCTCCCCCGCGTTCGTGGTCTACCAACGGATTACTGTGCTGAGAACCCCTAGACTCTGCCTGGTGCTAATCAACACCCACTTGTTGCGGGCCCGTCACTGGTTGCTGCGGTACTCCCTATTCTATTGTGAGTATTCGCACCTGCCTTTCCTTCTCCATAGATCAAGTTCTTCCCACAGACGGCGCCAATTGTAGGGACTCAAAATGGATTGGACCCAGAATATGAATGGGTTTTCAGCCCAACAAGCCCAAACAATAAATTTATAGAGAATGGGTATTAGAACTGGTACTGTTAGACGGGAAAGGTTCTACTCACTCAGTAATCAAGGGTATTTTAGATTGATTCAAAGGAAAAAATCCTTTTCGGCATGGTTTTCAGGGTGTTTATCTTGTTCTTTCTTTTTCCGATTCTTTTTTCTTTTTCCAAAAAGTCCCCTTTTTCTCATTCGTTTCCCAGTTATATACCACCTTCTCCCTTATTCCCATCATACACGTGTAGTTCTTATCTGGGAAGCTCCTTTCTGTCCCATCTAGCACCTACTGGAACGTTCGTTTAGTGGCCATAAAGCTGCTCAATTATTGTTCAGGTATCACCTCCACATTAATGCGGCCAGAAGGTTAGCTGGAAAGTATTTAATGTGGAGGTGATGACCTTGGAAGATATTTGCTATCCTCCCCAACTCCTCCTCTAGTTTGCACCCAACTTCCAGTTCAGGTATAATCTTGTGGAGTCTTCGGAATAAATGAAAGTTATATTCACCTCGGACTCTGACGTCATCGGACGTGAGTTATGCCATTATACATAATATTCATTCCTTTCTCTTATATTACTTATTTAATAATAATAAAAAATTTTAAGCTATCCTCGGACAACCAAGTGTCCTCGGATTGGGCCGTTGGGCCCCAAGTTCACTTCTAATGATCTCAACATTTTTTAATAACAGGCCCCACAGTGATATAAAAACCTTTTAAAAATAACTTATTAACTATTACCTTAATTTACTCGTTAAAATAACCTTTATTATTATTATTATAACCAATCAAAAGTCTAAAATCCACTGCCCTGTCAATTTGTCATGGGTCACAGACAGAAACGTACAGCCAAGGTGTTTCTGTCCTAGAAAAATGATGGGAAAAGAGGGTGAGGAAATTTCCGGGAAAGTTGAAAACATGGAAAAAGTCACAAGTCACAAGCAGGACAGCAAACATTGGAAAAAACACCCTCTAATCTAGCGCAAGTCCTTTTTTTTTTTTCTCTTGTCCAAACGAGAGACTATTTTCCCAATAAGTAGATTAGTTTACATAATAAATAATTTATGGAATACCTGTCAACAATGTCATTTTTCATACAAATCAATATTCCCAATAGATGATAGTGACTCTTGTTTTGTAGTGATCTGCAAAATTTCTTTATCATTAATCCCCACAATCAATACAAGAAAAGCCATATGCATTTTCCTTCCTGCACAGCCGCACACTCCACGCCAAACCGCCTATTTTCCATGACTCTTTTTTTTTTTTTTTTTTTTTCAAATCCAACGAACCCAATTTTTTAAGTATAATATTTAGTATCGAATAGTTTATTTTGCTTCATGATGAAATTTTTTTGTTAAAAGTGTGTTAAAATATATTTATATTTTGAAAAAGAAAAAAAGAAAATACAGAAAAAAATATATTTCTAAAAAGTTCTATATAAAAGTGAAAAGTTAATGCTAAAAATTAATGGCAAAAATATAATATGTAGTCTTATTGATTTTTTTTTTTTTTTTTTTATGAATAGTTTTGTTGATTACGCCATTCCATCATAAAATCAATGAGATTTTATTATTATTATTATTATTATTATTATTATTATTAAGAAATAGGACATGAATCTAAAAAAAAGAAAAAAGAAATAGGACATTGGTTTGAAAGTGGAATTCCAGAAAGTGTGTCATACACGTGTACTTTCACATTAAATAATGCATAATACTCCAAAAAAACTAGAAAACTGCATTCTGCCAAAATTTTTAATTAAATATAATTACATTTTTATGTATAATTACTTTTTTGTAAAAATTATAACCCAACTAATTTTTTAGAGAATTCTTTTTTTCTTTTTTCTTTTTTCACTAGAGAAAAAGAAGAGTTATCAAATATATATTTCTAAAACAGTGTAAATAAACACAACTAAAAACATAATAAAAAAATCACTAAAAGATCGACTCAACAAATACTATGTACTATCTAGTAGTAAAATGGCTTTCCATGTATCACCGAAAGTTGTTTACTTTTGAAATTTGTTAAATCCATAATAAATACTTACAAATTGCATGAAAATCAACATAATAACTATTAATTAGTTCAATACATTATTAATAAATATTGTAATTTTATTTTATGATTAGTGATACATTAATTTGTAAGATTTATATATTAAAATTTGTAGAATTTTTAGGTCATTCTTAATTTTTTTTTTACAATCCATATAAGCTTCAAGAAATCAAGAGAGGATGGTTAGGATGGGTGGTAATTAGGGTTGAATAACATGTATACTTTGCTATAAATTTCGAGCTTGATTTTCTCTATCTCTAAGCAATTGCATTTTGTCACCTTATTATCATATTATGAAGTGGATTGCAAATGTTCTTCTCAAACTTCAACGCTGAGCAATTGATTTCTTCAAACTATTGGATCAATTGTGATCTCCCTCTGTTATTAGAGCTTCTTTGAATTCTGTTATACTTCAACATAAAATTCATACGTGCATCTCATGATCATGTAAAAATAAAAGAAAAATAAGAGAAGGAACGTAAATAAAATAAAATAATTCTTAGCTAGAATATTCACAGACACATTTAAAAAAGGGAAGAAAAAAGTGAACGGTCAACTAATTGATAATTTTTCTTGTTTTCCTTTAAAATTTTTCCTTTTTTTTTTTTTTTTTTGCCCCAATCATCACATCATAAGAAGTGAAAACTAAATAACATTAGCATTTGGTTGCCCTTTTGTTTAATTAGGATGATCAAAAGAGATAAAAATTCTTTATCCCAACATAAGTGTTCCCCTCAATCAATGATGGCTCTAGAATTTTTTTTTAGGGAGGGTCAATAAGAACTAAGAAGATGAATCTTAAGTAAGAGATGGATTTTGCAGTTTATGTGTTTTTTTTTATTACAAATTTGTCCATAGTGTTGGAAAGAGAACAAAAAATAAACTATAAGTTTATTTGATATAATGTTTTTAATACAATAAACATATTAATTATTGTTTCTAATTAAGATTAAATTTTAGAAATTATCTATTGTTTCTAAATACAATAAACATATTAATCATTATTGTTATAAGTGAACTTAAATTATTATTACTTAAAATGCTTTTATCTATTAGTTTATGTCTTTACTCATTACAATTATTTTATTTACCAATTCAACTCAACTTTTTAGTGTAACATTTCCTGTTTAAAAAAAAAAACTAAAATATTGTCAAGAGAATCATATTCAAACTTACTTCAATTGTACTTTAAAAAAAATTGGGTTAAGGGGTTCAAAATTTTATTTTAAAGGATCAAAGCAAAATTATTTTAAAATAATTCTACATAATTTTTTTTTTTTGGCTAGCTCAGGGGGTTTATTTGAACCACCTAAGCTTCACTTGCCGCCGCCCCTGCCCTTGATCTATGCTCCATTAATAGCAATTTGTGTTTGTTTGAGAACAATTTATTTATTTTTTTGCTAAATATGCTAAAATATATTTATACTTTAAAAAAGTTAAAAAAAATGAAAATTTAATATTTTTAAAAAACTATACATAAAAGCTAAAATGCAAAAGGCTAGTTTATAACACATTTTTTTTCTACATATAGTAACCAAATATTTTTTTTAAAAGGCCAAAACAAAAACATGACATACATTAGTTAGTAGATTATGAAATAGAACAATCTTAATGTGACACAATTTTTATTTTTGTGAAATATATGGAGTCTCAAAGTCTTTAAGAAAGTGCATGGTGTTTCCATTATATATAGCATCATAATCACAATGTATGGGTTTTATAATGAGAGTGTGATGCTGCATTAATTTATACAAAGCATAATAACATTTTACTTATGCTGACAGCTGCAAGATATTAAGATGGAGTGGTACGGTTGTTTGGGATAATTCTAGACAGACTATGGTTCAAACTGCACCTAAAAAATAGACAAGGTGAATTGATATAAAATATATTAGTAAAATAAATAGCAGCTTACTTCTGAATAATATATGCTTCGTTAAATATCCAAGAAAATCAAAACTTCGTTGAGACATTCTTTGATTCACATTCTCATATTCGTACTTGTTAAAGAAATACGTACCCAAGGTTTGCTGGAATATCATTTTATAGTATTATAGTAACGTATGAAGACGGGAATCTCTGCAGAAAACAATGCCAATGACAGTCAGAAAAATTTATTGAAAATGATGAAGATGACTAAATGTGTCAACCATTAACCATCATGATTATTTTATTCATCTAAGCTTTGAGAACAGTGATTTAATTTTTCAATGAACTCATCTCTTCATTTTTCAATGAACTCGTATATTTTTTCACAGGGTCATGCTAAGTGTTTTTAAAATAATGGTTAATAATTTATTAATTTATTTTAAAAAATTTAATATCATTTTTATAAAAATTAAAAAAATTGTCAAAATATTAATTATTTTTTTTTTATTTCCCATAAAAATTTTCTTTAAATGAATGGTTAATTATTGCCTTAAAGACATTTGTTAGCATTTTCCTTTTTATAGTTCAATTAAGGGTGGCAATTCGTGTTCGTGTGTTGGGTTTGTGTCATGTCGACTCAAGAGTATTCAACTATATGGGTCAACCCTAACCTAACATGTTTATTAAACATGTTAGGATTCTTCAACCCTAACACAACTCATTTATTAAACGGATCAGTCATGTTGACCTGTTTATCAAATTTTATCAAAATGAAGAAAAAAAAAACTAATTTTAGTATTAACCAAATTGATATGAATTACGAAAAACCGAACAAATAAATATTTTTACTATAAAATTCAAAACTAAAGAGTAACTACATCACAAATAATTATTTAAAACTAAATCATATTACAATATCACAAATAGTCAATCGTAATATGTCAAAAAAAAAAAAAAAAAACCACAACAACTAATAAGTTTATATACTTAGAGTTTGAATGATATATTAGTTGTGGAGTCCGTGGGCCTAGTAGCCTCGGCCCATGGCCCATGCCAAGGAGGAATGATCATCCAAGGATGGCGTATGAAGACCTAGACTTTTTTGGATCCATGCCAAGGAAATCCCTGTCCTCGGCGTACTGAGGCTAATTCCAGGCGGGGGAGCGGGCCAAGAATAGGTTGTCACCTCCACACTAAATGCACTCACCTAACCCCCTGGCCGCCTTAATGGGGATGTAAGCCCTAGACAGGGTAACATTGGTCATTGTGAACCACTCGAGTACTGATAAAGCCTCTGATGGGACTTACGGTTAGAGGGAAGGCAAGTGAATGGTCGACAGATGGAAGAAAGGGATAGGAGGAAGAGGACTATATAAGAAGAGCAAGCAAAGCAGTTGAGGGGGGACCTCCTCGGACAAGGGCCGAGGAGCTACCCTTAGCACTAAGTTGGCTTCATCCTCCTTCAAGGAGAAAAGGTTCGAGGTGTAAGGTCGCTAGTCTGTTAGGGCCTAATTCTTCATCCCACTCTCTAGAAATGTATTGTTGGGGCCTATCTAAATTAAGTCCCTACATTAGTAAAATGTTATTAATTAAACGGGTCAAACAGGTTAAACAGGTTCCATATGATGGACACTAACCCAACCCATTTATTAAACGGGTCAGTCATGTCAACCTGAATATTACACGAACTCATTAAGCCTCAACCCATAACCTACTAATTTCGTGTTGTGTCGTGTTGGATTCGCAAGTCGTGTCCAATTTTGCCACCCCTAAGTTCAGTTATGGTTTCCCAAACGAACTAGGTCATTTAATTTTGTATGTTTTTTTGAATCATATCAACTATTGAGTTTACCCACCAAAAAAAAAAAGTATCAACTGTTGAATATGAATTTTTTTGAGTGAAAATAAAGGATTAGCATTGTTTAACACACTTTATCCAAATGTATTTGATAAATGAGTTATTCCTAGCAACAATCATGGTTTAAAATTTTGTACAATCAATTGTCATTTTAGTCTAGTAAGATTTTTTATTTTTTATCAGTTTGGTCCTGTAAATTCATATTTGTTGTCACTGTTAGTGTTTTCTAATGGCAAAATTTTTAATGAATTAAAGAAATGACTTACAGTGATAGCAATTAGCAAATATAAATTTAAACAACCAAAATAAGAAAAATAAAACTTACATAATATACATTTTTGCCTTCAGCTAATTAATTAGTAATTACTCATATGCATGACAGGTGACTAAAATCCAAGTTTTTAAATTCTGCTCCATATGCTCATATTATGGGATTGCATCTTATGCAATTATTATCAATAGTTGAGATTGATAATGGAAGAAAACAACTTTCAATTTTAATCATATTGATTAAAAAAAAAAAAAAAAAGAGAAATAAAAAGTAAAAGTAAAAAAAAATGAAAAATGAAAAAATTTTTTTAAGAGAAAATAAGTGAATTGCACCCGGTGCATTATCTGATCCCAATCCCATGTTATGACGCCTTCAAAGCAATATGAAGTGACATGCAGGAAGTTAATTAATGCAGATATGTAAGTCACTGTCCTTCCTGTTGAGCCATGTGTTAGCTAGGGTAAGTCGTACATTTGCCAGAACACAATTTTGGTTTCGCAAGCTGGCTGAGCTCCTCCAGGACCAGGACTTTGTTCTTTTTAATTATATACCACATCATATAATTATATATATATATATATATATATATATATATATATATGTGAGAGAGAGAGAGAGAGAGAAGTGAGAACTTAAGGGTGTTAAACCCATTCAAATGCTATTTTTAGCATTTTAAACCACAAAAAATTATGCTCCATCAAAGATGTTATATTTAAAAAAATTTGACATCCTATTACAGTAAACTCTCATAAATGATAGCTTATTGTAGCAACTTGGTATTAATTTTTGTAATGATTTTGTGATGGTGGGTTACGGTAGTTGGTTTTTGTGGTGATTATCTTTATTATTTTAATGAGTTATTTATATTATTATAAATAAAATGGTAAAAAAATAAAAACTTTGATATGGGATGAATTGTAAAGTGAGTTGTTAAAATTGATAGAGTAGATTTTTGAGTTGCTAAATACTATATTTTTTAAGATCCTTGATGAGATGTGAATGCTCTAAAGTGGAAGGATTAAACAAATTTCACAGATTGAAGATTAATAAAGAAATAAATAAAAAAGATAAATTAACAACACGGAACACAAACAAGGAATATAATCAAACAAATAATTAAACATTACACCAATAGATTTTATATATGATTTACTTCATCATTTTAATTTGACGTTGTACAAAAAAAAAAAAAAAAATCTATAGAATCTGCATATACATCCATTTGTACCTACAAGGGAAAACAAAAGTTTGTTTGTTTGGACACCACCTATAAATGTTATATAATTTATAGTTTCAGTAACTTTCCCATCGTTGAGAGAGCAATCTTTTTGAGTTTCTTCTAGTCGATGACAGTGGGAGAACTTGGAAGAATTTAGGTGAATTGTGTGCTTAGCTGCCGTCTGTCCATAGCCAAACACTGGATTATGCAGTTGTCATCGATCTTAGAGTAAGTAAGAGTTTTTTTTTTTTTTTTTTTTTTTTTTTTTTTTTTTTAATATTCTATTATTACTTTAAGAAACCAAAAATAAATACTCATTTTTTGATACAAGATAGAAATTCTACTCTATCATAATTTAAGTGTATATGTATGCGAAACTCCTTCCTGAAAACTTGAACTTAGACTTTTGCCTCCAAGATAGATAAGTATTTGTGAAGTGTCCATCACGCCAAGAGTGTGCGGTGATAAAAAAAAATTTTGAGCTACTTGAAACCCACAAACAAAAGAATTTTAAAGATATAACTACGTATCTTATAGTTTTATGATTATCTATTTAATTTAAGTAATTAGTGTATACAACTTATTAAATATATATAATTAAAAAAAAGGAAGCAACTTATAATGAGTTTATCATTAATGAAATTATTATAATTCTATTTAAATAAAAATAAATAATCTTAGACTTTCTTACCAAAAATTATACACCATTTAGAAATTTTAGGTTGCCATGGCCCATGACTGATTCTCCACTGCTCAACCTAAGAGTCAAATTAGTGTCCGTTTGGATAGCACTTATTGTTGCTGAAAGTTGCTAAAAACTGATTGTTGCTGAAAATACTGTAGCAAAATAATTTTTAAATGTGTGAATAATATTGTGAGATCCACTTTTAATATTTTTAATACATGAAAAGTGTGTGAACAGTGCATGCACTGTTTATGCACAGTAAATTTTGTCCCCCAGAGTCAACAAGTGTGAAGAAAAAAAAAAAAAAAAAAAAAAACAAAACAAAACAGAAAACGCAACTTAACTTTGAGTAAGAAAAATTGCCATCCAAACGCAGGCTTAGGTTCACCTCGATCTAACTATTATTTTATTTTATTTTTTGTTTTGTCTTCAACCAACTGCCTTGTGCAAAGTGGTCTATACCTTTTCTTTTTGGTAAGTTTGTCCGAGTGTATATAGCGACTAAAATGAAAGAGGTGCATTTGGATTTTTGTTTAGTTTAGCATGAGTTGTGGGAGATTACATTACTTTATTACCTAAGTTCATGTGTTAGGTGTAGGAAACATACTTTTCTTATTCTCAGCAGTTTCGGATTTTTCAACAAAGTCAGATCATCTCCTTTAATCATTGATCTGGAAACCATGGCATGTGAAATAGCAGCACATTTCGTACATCATGCTCTAAAGACTATATAAGAGCTGTGGACACTTGTTATAGCTTAGTAGCTGGCTCTTTGATTTTGATGCTTTGAACACAGAGTAGCTAACTGAGAGTGAAATCCTACTTACAATAATTAATGTGCTTTCCCAACTTCTTATTATTGTTTTTTTCTTAAGAATCTTATTATTCATTTCTCTTTGCGCAGAATGCATAGACATATATATATATATATATATATATATATTGTAGGGACTCAAAATGGATTGAACCCAGAATATGAATGGGTTTTCAGCCCAACAAGCCCAAACAATAAATTTATAGAGAATGGGTATTAGAACTGGTACTGTTAGACGGGAAAGGTTCTACTCACTCAGTAATCAAGGGTATTTTAGATTGATTCAAAGGAAAAAATCCTTCTCGGCATGGTTTTCAGGGTGTTTATCTTGTTCTTTCTTTTTCCGATTCTTTTTTCTTTTTCCAAAAAGTCCCCTTTTTCTCATTTGTTTCCCAGTTATATACCACCTTCTCCCTTATTCCCATCATACACGTGTAGTTCTTATCTGGGAAGCTCCTTTCTGTCCCATCTAGCACCTACCGGAACGTTCGTTTAATGGCCATAAAGCTGCTCAATTACTGTTCAGGTATCACCTCCAAATTAATGCGGCCAGAAGGTTAGCTAGAAAACATTTAATGTGGAGGTGATGGCCTTGGAAGATATTTGCTATCCTCCCCGACTCCTCCTCTGGTTTGCACCCAACTTCCAGTTCAGGTATAATCTTGTGGAGTCTTCGGAATAAATGAAAGTTATATTCACCTCGGACTCTGACGTCCTCGGACTCTGACGTCCTCGGACGTGAGTTATGCCATTATACATAATATCCATTCCTTTCTCTTATATTACTTATTTAATAATAATAAAAATTTTTAATCTATCCTCGGACAACCAAGTGTCCTCGGATTGGGCCGTTGGGCCCCGAGTCCACTTCTAATGATCCCAACATTTTTTAATAACAGGCCCCACAATAGCCCCTCAAAATCTCGCTTTTTGCCACCTCGGGAAAAAGGGAGATTTTGATATCCAGCCTTCATTTATTTTGTAGGCTTTCCCCGCTTTCTCAATGTCTTTTCGTTTGCCCAAGGCACGCTCCTGACGTTTCGGCGTCAGGAGCACGCCACTATTAAATAATGACTGCTCTATTGTCCCACACGTTCAACGACCTGATGCACATCTAACGGTGGGTGATACCTTGCATTTATGGGCGGGGTTTTTCCCGCTCCCACTTTCTACGCTCTTATAGAATACCTTTTAAATCAAATCTTTTGTCAGTTACAAATTACTTTGTTTCAGTACACATTCATTGAATCTGTCTCTCTTTCATTACTTTGTGCTCTCATGAATATTAAGAGCCCGTCCGAGGAGCTCATTTTCTAAACCTGTAAGTTTCTTTGACCCTTTCTAGTTTTCCATCTTTTGTATTAGTTTTTCCTTACTTACTGTTAGAAAATGGGTAGATTTAAGTATCTAGTTGATTCCGAAGAACAAATAGAATCATTTAGGGTTAAGTATAGGATTCCCCCAACGGTGGGTATGAGATACGCTTCCCTTCAAACTTGGAAGCGTGATAGACAGGCGGATGAGGTAGTCATTCTCATGATAGCTTTCATCGAAGGAGGGATGACCATTCCAATGGGTTATTTGATGAAAAGTTATCTTAGGTTTTTCAGATTATCTCCCACACAGTGCGCCTCGAATATGTTCAGGGTGCTGGGGAGCATAGAGGTTTTAAATGCCAAGTACAATTTAGGTTTGACCCATCACGATGTGAACTGGGTATATAACCTTAATCATTTGAAGGATCAGGGATACTACCTTAAGTCTAGATACCCTGTAGTAAGATTGATCCAGTGCCTCCTTACTTCAAACAAGGGTTTAAAAGACGGCTTCCTTATTTTCTCCGGGGAATGGCATGATGGTTTACCCTGCCCGATTGTAGAGGGATAGCTAGGTGGGATTCCCAGGATGTATGCCCTTTAGAAAAATAATTTTTTCACTTTATTTTATTTTTATTATTATTATTTATTTATTTATTTTCTATTTTCTTTGAAGCTATTTTTATTTCTAATCAAAATTAACGTTTAAGTTTTATTTATCTTACAGATAAGCGAGCTACTAGATGTAATTTCAGATTGGTCAACAGGGAGAGTTTGGACAGAATCCTGCGATCCGAGGTGTATGTGAATCCCTCCGATGGTCAGTTAAGAGCAGCACACCTAATACTTAAGTACAAACCTGCTTCAAGAGCCTTTCAGGCTCCCAAGTATGTGATAAAAGCAAAAGATCCTCGGCTCCACCGTATCAGTGTTGCCTTTGAGGGGTTCATTGTTCCTGAGGACACCCCCATTCTTGAAGGTGTGCCCTTTACTGAACCATCGCCTAAGGTCACGGTTTCTGTTAGGGCTTCATCATCACGTTCCGTCCCCCGAAAAGTGAGAGAGGGAAAAGAAGAAAAGAAAAAAGGACAGAAGAAGAAGAAGAAGGAGGAAAAGAAGAAGAGGAAGAAGAAGAAAAAGGAGAAGAGGAAGAAGAAGAAGAATAAGAGGAAGGAAAAGACACCTCGGGCGGACTTGTAGAGCTGTCTGACTCCGCCGACGGATTTGAAGTTTTCAACCAAACTCAATCTTCCGAGGTGACTTCAAAGAAAATGGTTATTCAAAGGAGAAGCCAGAGGAGCCTGAAAGATGTAATCGAAGGTCAGCCCGGCCAAGTGGTGGAACAGCAAGTTCAGGTCAATCCTCCACCTCCTCCTGCTCTTCCTCCTCATTCATCCCGACCAACCATGACCGAGCCTATCGATCCAAAGAGGAGGAGAGAGTCGAAAGGTAAAGAGATGTTAGATGCGGGGAAGACTCACCCTACCTATGAGGGTGAGGATCAAAAAGCTGCTAAGTAGCAAAAAACAAGTCATGGGTCCCAGCGAGGGGTGGATAAGGCAACTATCCCGTCCTCGGAACCTGAGGCCTGGCTCCCAGCCCCTATGCTCGATGGGAAGCCTCTGAGAGAGGATGCTTCGATCAGGAATTTTAATGATGGACTTGGATGCCGAGTTGCCTCAGTACTAGAAGAAACACTTCTTCTTCCACGGGACATGGCCGAGCTGAGAGCAATCAAGAGAGAGGAGGTTTTTCAAAATACAAAAAGATATTTGGGCATGGTATGACATTTTTACCATTATATTCTTACTGTTGTTTTTTTTTTTTTTTTTTTTTATGCGTTTCTGACTTTTTTATCTCTAGGCTGTTTAAGCTACCTTCAGTTTGGAGGAGATAGTTGAATCTTACTACCAGCAAATAGACGAGGAGAAGAAGAAAAAGATAACAGCTGTGCGCATACTGAATGCTTCTGAGCAAAACATTGCGCTGTTGACGAAGAAGCTAGTAGCCGAGGAAACTGCTCGGAAGAGTGCTGATTCAGCCCTAGCGGGTTTCCAAAAACAGGCCGAGGATCAAGGGCGGCTTCTGCGTGATGCCAATGCCCAGCTAGCAATTTCTAAGGAACAGGTATTGGCTCTGCAAAAACAACTGGAGGAAGTCCAGAAGCTTAGAGACCATGCAGAGAAAGCTAAGGCCGAGGCTGAAAAAGAGAGAGATACTGCCGAGCAGAATGGTTACAGTGTGGGCGTTGCTGAGACAGAGAATGCATTCCGAGCTGAAGTACTCGTGGTGTGCCGTGAATATTGTACCTTGACCTGGCAAGAGGCTCTTAACCGAGTTGGGGCTGAATCCACATCAGAGTTAAGGAAATTCGAGAGCAATTATTTCCCTCCAACCATTCGGGCCTCCACCCTTCCTGCTCCGCAAGGGGGGAATATCCTCTACTACCGCTGATCCATCTACGGAGGTTCAGGTTTGGATTCCTCCCTCTTCCAATCAGCCAGAGTTACCACCAGTGCCCGAAAAAGCAAAGGATCTATCCTCGGCTAAAGAAGTAACAGGACCCAAAGACGGGGCGGCATCTCAAGCTTTTGAGCAGGCTTTAGCCTCGACCATTCTGCCTATCGGAGAAGTTCCTATAGTGCAAGAAAAAGATGTTCCTCCTGAGACAGCTGGCAAAGCCCCTCCAACCAAGCTCCAGATAAAGCTAACTAAGTAGTTGCTGGTAGTTGAATGCCTCTATTTTTTTTTTTTTTTTTTTTTTAAATCCTTTTAAGGATGTTCCTGATTGTAACACACAGTTCTTTTTGGCAACTTATAAGAGACACTTAAGGTTTTGTTTTATAAATTACCTAATTTCATGTATGATTGCTCTTCATTATTTACGTTAGTTTTTGTTTCGCATTTCCATTCATAGTGTAATAATTTTCACTAAGTTGTGGTCCGAGGACCTGACATGACTTAGTTTCTGTTTACTACTTCCCTTTGTAATGTAATAATTTCCACTAAGTTGTGGTACGAGGACCTGACATGACTTAGTTTCTGTTTACTACTTCCTTTTATAGTGTAATAATTTCCACTAAGTTGGGGTCCGAGGACCTGACATCACTTAGTTTCTGTTTACTACTTCCCTTTATAGTGTAACAATTTCCACTAAGTTGTGGTCCGAGGACCTGACATGACTTAGTTTCTGTTTACTACTTCCCATTATAGTGTAATAATTTCCACTAAGTTGTGGTCCGAGGACCTTACATGACTTAGTTTCTGTTTACTACTTCCATTCATAGTATAATAATTTCCACTAAGTTGTGGTTCGAGGACCTGACATAATTTAGTTTCTGTTTACTACTTCCTTTTATAGTGTAATAATTTCCACTAAGTTGTGGTCCGAGGACCTGACATGACTTAGTTTCTGTTTACTACTTCCCTTTATAGTGTAATAATTTCCACTAAGTTGTGATCCGAGGACCTGACATGACTTAGTTTATGTTTACTACTTCCATTCATAGTCTAATAATTTTCACTAAGTTGTGGTCCGAGGACCTGACATGACTTAGTTTCTGTTTACTACTTCCTTTTATAGTGTAATAATTTTCACTAAGTTGTGGTCCAAGGACCTGACATGACATAGTTTCTGTTTACTACTTCCCTTTATAGTGTAATAATTTCCACTAAATTGTGGTCCGAGGACCTGACATGACTTAGTTTCTGTTTACTACTTCCATTCATAGTGTAATAATTTCCACTAAGTTGTGGTCCGAGGACCTGACATGTCTTAGTTTCTGTTTACTACTTCCATTTATTCTAGAAACCCAAGTTGTAGGAGTGAGATAAATCATAGAGGAAAGTAAAGAATACTTGTTAATAATAATACCTTCTTAGATTATTTACATTCCATGGATGGAGTATAGTTTTTCCATCTAAATCTTCTAGATAATAAGCCCCTATCCCTACTATAGATGTAATACGATAAGATCCTTCCCAATTGGGTCCCAGCTTCCCCCAGGCTGGGTTCTTGGTATTTCCCACGACCTTCCTCAACACCAAGTCTCCCGGAGCTAACGGCCTTAGTTTGACGTTGACATCATAGCCTTGTTTCAGCTTGTGCTGGTAGTACGCTAGTTGAACCATAGCCTTCTCTCGTCGCTCGTCTACTAAGTCTAAACTTTTTCTCAACAACTCATCATTTCCATCCGGGGTGAAGTTACTAGTTTTCATCGTTGGGAAGCCCGTTTCAATAGGGATCACGGCCTCAGCTCCATATGTCATCGAGAATGGGGTTTCCCCTGTCAATCGTCGGGGTGTTGTTCTATACGCCCAAAGGACATGTGGAAGTTCCTGCACCTATCTCCCCTTTGCTTCATCCAGCCTCTTCTTAAGTCCACCCACTATGACTTTGTTGACGGCCTCGGCCTGTCCATTCCCTTGCGGATAGGCTGGGGTGGAGTATCTATTCTTTATCCCTAACTCGGAACAATATCTTCTAAAAGTCTTGCTATCAAATTGCAGACCGTTGTCCGAGATGAGAATTTGAGGGACCCCAAACTGAGTAATGATATTTCTTAACAGGAATCTTTTGACATCGACATCTCTGATATTGGCCAGGGGCTTAGCTTCAACCCACCTCGTGAAATAATCCGTGCCAACCAACAGGTACTTCTTATTTCCTACTGCTCTAGGGAAAGGGCCAACGATATCCAGTCCCCACTGGGCAAAAGGCCAAGGACTAGAAAGGGGATTGAGGACACCTCCAGGCTGATAAATATTTGGTGCGAACCTTTGGCATTGATCACATTTTCTTACATATTCCTACCCTTCCTTCTGCATTCCTGGCCACCAGTACCCTTGGGTAATCGCCCTGTGAGACAAAGACTTTCCTCCTGTGTGACTACCACAAATTCCTTCATGTACCTCTTCCAGTAGATCTTCCGATGCCTCAAGGCGTACGTAGAGCAGGTAAGGGCCAAAGTAAGAGCGTTTATAAAGCTTCTTATCCTCGGATAGCCAAAAATGAGGAGCCTTTCGTCGTATCTTTTCTGCCTCTGATCTGTCCTCGGGCAGTATGTCCTTCTGAAGGAACAATATTATAGGGTCCATCCAACTACGCGCTGAACTGACTTGGTTGATCTGTAGCTTTTCTGTGGTTCCTCGGATAGGTGTACCCAAATCCTCGATCATGATCATCCGAGGTAAGTTTTGAGCCGAGGAAGTGGCAAGAGTAGCCAAAGAGTCTGCATGAGCATTTCCACTCCTAGGGACGTGGGTTATTTTAAAGAATTCAAAATTGGCTTGTAAATGCCTAACCTGGCTCAAGTATTCCTGCATTCTCGTGTCCCGAGCCTCCAATTCCCCTCTGACCTGGCCCACCATAAGCCATGAGTCTGAGAAGATTTCCAAAGTTTTTCCGCCCAGCTTAGCGACCAATTCCATCCCTGTTAATAAGGCTTCATATTCTGCCTCATTATTAGTAGCTGAGAATCCTAGTCTGAGGGACTTCTCAATGATGACCTCTTCAGGAGATATCAACACAAGCCCCACTCCGGATCTCCACTAATTTGTTGCCCCATCTACATACATCGTCCAGGGTGAAATTGGCTGCGCGGAAATAAGGCAACCGATTTTTCATCCATGCCACTTGGGCCTGTTTGAATTTCTTCAGGACCTTCGGCAAATTCAGCTACCAGATCGGCGAGCACCTGACCCTTCACGGAAGTGCGGGGCATATATTTGACATCAAAAGCCCCTAAAATTGTACCCCACTTGGCTATTCTACCAGTATAGTCTGCACTCCGAAGTACTGCTTTGATCGGATATTGAGTCAGGACAACTACTGTATGCGCTTGGAAATAATGAGGAAGCTTTCTGGTGGCGTGGACCACCGCCAGAATGGCCTTTTCCAATGGCAGGTAGTGTACTTCCGCCTCATGAAGAGATTTACTCACGTAATAGACTGGCCGTTGTACTTCATTGTCCACTCGTATCAGAACAAAACTAATCGCATAAGTGGTAATTGCCAAGTAGGCAAAAAGAACCTTGTCCACCTCGGGGCAAGACATGATGGGCGGCCGAGATAAATACTCCTTCAGCTGCTGAAATGCCAAAGCACACTCCTCAGTCCATTCGTATCCTTTCCATTTGTGGAGTAGTAAGAAAAAAGGCCTGCACCTATCCGCCGACCTGAATATGAATCTATTCAGTGCGACGGTCATCCCGGTCAGTCTCTGGACCTCCTTAAGATTCCGAGGTGGCTGCAAATTAGTTATGGCTTTAATCTGATCAGGGTTAACCTCAATTCCCCTATGGGTCACCATGTAACCCAGGAACTTACCTGAGCTAACTCCAAATGAGCATTTGGATGCGTTTAGCTGCAGTTTATGCCTTCTTAAAATCTCAAAAGTGTGGTTAAGGTCCGTCACGTGTTCGGCAACTACCTTACTCTTTAGGACCATATCATCAATATAAACCTCAATGCTTCTATCCAACTGCTGCTCAAACATTTTCGTGATCATTCTTTGGTAGGTAGACCCCGCATTCTTTAAACCGAAGGGCATTACCTTGTAGTCATAATTTCCAGTGGGAGTAAGAAAAGCGGTCTTTTCTTGATCGTCCAACGCTAGTGGGATCTGATGATAGCCCTGAAAGGCATCCAGGAAACTCATCCGAGGATGGCCCACTGTCGCATCCACCAACTGATCTATACGGGGCATAAGGAAAGGATCCTTTGGGCATGCTCTGTTAAGGTCCGTAAAATCAACACACACCCGCCATTTTCCATTTTTCTTTTTCACCACGACCGTATTGGCCAACCACTGAGGGTAAAACACTTCCTTGATAGCTCCAGCCTGCTTTAACTTCGTCACCTCATCTTTAATGGCCTCGACGTGTACCCTGGACGGACGCCGAGCCAGCTGTTTCTTCGGAACACATGAGGGATTAACGTTCAAGTGATGGCAAATGAATTTCGGATCCACTCCCGGGGCCTTATAGGCATTCCATGCAAATACATCAACGTTTCTCCTAAAAAACTCGAGCAACCGTTCTTTTTCCAACAAAGGCAACTGAGCCCCGACCTGAAAGTATTTCTCTAGATCATTACCAACACTCACCCTTTCCAACTCTTCACACCACATCTCTTCTGTGGACGTACCAGGACGAACTCCCTGACTCCTTGATTGCTACAAATCAACCTCTGCTGCAGACGAAATGCCAGTCTCTGGCCGATGTTGAATGGCCATTATCATACACTGCCTAGCCATGGTCTGATTTCCCAAGATTTTCGAAACTTCGCCTCCTGAAGGGTACTTCACTTTCTGATGAAGGGTAGAAGAAACAACCCCCAAAGCATGTAACCAAGGTCTTCCCAAGATAGCCGTATACGGAGAAAAAGCATCCACCACAATAAAATCCACCTTCACCGTATCTGAACCCGTTTGTACAGGTAATCTAACCATTCCCATCGGGGTAACGGACTTGCCCTCGAAGCCCACTAGCGGAGAATTGTACGCCAATAGATCTTCAGGTTTCAGATTCAGCCCCCTGAATAAATCAGGATACATCACCTCAGTAGCGCTTCCGTCATCAACCATCACTCTCCTAACGTCATACCCTCCGATTCTAATCGTAACCACCAATGCGTCATCATGCGGCTGCAGGGTTCCTCTCTTATCCTCCTCTGGGAAACCTATCACCAACGAGGTACCTGGTCTAGCCTTCTTTGGCCTTGAACTTAAGCTCCCTTCCGATTGTTGAGACACAGACATGACCCTAGGGGGGCAAGATCCAGTTCTCCCCGGGGCGGCAAATATAACGTTTATCGTGCCCAAAGGAGGTCCCCTCGAAGGTTTTCCCTGAAACGCCGATCCTTCGTGGCCTCCTTGACCACCGGAATGATGCAGAATTTGGGTCAATTTCCCCTCTTGCACTAATTGCTCTAAATGATCCCACAGATTGTTACAATCCTCGGTAACATGCCCATGGTCTTAATGGTATTGGCAATAAAGATTCAGATTACGCTTTGTAGGATCCCCTGCCATCTTATTAGGCCACCTAAAGAACGGCTCGTCCTTTATCTTCTCCAGAACTCGTTGCACTGGTTCTCGGAACACGGCGTTAACTGTTTGGGAGTTGGCAGACCCAGACTGCCCTCCAAAGTCCCTCCGAGGCCGGTTGTTATTATACCGGTCCGGCCCAAAATCCCTCCTCTCCTGAATTACTACTTTAGACTTTCCTCTGCTCTGCATCTGATCATCCTCTACTCGTCTATACTTATCTATCCGATCCATAAGCTGACGTACACTAGTAACAGGCTTGCCAGTCTGAGACTTCCTCAAACCGTGCTCGGTTGGAAGACCTTCCTTAAAGGTGTTCATAGCCACGTCATCATGAGCCCCATCTACCTCGCTGAACATTTCCCAATATCTGTCCGCGTAGGCTTTTAGGGTTTCCCCCTCTCGTATAGACATGGACAGCAGCGACCCCAAGGGTTGAACAACCCTCCTTCAGGTAATAAAACGGGCGCCAAAGGCCTGGGTGAGCTTCTCAAAAGAGTCAATAGTATTAGTTCTTAAGCCGTTAAACCATCTCATCGCCACCGGGCCTAAGCTCGAGGGAAAAACCTTGCACATTAAGGCTTCATCCCTCGCGTGAATAGCCATTCTCTGGCTGTAGTGACTAACATGTTCCACTGGATCTGTTCGACCATTATAAATAGTGAACGCATGCTGATTGAATCGCCGAGGAAGACTAGCGCCCTCAATATGTCGCGTGAATGGTGACTTAGAAACCTGACTAAAAGCCTTGTTCAAGGCATCATTCCCCTGACCCTGGCGCGTTGGACTCTTGTTTCTTCGCCCATGATGGTACTCGTCTTCACATGAAAAAAATTCACTGGGTGGAGTTCTCGACCTTCGCCTGTAGCTGGTGTCATCCGACTCCTCAGAGGAAGGCCTGGAATTATGGGCCTTACGTCTTCATCGCTCATATCGCAACTCCCTCTTCAACTTATCAATCTTACGCTGCAAGTTTCCCTCGCTCTTTTCAGGAGAAACATGGCCTTTCCCCTGAGAACGACTCTTATCTGTGTGGGTTGTTCGGGCACTCCCCTCATGATCTCTCCCGCGTTCGTGGTCTACCAACGGATTACTGTGCTGAGAACCCCTAGACTCTGCCTGGTGCTGATCAACACCCACTTGTTGCGGGCCCGTCACTGGTTGCTGCGGTACTCCCTATTCCATTGTGAGTATTCGCACCTGCCTTTCCTTCTCCACAGATCAAGTTCTTTCCACAGACGGCGCCAATTGTAGGGACTCAAAAGGGATTGGACCCAGAATATGAACGGGTTTTCAGCCCAACAAGCCCAAATAATAAATTTATAGAGAATGAGTATTAGAACTGGTACTGTTAGACGGGAAAGGTTCTACTCACTCAGTAATCAAGGGTATTTTAGATTGATTCAAAGGAAAAAATCCTTCTCGGCATGGTTTTCAGGGTGTTTATCTTGTTCTTTCTTTTTCCGATTCTTTTTTCTTTTTCCAAAAAGTCCCCTTTTTCTCATTCGTTTCCCAGTTATATACCACCTTCTCCCTTATTCCCATCATACACGTGTTGTTCTTATCTAGGAAGCTCCTTTCTGTCCCATCTAGCACCTACCGGAACATTCGTTTAGTGGCCATAAAGCTGCTCAATTACTGTTCAGGTATCACCTCCACATTAATGCGGCCAGAAGGTTAGCTGGAAAGCATTTAATGTGGAGGTAATGGCCTTGGAAGATATTTGCTATCCTCCCCGACTCCTCCTCTGGTTTGCACCCAACTTCTAGTTCAGGTATAATCTTGTGGAGTCTTCGGAATAAATGAAAGTTATATTCACCTCGGACTCTGACGTCCTCGGACGTGAGTTATGCCATTATACATAATATCCATTCCTTTCTCTTATATTACTTATTTAATTATAATAAAAAATTTTAAGCTATCCTCGGACAACCAAGTGTCCTCGGATTGGGCCGTTGGGTCCTGAGTCCACTTCTAATGATCCCAACATTTTTTAATAACAGGCCCCACAGATTTCTATATATATACTTTTACCTAGTGATTAGAAAAATAATTATAAATATAGGTAATAAAGTGACATTTGATATAATTTATGAAAATAAAGAAATTCTTAGATACTCTTTAAACACGGTGAACGATGCTCTCTTCTCTTACATACTTGGTGGAGTCTGCCATAAATGTAAGAGGAGGGATCGAATATCATTTCACTATACTTTGAGAAGAAAAAAACTTATGTACAGTACTTTAGATATTATTTCTTAGGCTTCCATCTTTAAATTCAGTCATTTGGCCACTTAACTAAAAAATATATTTCTATTGCATAAGAAAAAAATTCATATAGTAGAATTTTAAGAAGAGAACTTAAATAACAGCATCTAAGTACTGTACCTAAGTCTTACATTTTTGAGAATATATATATATATATATATGTGGGGCCTGTTATTAAAAAATGTTGGGATCATTAGAAGTGGACTCGGGGCCCAACGGCCCAATCCGAGGACACTTGGTTGTCCGAGGATAGATTAAAAATTTTTATTGTTATTAAATAAGTAATATAAGAGAAAGGAATGGATATTATGTATAATGGCATAACACACGTCCGAGGACGTCAGAGTCCGGGGTGAATATAACTTTCATTTATTCCGAAGACTCCACAAGATTATACCTGAACTGGAAGTTGGGTGCAAACTAGAGGAGGAGTCGGGGAGGATAGCAAATATCTTCCAAGGCCATCACCTCCACATTAAATGCTTTCCAGCTAACCTTTTGGCCGCATTAATGTGGAGGTGATACTTGAACAGTAATTGAGCAGCTTTATGGCCACTAAACGAACGTTCCGGTAGGTGCTAGATGGGACAGAAAGGAGCTTCCCAGATAAGAACTACACGTGTATGATGGGAATAAGGGAGAAGGTGGTATATAACTGGGAAACGAATGAAAAAAAGGGGAATTTTTGGAAAAAGAAAAAAGAATCGGAAAAAGAAAGAACAAGATAAACACCCTGAAAACCATGCCGAGAAGGATTTTTTCCTTTGAATCAATCTAAAATACCCTTGATTACTGAGTGAGTAGAACCTTTCCCGTCTAACAGTACCAGTTCTAATACCCATTCTCTATAAATTTATTGTTTGGGTTTGTTGGGCTGAAAACCCATTCATATTCTAGGTCCAATCCATTTTGAGTCCCTACAATTGGCGCCGTCTGTGGGAAGAACTTGATCTGTGGAGAAGGAAAGGCAGGTGCGAATACTCACAATGGAACAGGGAGTACCGCAGCAACCAGTGACGGGCCCGCAACAAGTGGGTGTTGATCAGCACCGGGTAGAGTCTAGGGGTTCTCAGCACAGTAATCCGTTGGTAGACCACGAACGCGGGGGAGATCATGAGGGGAGTACTCGAACAACCCACACAGATAAGAGTCGTTCTCGGGGGAAAGGCCATGTTTATCCTGAAAAGAGCGAGGGAAACTTGCAGCGTAAGATTGATAAGTTGAAGAGAGAGTTGCGATATGAGCGACGAGGACATAAGGCCCATAATTCCAGGCCTTCCTCTGAGGAGTCGGATGACACTAGCTATAGGCGAAGGTCGAGAACTCCGCCCGGTGAATCTTTTTCATGTGAAGACGAGTACCATCGTGGGCGAAGAAACAAGAGTCCAACGCGCCAGGGTCAGGGGAATGATGCCTTGAACAAGGCTTTGAGTCAGGTTTCTAAGTCACCATTCACGCGACATATTGAGGGCGCTAGTCTTCCTCGGCGATTCAATCAGTCTGCGTTCACTATTTATAATGGTCGAATAGATCCAGTGGAACATGTTAGTCACTACAGCCAGAGAATGGCTATTCATGCGAGGGATGAGACCTTAATGTGCAAGGTTTTTCCCTCGAGCCTGGGCCCGGTGGCGATGAGATGGTTTAACGGCTTAAGAACTAATACTATTGACTCTTTTGAGAAGCTCACCCAGGCCTTTGGTGCCCGTTTTATTACTTGTAGGAGGGTTGTTCAACCCTTGGGGTCGCTGCTGTCCATGTCTATGCGAGAGGGGGAAACCCTAAAAGCCTACTCGGACAGATATTGGGAAATGTTCAACGAGGTAGATGGGGCTCACGATGACGTGGCTATGAACACCTTTAAGGAAGGTCTTCCAACCGAGCACGGTCTGAGGAAGTCTCTGACTGGCAAGCCTGTTACTAGTGTACGTCAGCTTATGGATCGGATAGATAAATATAGACGAGTAGAGGATGATCAGATGCAGGGCAGAGGAATGTCTAAAGTAGTAATTCAGGAGATGAGGGATTTTAGGCCGGACCGGTATAATAACAACCGGCCTCGGAAGGACTTTGGAGGGCAGTCTGGGTCTGCCAACTCCCGAACAGTTAACGTCGTGTTCCGAGAACCAGTGCAACGAGTTCTGGAGAAGATAAAGGACGAGCCGTTCTTTAGGTGGCCTAATAAGATGGCAGGGGATCCTGCAAAGCTTAATCGTAATCTTTATTGCTAATACCATCAAGACCATAGGCATGTTACCGAGGATTGTAACAATCTGTGGGATCATTTAGAGCAATTAGTGCAAAAAGGGAAATTGACCCAATTTCTGCATCATTCCGGTGGCCGAGGAGGCCACGAAGGATTGGCGTTTCAGGGAAAAGCTTTGAGAGGACCTCCTTTGGGCACGATAAACGTTATATTTGCCGCCCTGGGGAGAACTGGATCTTGCCCCTCTAGGGTAATGTCTGTGTCTCAACAATCGGAAGGGGGCTTAAGTTCAAGGCCAAAGAAGGCTAGACCAGGTACCTCGTTGGTGATAGGTTTCTCAGAGGAGGATAAGAGAGGAAACCTACAGCCGCATGATGACGCATTGGTGGTTACGATTAGTATCGGAGGGTATGACGTTAGGAGAGTGATGGTTGATGACGGAAGCGCTGCTGAGGTGATGTATCCTAATTTATTCAGGGGGCTGAATCTGAAACCTGAAGATCTATTGGCGTACAATTCTCCGCTGGTGGGCTTCGAGGGCAAGTCTGTTACCCCGATGGGAATGGTTAGATTACCTGTACAAACGGGTTCAGATACGGTGGAGGTGGATTTTATTGTGGTGGATGCTTTTTCTCCGTATACGACTATCTTGGGAAGGCCTTGGTTACATGCTTTGGGGGCTGTTTCTTCTACCCTTCATCAGAAAGTGAAGTATCCTTCAGGAGGCGAAGTTTCGGAAATCTTGGGAAATCAGACCATGGCTAGGTAGTGTAAGATAATGGCCATTCAACATCGGCCAGAGACTGGCATTTTGGCTGCAGCAGAGGTTGATTTGTAGCAATCAAGGAGTTAGGGAGTTCATCCTGGTACGTCCACAGAAGAGATGAGGTGTGAAGAGTTGGAAAGGGTGAGTGTTGGTGATGATCCAGAGAAATACTTTCAGGTCGGGGCTCAGTTGCCTTTGTTGGAAAAAGAACGGTTGGTCGAGTTTTTGAGGAGAAACGTTGATGTATTTGCATGGAATGCCTATGAGGCCCCGGGAGTGGATCCGGAGTTCATTTGCCATCACTTGAACGTCAATCCCTCATATATTCCGAAGAAACAGCTGCCTCGGCGTCCGTCCAGGGTACACGTCGAGACCATTAAAGATGAGGTGACAAAGTTAAAGCAGGCTGGAGCTATCAAGGAAGTGTTTTACCCTCAGTGGTTGGCCAATACGGTCGTGGTGAAAAAGAAAAATGGAAAATGGCGGGTGTGTGTTGATTTTACGGACCTTAACAGAGCGTGCCCAAAGGATCCTTTCCTTATGCCTCGTATTGATCAGTTGGTGGATGCGACAGTGGGCCATCCTCGGATGAGTTTCCTGGATGCCTTTCAGGGCTATCATCAGATCTCACTAGCGTTGGACGATCAAGAGAAGACCGCTTTTCTTACTCCCACTGGAAATTATCACTACAAGGTAATGCCCTTCTGTTTAAAGAATGCGGGGTCTACCTACCAAAGAATGATGACGAAAATGTTTGAGCAGCAATTGGGTAGAAGCATTGAGGTTTATATTGATGATATGGTCGTAAAGAGTAAGGTAGTTGCCGAACACGTGACGGACCTTAACCACACTTTTGAGATTTTAAGAAGGCATAAACTGCGGCTAAACGCATCCAAATGCTCATTTGGAGTTAGCTCAGGTAAGTTCCTGGGTTACATGGTGACCCATAGGGGAATTGAGGTTAACCCTGATCAGATTAAAGCCATAACTAATTTGCAGCCACCTCGGAATCCTAAGGAGGTCCAGAGACTGACCAGGATGACCGCCGCACTGAATAGATTCATATCCAGGTCAGAGGATAGGTGCAGGCCTTTTTTCTTACTGCTCCACAAATGGAAAGGATACGAATGGACTGAGGAGTGTGCTTTGGCATTTCAGCAGCTGAAGGAGTATTTATCTCGGCCGCCCATCATGTCTAGCCCCGTGGTGGACGAGGTTCTTTTTGCCTACCCGGCAATTACCACTTATGCGATTAGTTTTGTTCTGATACGAGTGGACAATGAAGCACAACGGCCAGTCTATTACGTGAGTAAATCTCTTCATGAGGTGGAAGTACACTACCTGCCATTGGAAAAGGCCATTCTGGAGGTGGTCCACACCACCAGAAAGCTTCCTCATTATTTCCAAGCGCATACAGTAGTTGTCTTGACTCAATATCCAATCAAAGCAGTACTTCGGAGTGCAGACTATACTGGTAAAATAGCCAAGTGGGGTACAATTTTAGGGGCTTTTGATGTCAAATATGTGCCCCGCACTTCCGTGAAAGGTCAGGTGCTCGCCGATCTGGTAGCTGAATTTGCCGAAGGTCCTGAAGAAATTCAAACAGGCCCAGGTGGCATGGATGAAAAATCGGTTGCCTTATTTCCGCGCAGCCTATTTCACCCTGGACGGTGTATGTAGATGGGACAACAAATCAGCGGGGATCCGGAGTGGGGCTTGTGTTGATATCTCCTGAGGAAGTCATCATTGAGAAGTCCCTTAGACTAGGATTCTCAGCCACTAATAATGAGGCAGAATATGAAGCCTTATTAACAGGGATGGCAATGGTCGCTAAGCTGGGCAGGAAAACTTTGGAAATCTTCTCGGACTCATGGCTTGTGGTGGGCCAGGTCAGAGGGGAATTGGAGGCTCAGACACGAGAATGCAGGAATACTTGAGCCAGGTTAGGCATTTACAAGCCAATTTTGAATTCATTAAAATAACCCACGTCCCTAGGAGTGGAAATGCTCTTGCAGACTCTTTGGCTACTCTTGCCACTTCCTCGGCCCAAAACTTACCTCGGATGATCATAATCGAGGATTTGGGTACACCTACCCGAGGAACCACGGAAAAGCTACAGGTCAACCAAGTCAGTTCAGCGCGTAGTTGGATGGACCCTATAATATTGTTCCTTGAGAAGGACATACTGCCCGAGGACAGATCAGAGGCAGAAAAGATATGATGAAAGGCTCCTCGTTTTTGGCTATCCGAGGATAAGAAGTTTTATAAACACTCTTACTCTGGCCCCTACCTGCTCTACGTACGCCCTGAGGCATCGGAAGATCTACTGGAAGAGCTATATGAAGAAATTTGTGGTAGTCACACAGGAGGAAGGTCTTTGTCTCACAGGGCGATTACCCAAGGGTACTGGTGGCCAGGAATGTAGAAGAAAGCGCAGGAATATGTAAGAAAATGTGATCAATGCCAAAGGTTCGCACCAAATATTCCTCAGCCTGGAGGTGTCCTCAATCCCTTTTCTAGTCCTTGGCCTTTTGCCCAGTGGGGACCGGATATCGTTGGCCCTTTCCCTAGAGCAGTAGGAAATAAGAAGTACCTGTTGGTTGGCACGGATTACTTCACGAAGTGGGTTGAAGCTGAGCCCCTGGCTAATATCAGAGATGTCGATGTCAAAAGATTCCTGTTAAGAAATATCATTACTCGGTTTGGGGTCCCTCAAACTTTCATCTCGGACAACGGTCTGTAATTTGATAGCAAGACTTTTAGAAGATATTGTTCTGAGTTAGGGATAAAGAATAGATACTCCACCCCAGCCTATCCGCAGGGGAATGGACAGGCCAAGGCCGTCAACAAAGTCATAGTGGGTGGACTTAAGAAGAGGCTGGATGAAGCAAAGGGGAGATAGGTGGAGGAACTTCCACATGTCCTTTGGGCGTATAGAACAACACCCTGACGATCGACAGGGGAAACCCCATTCTTGATGACATATGGAGCTGAGGCCGTGATCCCTATTGAAACGGGCTTCCCAACGATGAAAACTAGTAACTTCACCCCGGATGGAAATGATAAGTTGTTGAGAAAAAGTTTAGACTTAATAGACGAGCGACGAGAGAAGGCTATGGTTCAACTGGCGTACTACCAGCACAAGCTGAAACAAGGCTATGATGTCAACGTCAAACTAAGGCCGTTAGCTCCGAGAGACTTGGTGTTGAGGAAGGTCGTGGGAAATACCAAGAACCCAGCCTAGGGGAAACTGGGGCCCAATTGGGAAGGACCATATCGGATTACGTCTGTAGTAGGGATAGAGGCTTATTATCTAGAAGATTTAGATGGAAAAACTATACTCCATCCCTTGAATGTAAATAACCTAAGAAGGTATTATTATTAACAAGTACTCTTTACTTTCCTCTATGATTTATCTCACTCCTACAACTTGTGTTTCTGGAATAAATGGAAGTAGTAAACAGAAACTAAGTCATGTCAGGTCCTCGGACCACAACTTAGTGGAAATTATTACACTATGAATGGAAGTAGTAAACAGAAACTAAGTCATGTCAGGTCCTCGGACCACAACTTAGTGGAAATTATTACACTATAAAGGGAAGTAGTAAACAGAAACTAAGTCATGTTAAGTCCTCGGACCACAACTTAGTGGAAATTATTATACTATAAAGGGAAGTAGTAAACAGAAACTAAGTCATGTCAGGTCCTCAGACCACAACTTAGTGGAAATTATTACACTATAAAAGGAAATAGTAAACAGAAACTAAGCCATGTCAGGTCCTCGGGCCACAACTTAGTGGAAATTATTACACTATAAAAGGAAGTAGTAAACAGAAACTAAGTCATGTCAGGTCCTCGGACCACAACTTAGTGGAAATTATTACACTATGAATGGAAGTAGTAAACAGAAACTAAGTCATGTCAGGTCCTCGGACCACAACTTAGTGGAAATTATTACACTATGAATGGAAGTAGTAAACAGAAACTAAGTCATGTCAGGTCTTCGGACCACAACTTAGTGGAAATTATTACACTATAAAGGGAAGTAGTAAACAGAAACTAAGTCATGTCAGGTCCTCGGATCACAACTTAGTGGAAATTATTACACTATGAATGGAAGTAGTAAACATAAACTAAGTCATGTCACGTCCTCGGACCACAACTTAGTGGAAATTATTACACTATAAAGGGAAGTAGTAAACAGAAACTAAGTCATGTCAGGTCCTCGGACCACAACTTAGTGAAAATTATTACACTATAAAGGGAAGTAGTAAACAGAAACTAAGTCATGTCAGGTCCTCGGACCACAACTTAGTGGAAATTATTACACTACAAAGGGAAGTAGTAAACAGAAACTAAGCCATGTCAGGTCCTCGGGCCACAACTTAGTGGAAATTATTACACTATAAAAGGAAGTAGTAAACAGAAACTAAGCCATGTCAGGTCCTCGGGCCACAACTTAGTGAAAATTATTACACTATAAAAGGAAGTAGTAAACAGAAACTAAGTCATGTCAGGTCCTCGGACCACAACTTAGTGGAAATTATTACACTATGAATGGAAGTAGTAAACAGAAACTAAGTCATGTCAGGTCTTTGGACCACAACTTAGTGGAAATTATTACACTATAAAGGGAAGTAGTAAACAGAAGCTAAGTCATGTCAGGTCCTCGGACCACAACTTAGTGGAAATTATTACACTATAAAAGGAAGTAGTAAACAGAAACTAAGTCATGTCAGGTCCTCGGACCACAACTTAGTGGAAATTATTACACTACAAAGGGAAGCAGTAAACAGAAACTAAGCCATGTCAGGTCCTCGGACCACAACTTAGTGGAAATTATTACACTATGAATGGAAATGCGAAACAAAAACTAACGTAAATTATGAAGAGCAATCATACATGAAATTAGGTAAGTAATAAAACAAAACCTTAAGTGTCTCTCATAAGTTGTCAAAAAGAACTGTGTGTTACAATCAGGAACATCCTTAAAAGGATTTAAAAAAAAAAAAAACAATAGAGGCATTCAACTACCAGCAACTACTTAGTTAGCTTTATCTGGAGCTTGGTTGGAGGGGCTTTGCCAACTGTCTCAGGAGGAACGTCTTTTTCTTGCACTATAAGAACTTCTCCGACAGGGAGAATGGTCGAGGCTAAAGCCTGCTCAAAAGCTTGAGAAGCCGCCCCGTCTTTGGGTCCTGTTACTTCTTTAGCCGAGGATAGATCCTTTGCTTTTTCAGGCACTGGTGGTAACTCTGGCTGATTGGAAGAGGGAGGAATCCAAACCTGAACCTCCGTAGATGGATCAGCGATAGTAGAGGATATTCCCCCTTGCGGAGCAGAAAGGGTGGAGGCCCGAATGGCTAGAGGGAAATAAATGTTCTCGAATTTCCTTAACTCTGATGAGGATTCAACCCCAGCTCGGTTAAGAGCCTCTTGCCTGGTCAAGGTACAATATTCACGGCACACCACGGGTACTTCAGCTCGGAATGCATTCTCTGTCTCAGCAACGCCCACATTGTAACCATTCTGCTCGGCAGTATCTCTCTCTTTTTTAGCCTCGGCCTTAGCTTTCTCTGCATGGTCTCTAAGCTTCTGGACTTCCTCCAGTTGTTTTTGCAGAGCCAATACCTGTTCCTTAGAAATTGCTAGCTGGGCATTGGCATCACGCAGAAGCCGCCCTTGATCCTCGGCCTGTTTTTGGAAACCCGCTAGGGCTGAATCAGCACTCTTCCGAGCAGTTTCCTCGGCTACTAGCTTCTTCTTCAACTGTGCAATGTTTTGCTCAGAAGCATTCAGTGTGCGCACAGCTGTTATCTTTTTCTTCTTTTCCTCGTCTATTTTTCTGGTAGTAAGATTCAGCTATCTCCTCCAACCTGAAGGTAGCTTGAACAACCTAGGGAAAAAGAAGTCAGAAACGCATAAAAAAAAAAAAAAAAAAAAAACAACAGTAAGAATATAATGGTAAAAATGTCATACCATGCCCAAATATCTTTTTGTATTTTGAAAAACCTCCTCTCTCTTGATTGCTCTCAGCTCGGCCATGTCCCGTGGAAGAAGAAGTGTTTCTTCCAGTACTGAGGCAACTCGGCATCCAAGTCCATCATTAAAGTTCCTGACCGAAGCATCCTCTCTCAGAGGCTTCCCATCGAGCATAGGGGCTGGGAGCCAGGCCTCAGGTTCCGAGGACGGGATAGTTGCCTTATCCACCCCTCGCTGCGACCCATGACTTGTTTTTTGCTGCTTAGCAGCTCTTTGATCCTCACCCTCATGGGTAGGGTGAGTCTTCCCCGCATCTAACACCTCTTTACCTTTCGACTCTCTCTTCCTCTTTGGATCGATGGGCTCGGTCATGGTTGGTCAGGATGAATGAGGAGGAAGAGCAGTAGGAGGTGGAGGATTGACCTGAACTTGCTGTTCCACCACTTGGTCGGGCTGACCTTCGATTACATCTTTCAGGCTCCTCTGGCTTCTCCTTTGAATAACCATTTTCTTTAAAGTCACCTCGGGAGATTGAGTTTGGTTGAAAACTTCAAATCCGTCGACGGAGTCGGACAGCTCTACAAGTCCGCCCGAGGTGTCTTTTCCTTCCTTTTCTTTTTCTTCTTCTTCTTCTTCTTCCTCTTCTCTATTTTCTTCTTCTTCCTCTTCTTCTTTTCCTCCTTCTTCTTCTTCTTCTTCTGTCCTTTTTTCTTTTTCTTCTTTTCCCTCTCTCACTTTTCGGGGGACGGAACGTGATGATGAAGCCTTAACAGAAACCGTGGCCTTAGGCGATGGTTCAGTAAAGGGCACACCTTCAGGAATGGGGGTGTCCTCAGGAACAATGAACCCCTCAAACGCAACACTGATACGGTGGAGCCGATGATCTTTTGCTTTTATCACATACTTGGGAGCCTGAAAGGCTTTTGAAGCAGGTTTGTACTTAAGTATTAGGTGTGCTGCTCTTAACTGACCGTCGGAGGGATTCACATACACCTCGGATCGCAGGATTCTGTCCAAACTCTCCCTGTTGACAATCTGAAATTACGTCTAGTAGCTCGCTTATCTGTAAGATAAATAAAACTTAAAAGTTAATTTTGATTAGAAATAAAAATAGCTTCAAAGAAAATAGAAAATAAATAAATAAATAAATAAAAATAAAAATAAAATAAAGTGAAAAAATTATTTTTCTAAAGGGCATACATCCTGGGAATCCCACTTGGCTGTCCCTCTACAATCGGGTAGGGTAAACCATCATGCCATTCCCCGGAAAAAATAAGGAAGTCGTCTTTTAAACCCTTGTTTGAAGTAAGGAGGCACTGGATCAATCTTACTGCAGGGTATCTAGACTTAAGGTAGTATCCCTGATCCTTCAAATGATTAAGGTTATATACCCAGTTCACATCGTGATGGGTCAAACCTAAATTGTACTTAGCATTTAAAGCCTCTATGCTTCCCAACACCCTGAACATATTCGAGGCGCACTGTGTGAGAGATAATCTGAAAAACCTAAGATAACTTTTCATCAGATTACCCATTGGAATGGTCATCCCTCCTTCGATGAAAGCTATCATGGGAATGACTACCTCATCCGCCTGTCTATCACGCTTCCAAGTTTAAAGGGAAGCGTATCTCATACCCACCGTTGGGGGAATCCTATACTTAGCCCTAAATGATTCTATTTGTTCTTCGGAATCAACTAGATACTTAAATCTACCAATTTTCTAACAGTAAGTAAGGAAAAACTAATACAGAAGATGGAAAACTAGAAAGGGTCAAAGAAACTTACAGGTTTAGAAAATGAGCTCCTCGGACGGGCTCTTAATATTTATGAAAGCACAAAGTAATGAAAGAGAGACAGATTCAATGAATGTGTACTGAAACAAAGGAATTTGTAACTGACAAAAGATTTGATTTGAAAGGTATTCTATAAGAGCGTAGAAAGTGGGAGCGGGAAAAACCCCGCCCATAAATGCAAGGGATCACCCACCGTTAGATGTGCATCAGGTCGTTGAACGTGTGGGACAATAGAGCAGTCATTATTTAATAGTGGCGTGCTCCTGACGCCGAAACGTCAGGAGCGTGCCTTGGGCAAACGAAAAGACATTCAGAAAGCGGGGAAAGCCTGCAAAATAAATGAAGGCTGGATATCAAAATCTCCCTTTTTCCCGAGGTGGCAAAAAGCGAGATTTTGAGGGGCTATTGTGGGGCCTGTTATTAAAAAATGTTGGGATCATTAGAAGTGGACTCGGGGCCCAACGGCCCAATCCGAGGACACTTGGTTGTCCGAGGATAGCTTAAAATTTATTATTATTATTAAATAAGTAATATAAGAGAAAGGAATGGATATTATGTATAATGGCATAACTCACGTCCGAGGACGTCAGAGTCCGAGGTGAATATAACTTTCATTTATTCCGAAGACTCCACAAGATTATACCTGAACTGGAAGTTGGGTGCAAACCAGAGGAGGAGTCGGGGAGGATAGCAAATATCTTCCAAGGCCATCACCTCCACATTAAATGCTTTCCAGCTAACCTTCTGGCCGCATTAATGTGGAGGTGATACCTGAACAGTAATTGAGCAGATTTATGGCCACTAAACGAACATTCCGGTGGGTGCTAGATGGGACAGAAAGGAGCTTCCCAGATAAGAACTACACGTGTATGATGGGAATAAGGGAGAAGGTGGTATATAATTGGGAAACGAATGAGAAAAAGGGGACTTTTTGGAAAAAGAAAAAAGAATCGGAAAAAGAAAGAACAAGATAAACACCCTGAAAACCATGCCGAGAAGGATTTTTTCCTTTGAATCAATCTAAAATACCCTTGATTATTGAGTGAGTAGAACCTTTCCCGTCTAACAGTACCAGTTCTAATACTCATTCTCTATAAATTTATTGTTTGGGCTTGTTTGACTGAAAACTCATTCATATTCTGGGTCCAATCCATTTTGAGTCCCTACAAAATCTATTAATCTTTTTACCCAATGGTTGGCATCATTTGGTATTTTGAAAGAAGACATCCATAATTGGAATCCCCAAATTTTTGTTATAATTATTAAATTAAAAATATTAATTATCTTTTTTTATGTTCACTTGAGCGAAAACAGTTTTAGTTGAGTGAATCTTTTGATATTATAACCCAAATCTCTTATTCGAAGACAAATTTTTTTACGAATTCAGTCAACTGAAACCCCACCCACTGCAATACTATGTTTTGATATAGGAATTTAACCAATAATCTATAAAACTTTATGATAAACATAATCTGTAGAACTTAACACCTTATCTAAAAGGACTTTTATTTTATATTAATTTATATATCATACCATACCAGTTGAAAAGTTGTATATTTAGATGGAAAGAAGGCACTACTTTTGTATGAGATTTACAAATATTAGAATACAAAGAAACAAAGATTTAGTTTATCGCAGCCTGATGAGTCATTGACAAGTCAGTTTTCATTCTATGCATAAAAAATATTAAAATTCCTAGCTCGTTCAAAAAAACGTTCTTCATTTTTCCTCCTCTCCTGTTTAGTTACGTTACAACATGACAGCGACTACTAGACAATTACAAATGCATTAGTTATAATAGTCACATTCTTGGTTCACTTAGCACTCAGAGATAAAGATTAATTTAAGAAGAAAAACAAATTCCCTCATGCAACATCCATTTTTTAACACTACGAAATAATTAAATCAAAACCATGAAATTTTTTTACATTGTTTATTAATTAAGTACGTGCTGCCAACTTATGCACATTTGCAAGTAAAGAATGATTCATATCATATGGAAATTTCTTCTCTTTATGAACATGGCTAACTAATAAGCACAGGTTATTTATTTATTTGCCTGTTAAAAAAAAATAAAAAAATAAAAAAAGAAGAAGAAGAAGAATCTAATTAGCCTTTATATTGAAAAAGTTAGGTATGCTGTACTATGTCAAGAAGTACTCCATTTTTTTTTCCTTAGATATTTTGTTTACAATACGACACTCAAAATAAAATTGTGAGTTGTTTGGAGTTAAAAGAAAGTTACAAAATGAACTTTTGTTTGTTGGTGGTGGCTTTTGAGGATTTTACGATATTTTGGTGTCAAAATTCTTGCTACCTTGTCATTCTAGCAATGTGTGATAGGAAGATGACATAGTACATACCCAAGGATTAATTAACTACTCTTGAGAGCTCTGAAGGCCCACACCCAGGACAAAAAAAACACAGGATATAAATTTACAAATTGATAGGATGGTTGAAACTTGAATGTATATATCATGTAAAGTTTTTTTTTTTTTTTTGAATAGGTTATAAATATTACTAAATAAATACCCCAGTCTTCCTCCGAACTCAAACAAGGGAGTGAGCTCCCATATTGCCTACGTGTGGTACAAAAAATTTAACAATTTGCCACCACAAAAAGGTATTTTATCTATTTTATCATTTCACTTTACAAAACATCTAACATCGGTTGTTTTATTTTAACATTTAACATAATAAAATAATATATATCTTTTAATAAAATATTGTTTTTGTTTTTAGCATCCAAGCTACAGTGCACATGCAAAGATAGCTGTGCATTGTAGCTCAACAGCCAAAAAATTTGGCTTTCTTTCCACCGATGCATGAGCATTTTGTTATATTTGATTGGTAAATTTAGCATTTTAGCAATTTTCCTCCATCAATACTAATGCTCTAGTGCATGGAGAGGTGTCATTCAGCTAGTCTCACCCAGTGGTGGGTAAGTTTAAACTTTGAATAAACATGATACTTAACCTTTTTTTTTTTTTTTTTTTTGAGAAGAATGATACTTAACCTTATTTAATGTTATAGGCATTACAAGTTTTACTACATCAAACTTACAACTTGATGTATTAGGAATCATAAAGAGATAATTCAAATTTTTATAAATGGGCTGGTTGAAATTCGCTAATCATATTTATTGTTATGTTAGTCCATAACTTTTAGCAAACCTTATATTTCATTTTAACATTTTCCAAGAAATAGTCATTGCAAGCACTTCGTGTTGATTAATTAATGCTTATATTTATAAATTCAAGAAAATCCTATGAACCAATGTGTTTTAAATTACATGTTATGACCAAGAGAATGGAGTCCATGGAATTTTAATTTCTTTTCATATATGGATTGAATCAATACGATGCTTACTCCTAAGAAAATACGCATAGTTTTCTAAAAGGAAAATTTTACTCTTATACTCGCATTTTCTACGGGATATGTTTACTTTTGATAATATATAGCTGCCAACCTGATCTAACCAATGTGAACATATCATAATACGAATTGCTGATATGTATCGTGCATAGCACTTACTACCATTTATGCATTTCTTGCACAGATCAGCCACAATCAGATAGTTCATATATATGGTTGGTAAAAAAAATTATAGGTAAAGACATTTAGAATTTAGAATTTAAATATAGGTAAAGACATTTTTTAATAAAGACATTTAGAATTTAAATCCCCATCTTCAATTATTGAATTACCAAAAAAAAAAAAAAACTAAAATATACTTGCAGTGTTAATAAAATATAGGTAAAAATATATGCATTGGTACCTAAAATTTGGACCAGGTAAAAAAATTATACGCATCAAATTATTCATTTCATAGCCTCACTTTTATAGTTCTTGCTTTCATCGACAAAATTATGTGACATTATGTTATAATGACAAAACGGAAAGACATGTTTATAATTTTATACATTTACGATTTTAACAAGGATCAAAAAAATTCAAAATTCAAATGGCATGTCAAATCACATGAAATTTCACATGATAAAACAAAAGAATGTTGTAAAAAGTTTAGCAAGCATAGTATTACTTAGTGTGGCTCATTGGTCAAACAGTTTTAGATAGAGAGTAAACCTACCACTAGATCTGATAAAGTCGGGTGGAGAGAAACAAAATCTATTGTTGTCCAACTCAATTAAAGCACTCGACTAGACTAAGTGTTCAAATCAACAATTAATTGTAGGGGTTTCATTGAGTGGAAGTGAGAGGTGTAGAGTTAATGGACTTTATTAAAGGGAAAGAGGGAGTTTAGCTCTGTTGATTATAGATCTAGCTATCTCATCAATGCCAGAGTCTTAGCAAATTGTAGACGCGGGGGGGCGGGGGTGGAACCGATAAGGGTTAGGTTTAAAGTTCAAAAACCCTTTGTTTCCTACTAGGTTGCGTTAGATCAAACAAGTCGATTGAGTTTTCTAGTCCGTTAAGCAACTATAATATTACACATCTAAGAGAATCGAGATGGCATAAGATAAGCAACTATGACACAATTGTATGAAATGACACTTTTTGCAAGTCTCTAACTTAACAAAACACATTTGGCTCTCTCAATTGAAAGAGTCCAAAAAATTGTCACTAAATCCAAAACAATAAGTCTACATATACAAAATTTCACAATTGTCGAGACGGTAAGTACGTTGTTCACCTATTAATCTGGAGCCGAACCAATTGCATCGCCAGAAGAGGTTGTCAATGATGAACAAGAAGATGGTTGATAGTGTGGCTAAGACTCTGACATTGGCTAGTATGGCTTTGGGTGGACAATTCCAAATTTTGATGAAAACCGCACTGACTATATTATATAGATATATATGCTTCTTCAATTCTTCGCTAGCTAAATCACAGAAACCATAACTCAATCCCTGTCCCAGATTTGCTTCTTCAGCCAAATCTTATATCAACCATGTTGGGAAATTTAGACCCCGATTGGTAGAATTAACAAGTTTTAAATCCAAGTTGTTAATTAGATTTATTATGAATAAAACTTGTTAAAACAAACAAACATCAATATCATGTCAAAATCATGCAGCGGAAAAATAAATAAGATAAGATATGATGACCTAGGAAAACCAATGAAACAAACTAGTTTCACAGTAAAAAACCTAGAGTGACACCTTCCTGAAAAGCAATCCACTATAGCAAAGAGAAGTTTTAGATCAAGTACAAAACCTTTGTCCCTAGACTATACAATCCCCATAGATGAACTTACAGTAAAAACCTTTTACTGCTTCAAAAGTTCAGAACCTCTGAACTCTTCAATATATGAACACCATCCTTTTGATGTACGAATCTCATTACGTGACTAACTAAAGATGCACGACTCCTAGTACGTGATTAACACACCAACTTGAAGAAGATTGTTGGCTGCAAAGTTCTTCACTTCATCAACAATGAAGATCAAAAAGCACTTGGTTACAAAACCCTAAGGCGCAAATACGTAGTAGCTTCTTTCAGAGAGAATAAGGCACCAGTCACCTTTTGCATATGTTCTCCTTGTATTCTTTGATGTAACAACCTCTAAAATAAGTCTTATATATGTCTAGGGTTGTGAGAAAAGGAACCTTACACATATATGTCAACATAGGCCGAAAATCAGATCTGAAAATTTGAATTTCGTAATTCTTGATCGATTGAGAGGTGTTAAGCCTATCTGTTGTAAGCTATCGAGGGGACAGAAAGTTGCTTGATCGATTGACCTAGCTATTGAGAGGTATTGAGATTGCGATAAAAAGAAGCTGAAGAGCTCGATAGATAGCCTAGCTATCGAGAGGTGTCGAGTAGCTATTGAGCTTTAAAAAATCAGCGCTTTTTTACTTGTTTCTTGGACAGATTTGCATGGCTTTAATACTAGACTTGAACTCTTATTCCTTAAAGTATTAAATACATACTAAATCTACCAAAATACAAGTAAAGTGCGTTTTGACAAAGGATTAGCCAATTACATAAAATAGTGACATATGTTCCAACAAGTGAATCACATATGTCCTAACATACAGAGAACTCAATCCCAATCCCAAGTCTACTTTTACCTACCCAATAGTCTAGTACTCAATTTAGATCGGCTACTTCAGCTGAATCAACCACAATTAAATTTCAAACCCATTAAATTTTTCAAGGATTCAAACCCATCAAAACCTAAGATATAAAAATCCAAATATCAAGTAAATCATATCTAAATGACTAATCTTGATTTAAATCTCACCTTTAAAGTTTGATCCAAAACCTAATGATTTTGGCTGTCTTAATCCAATTGAAATTTTGAACTAGTTGTTCCAAATCTCTTTATTTCTCTCTCAAGTGATGGTTACTTAGTGGCAACTGACTACCGCGCCGACGTAAACTGTCGCTAACCTTGTTGAAAAGTTGATCCACATAGTGCGACGACGATTCAAGTTTTCAAATCACTTAGCTCGATAGCTTAGCTCCAAAAGACCCCTATACCCAATCAAATTAGGCAATGAATAGTTTTAGTTGCAAGTAATTATTGGTGGGTAAAAAAAAATGATATTAGTAGCGGCCCCAAAAGAAATCAATAGAAATATACTCATATGTTGTAAAAAAATATTGTATAAATTGTAGCATTAACTCAACCTAAAACTTTTTTTTTTTTTTATAAAATAGAATTTTTACTTTAACCTAATTTAAGTGTATATGTGTGTAAAACTTTTTTTTGGAGACTTGAACCCCGACCATTGCTCCCAACACTTCACAAATATTTATACTTGTGAAATGACCACTACACCAAGAGTACGCGGTAATAACTTAACCTAAAACTGATTTGGTGCAAATAAGGCACCCTTTGCATCTTTGAGCGTTGAAGTAAATTATCACCATAAACAAATTATTTCAAATTGATGTTTTTAATTTTATAAATCATAATAATTAGCTAAATAGGATCGGATTCTATATAACACAACATATTTTCATATCAAAATACATGAATTTGTAGTAAGTACGCACATACATAGATACATATACATACATAACGCACTTACACCTTAAAAAATATAAAGACAGAAGTAGTGAAATTTCTAAACACTGATCCACAAATTGATCAAGACAATTCTTCTTCATTATATACGTTAAAAAATGGAATACCCACAGCCCACAGGGGCAATTCCTCAAACTTGATCTGTTTGGATGAGAGAGAGGAAAGAGTGGAGTAAATTTAGCACAAACTTCCATCCAAACAAGCATGGACCATTTCTATCGATCCATATTCCGATCTTCTTCAAGATCTCAAGTTTGTTTGCACTTGATCTCAACCTTAGAAAAACAATACAACCATATCCGATTATGATTATCCGATAAATGATAATATTTCCTAACAAGTACCACCAAAAAAAAAAAAAAAAAAGCAGCAAAATCAAAAGGACTTGTTTTTTTTTTTTTTTTCAACATCAAGAGCCACATCATCAACAAGATCTCAACCGTTAGATTTATTATTCATCTCTGCAGCTCCATCATACGCGAGAAGTCCTCGAAGCACACGAACCCATCCCCGTTCTTATCAACGCCGTCAATCATTCTCCGGCAATCCTCTAACGTGCAACGCTCGCCCTCAATCGCTTGAAAGACCGACAACAGTTCCGCCGCCGTTATCTTTCCGTCGTGATCCGTGTCGAAGAAATCGAAAGTCTCGCGGAGCTCCGTGTCGCCGGCGGGCCCGCACGCGGATCCGCCACGGGTCAGCAACGCGTCGACGCTGATGCAGCCGTGCCCCTCGCCATCCACGTCGCTCAACATCATGGTCACCTCTTCTTGACTCAGTGGCTCGGCCCCGAGTCGACTCAGAAGAGCCTCGAGTTCTTTTCGGGAAAGCATGCCGTCTTTGTCTCGGTCCATGAGCTTAAACGCCTGAACGAGTTCCAGCTTCTTTTCGGCCGAAATCTCGCCCCAGTCGCCCGATTCTTGGGGTAAAACTCTTTTGGGTGTCCCGATATTTGCGAATTCGGTCCCGGAACCGAGCTTTTTAAGTGACGTGGACGTGTCGGAACTCGAGGAATACGAGGTGGAGAAAGTTGAGGATCCGAATGAAAGTGGGTAATGGCGGGACAAGTCGGGGCGGTTCTTGTTGGACCCGAAAAGGCGTTTCGGGCGGAGCTTGAGGGATCTGGGGAGCTTCATAATGAGAATTTAGAGGAAGTGGAGAGAGAAAGAAAGGAAGAAGAAGAAGAAATGGGGTTTGGATGGAAAGAGGGAGGAAGGTAGAGGGGTTAAATGGGAGTGTAGCAGCAGTGGCCATTGCAGCTTCCACGAAGCTTCCTCAAAGTAGAAGCATATAAATGTAATTTACAGCCTCTCTCTCTCTCTCTCATATCTTTCGATAATATCTAATATATTTTTAATGGAATTATAATATTATATTCTAATAATATATTATTCTGTAATATTGAATTATTTTTATTGTGTTGTCTCTTCTTTTGGAAAGGACGTGTAAGTTGTAACCATCGGTGGTGTGATGATGGTATTTGTGACCATGGTAGGTAACATAATAGTTACACATTATTTATTCCCTAAGAAATATAGTGTTTGTTTGAGCATGTTATTTGTACAGTATTTATTAAAATATATAATTTTGGTAATTATTATGTTAAATGTGTGACGAAAAGTGGAAAGTTAGTATATTACATAAAAAGTTAAAAGTTAGATTATTTGTAAAAATATTTAGACAAAAAGAAAAAAACTTTTAGCAAATAAGCAATTGCTAAACACATGCTCCGGTTGATTGAATGGATAAAGTTGACTCATTTTGGGAAATGACGTGTGAGTCATTACCATTGGTGTGATGAGAGCAATTCAAACTTTTACTGGTATTCATTTGAGCTTGTTGTTGACATTTTTTTTTTATATTAAATTTATCACTAACAATTTGTCATATCAAATATTGTGAAATTATTTGGCTTTTTTATTTTATTTTATTTTTATGTCCAGAGTTTCTAATGTGATGATGTTATTTGTGGTTATAGTAGTTATCATAATAGCCACTTATTTATTTGCTTATTTGCTTAGAAATTAATAGAGTGAACGGATAAAGTTTTGGTTGTCGAATAAGGGGTTTTAGTTCAAATCTTGTGCACACTAAAATCCAATTAATGTTTTAACTTGATGATAAAAATAATAATTATTATGGAGTAGAGACTATAGATTAAAAAATTATTATATGTGTTAATAGTCTTGAAGGATGTTTAGTAAATAAGAGGTCCTATGTTTTGGAGGGAGTGAAATAATTTGGCCAAAGACTAGACACCACTTTCTTTAATAAATAAATAAAAAGTTGTATCTATCCAAAAAAAAAAAAAAAAAAACTTGAGGGATTTAGAAGGGTCTATTGGGCACGGGCTCCAAACAAAAGATTTACAAGTTTTTCGCTTGATAGATTAATTGAGTCGTAATTAGGTCTCCGCTCTACTTCGAGTTCATTGGCTTTTGGTTGGAAATTATATCATATATAATACATTGAACTAGACCCACAATCAGAATTTAAAAATAGTTTCTAATCGTAAAATAACTTTTTGTCAAGTGTCATTTTAATTTTCTTAAGTTTGGCGCTAAGTGACCCATTTATAATACTTAGGGATAAAATAAAGATGATCGCCTCACTTATCTACATAAGAATTTCTCATCATCATTACTATTAAATATTTCAAATATTTCTGTATATAAAAATGATTTACAACCTAGTTTGTATTTAAATAAGGGAGATTCAAATTTCATGGTTTAAAATCAATTATCAATTCTAATTTGGTAAAATGGAATTTTAAAGATGAAGGTACTAATTAGGAATAGAATTGTAAATGACGTGAGATTATACATAACCTTTAATTACTCAAAACTAAATCTTAACCAAACATCTTCTATTCAAAGAAAATGGAGAAGGTTTTGATCTTTTCAAATGCTGTGAAGTAATAACCATGAGACGTACGAACGTCACCCCATCATTCCCAGAATTCGAATTCAGACCCTACTCTAGATCAAGATCGTAACCATTGGCCCACGCCTCTTGGTGGTATCATAAACAACAATATATATTTTGAGAGAGAGAGAGGGCACTTATCAGTGATCACATATTACTTTTAAGATATAGCCCTTTTTTAAAACTTTATTTTATTGTTTAAAAAATTATTATAGAAATTGTTCAATCAAATAGTAAATAAACTTTTACTTGTCACCACAATCCTTATAATAATTTTTTTAAAGAGAAAAAAAATTCTCGTAATATTAGTGATTAGTTCTCACAATAAAATCTTATAATATTTTCACAACTAAGATGCTAAATTTCCCCGGGTAAAAAGAATTAAAAAAATATATATATATATATATATATATTACATTGACAATAAATCATAGATAATAATTTACTACTAATTTTAATTTAGGTTTATTATTGAAATTATTTTTTTACCTATTAATAATAACTTATTACTTAAAATTTATTGTGAAAATATTGTGAATGTAGTATTATTTAAAAAAAAAAATATTGCCCTGAAATTTATTTTAAAAAAATAAAAAAATTTTAAAAATATTATAAGATTCTGTCGTATCCATACGCTTACTCCCGAGTGATGGAACAAGATAAGTAAGTTTTGTTTTGATTTAACGTGTGAAACGTGGATGCGATTTTATGGAGGGATGAACTCTTTTTGTGACTGCCACTTTGGTTGGTTTTGTGTTTGGGTTCCTTCATTGATTGGGTTGCAATATGGAGAGGGACCAGCAGAAAGACTCCAGTGAGTTGGAATTATTATTATTGTGAAAGTTTTTTTTTTTTTTGAAAACATTGTGAAAGTTCAATAAAGGTGCTTTATTGCTAAAGGTGTTCATCTTTAAGGCACTCACCTCACCTAGTATTCTCTTTGGGAGGGAAATTCTTGGGTGTTTCTAATTAAAGAGTAATACTACCATCATAAATTATTTTATAATATTATTATAAATTATTAATGCGGTAAATTCTTACCAATTTTCAAATGGATCCACCACTAGTATCATATTTTTACTTACCAATAATCATTTATCATATTAATTATTTATAAAATTATTTGTGAATTTAACATTTTTCTTGGTTTAAGTTTGCAATTTGAGTATATAAAAGCAAAGTGGCATGCTGTTAGCACTTTTCAATTTATTTATTTTATTTTTTGATGAAAGAAAAATGGAGTGCTCACAAGCGTGGTCATTGCTTCTACTCACGAAAACTTATCATGCATGGCATGGGACTGCCCAAACAATAATAGGACTTATTAGTACTCAAATCTAAGAACTTATAATTTCAGACTTACAAGTATGATAAATTACAAAGTGCTTTCAACCATTAACCCGTTTGGTAAGAAATTTTCAGTAATGTTATTTAAGTGTTATGGAAATACATGTAAGTTAAGAAAAATTGTAAAATTACGTGTTGCAGTGTTTAAAATTTAAACAACATTACCAAACACCCCTGAACTAGTAAACACCCTCTGAACTACGCTGGTAGTGCTTTTCAAGTTTTGTGGTTCATTGTTGAATGGACCAGCAAATAGATTCTAAAGATTGGCTTATCTTGGATTCTCCACCGAATTGGGAGGATTGGATCCCCTAATTAATGGGGAGATTAGTTGAACTTCTTTTTGATTGGTAGAAATAAGATTTCTTTTGACTGGTACCTGTTCAATCGGCTAGGTGCAATCCTTTTCTTAGTTTTGTTTTACATTTCCGACAATAGGTATAGGGATTTACGAATTTAGCTTCCGTTCTTTTGCCATCTTCACTTTTTATTAAACAAATAAAAATACAATTTAATTGGTCTAAACATTAGAAGTTGGAGCAGATACCATGAATCCATATCATGAACATCGTTTAGTACAACGTATAGAAAGTTGGACTGACTCAATATTTTGAGGCAGTTTGACATCCTTATTTTACCTAAAATGTAGGACCATATTCCTTTGTGCAATAATTTTGTCATAATTCTAATATGGTGAGTGATAGAGAAAAAATAGTGAAATTTATATAATAGTGATAGGCCGTCAGTCATAATTTGTCACATAAATTTTTTTCTTTAATCTGTTGCCACATAAGATAATTGTAGAAAAGAGTACAATGATAGAATTATTCTATTTTACGGTAGCTTATTTATTAAAAAGTGTGACGAAAAGCACCAAATTAATTTACTTTTTCACAAAATATTTTATTTCATAAAAGGTGAAACAAAAAGTAGATTTACGCAAAAATGTGAAATGAATTAGTGTGTTTGGAAATTGTTGAAAAATGTTTTTTTTTTTGCTTTTTTTTTTTTCTCATAACTTTTAGTTTCTTTTTTAATAAAGAACTAGTTTTTAGTTTTTTTTAATACGTTTAACATAAAAGTTACAAAAATCACTATATTTTAATAAACACTAGGAAAATAAGCTATCGAACACCTAATTTTCACTATGCAAATAAGAAATTTCAAAGGGACACCTAATCTTCTACTTTACACACGAGCTAAGTAGTTTATTAAGATAAACTTTTAGAGTGAAGGTTCCACGTAATGGTAGAAAAAAGTAGTGATGATAAGATGGGCTTACTTAGGTGAGTGAGGTGATCAACTCGATTTTCCCCTTGAGTATTAAGAATGGATAAAAAATAAATTGAACATGTGACGTAAAATTAGAGAACAATTAGAAAAATTAGTGTTTATTTGGGAATAATTTATTTAGCTTTTTAGTTTTTGTTGAAACTTGAAAGTATTGTTAAATAAAATAAATTGATTGTATTTTTTTTTTGAAATTACCGTAGAAAAAAGTACAGTGGAATTCGCAAGAAGCTAACCATAAAATGGGACTTGCAATAACCAATTGTGGCTGACCTTTTTTTATTTATTTAATCAAAAACATTAGGTGGAACTGGGACTCGCAAACAAAAACTATGGTTGTTTAAGGAATAAGCTAACTGAAACAAAAAATAAGTTGTTTTGTTTTGGATTTGACTTACTTTTAGTACTTTTTAAACTAAAATTTCTTTTTATTTTAATGAGAAACTGTCATATCACCCACTAAGTAAATAAAATGTAGAGATTAAAACTCATAACCACTTGCTAATGTATATTTAAAACAACTAGAGATATTTAGTTAAAAAAGTACTTGAGGTAAATCAAATCCCTTTTTTTAGAACCCCATAAACTGTTCATAAACTAAGCAAAATTCTAGCTGAAAATTGGTTCCCAAACACACATTAACTAATTTGGATTAGATTGTACTTGTACTTTAATATGATTGACATTGTTCACTTGATTATGTAGGTTTAATATATTTACTCATTTATTGAATATGATTTTTCACTTTATTTCAAGAGTAAATAAACTCAGCTACCACACTTTTATTTCAAAACTAAACCTAGCTACCACATTGATTCTTATTTAGTTTAAAAGTATTGTAACTCCTAACTATTACAAAACTTCATCGAAGTTTCCTAGCAATTTTTTTTTTTTTTTTATTTGTCAAGACTTCGTTTTATTGGATAAATTTGTCTTATAGCTTATGGAGTAAACATTAGAATTCTTGATGGATGAGTGCCTCTTAATGAAGTCTTAAAAACCTCTTGGCTATGACAGTAATCTGTCATTTTCGTTGAAAAAATTGCATAAAATTACCTTAATCAGATATTACTCTAAAAGGCATCCCTCTTTTATGTCGTGAAGAGATGTTGCATTTGAGGTAAGGAAAATTAAAAAAAGACTATATGCATGTCACGATGTCTTTGACGAAGATCAAAGAGGCTCGAACCCTCCAACACGTAATATTATGCATATAAAAATCAACCTCAAAGAGTCATATATAATATGGTTATTATTTTAAGTAATTAATAATGGTAGTTGTATAATGTCCCTTATTTGTCTTCTGCAGAATTTCCTTTCCCTTTCGTGGCTTGTTTATAAATATTATATTAAATTTTGTGTGACTTTCACCGTGTTCAATTATTTTTAAATTAATATATTGAAAAATATGATGATTATGTTAAAACCTAATTACGGGATCTACCTTTAAGTCGTTTTTAATAAAAAAAAAAATACTAAAATAAATACTTAAATAGGTTGGGGATGGATCAGTCATCACAATACTACCAAAGCATTATTTTAGTAGCTCATTTACAAACTGAGAAATCAATGTCTGAGAGACCTAAATAGAAAATAAGTGACATGCACTACTATTGCCCGTTATATTTCATTTATATGTTTTCTAACCCTCACATTTAATTATTTAATTTGTTCCCTACAATCTCTTACAAAAGATTGAAAATATATAATTTAAAGTAGAAAGGGGTGTGTACATGGGTTAATATAAGAGAGACAAAGATGTGAAAATGTTTTAAAATATGGGAAAGATAAATATTTATGAATATTTATTTATTTTAAATCTTAGTGGGGCGATGAATAATTATAATTCATTTAAAAATTATTGATGAAGTGATAGAATTTATGTAGATGTCAAATGATTAATTTCATTAGGTTTTAACGGCAAAATTTTTTTAAAAATTTTTATTTGTCATTATTTTTATGTTCAAAGTGTTAAATATTTAAATCAAAAGTTTAAGACTAAATTGATATCTGCATCAAGATTCATTTGGAACATTTCTAAAGAAAAATTCGAGTATTTATGACAAACATTTTTCAACCCAAAAACCCTTAATCCTTTACAAACTCTGCCCTCTTCTTCTTATTTAACCAAAATGACTTGGAATTATGCTTACACAATCTCCTCTATCCTCTTCTTCTTACTTAAAAAGTAAAAAGGAACCAAAAAAAAAAACTGAGTGTGCTTAAGAATATTTGCCAGTGGCATTATACTTTCTATTACATCTTGATATTTGCTTCGGTTATGGCCTATTTATTTATTTTCTGTAGTATTTGGTGAATCTGACATGCAATATGATGATAATTTCAATAATGAGGAAAAGAAGGTTGTTTTGTTGACTATTAATCGTTGGCAGATATTCTAGGTAGCACCACAGGCACAGGCACAGGGACAGGGAAAACAATGAACAGAGCAGATGGATACATTATCAAGTTGCATCAATCTTCTGTTTTTTTTTTTTTTTTTTTTTTTAAGAAAAAAAAAGTTGTATCAGTCTTCATGCATTGCATTTGGCACTTTTGTTTTTAATATTTTGTTTATGAATGTTAGTTTTTTTTTTCCTCTGTTCAATTTCTTACCTATTAAAAAAAATATAAAAATTAAAATCGAGTTTTGTAAGTTGTATCTCAACAAAGTTGATATTTTTAATGGAGATTGAAACCGAAAACTTTTTGTTAAAAGTGTAGAAAAAAAAGTTTAAAGTTAATTAAATTGTACAATAGAACCTATCAATAATACCAAAAAAAAACTAAAAAATCAAATAAGCAGAAGCAAATAAACACATTCCAAACAGACTTTTAATAAAATCTTTACATTTCATTGTACTACCAAATCATAAAATTAAATAACTAAGAGTCCTTCTGCCGAAGGTACTTCTTCCGTGCCCTAATTGCTTTCTCCGTCATGGGAGGATGCAAAACTGAAGGTGGAACCGCCTGTAGTTCCATTCCTAGAAAACTAATATTCTCAGATACTGCACTATGAATTGCCGTCTTCATTTTATCGAACCTCAAATCCAACCTACCTTCTAAATATTTCAAAACCCAATTCTTAAAGTCCATGGTCAACATTTTCGACCCCGACGTTATCACTAATATTTCATCCAAATACCTGACCACATACATCTTCACTGGCTTATAAAACAGGCCAGACATCCAAACAAGCTGCTCCGTTTTAAACTTTGGATTCTCCTGATTTTTCTGAAGGCGCATATCTTGAATTTCTTTATCAAACCCATTAAAGTAAATATTAATCAAAATCGAACACAACCCGCTTTCTTGAGGAAACCCCCTTCCTAAGTAACAGCCACCCAATTCAATTCCCACCACCTCACACTCAAACAACCTCTTTATTAAACCAATCAAAGAAACATCTTTTATTTTCTCTTCAATAAACAAACACAACTTATTTACATGCCTATCATCAAACCTTTCTCTATCAAATGTGACACTAAACCACCAACTAGGATTCTCTACCGAGTTCTTAAGGTACCTAATGCGGTGTGGCGTCCCATACCGACACGCCCACCATAAGAAAAAGTTACAAATCGTTCCTCATACACAATTTCCAATACCATCCTAATAGCTTCAATCAAAACCTTTAATTTCAAGTTGGGCAAGACCAAGGACTCACCTTTCATTCTTGAGGGCATCATTGTGACACAACAAGCTTCAATATCAAACCGATTCTCACAGAGCTGGCGGCCCATTTCTTCGATATCAAACCGCCTCGAGACCGAGTTGAGAAGAGACTGTGAGTCAAGGGAGCTGAGGCCATTGTTGGGTTGTGGAGTGGTGATGTTTTGGCAGGCAGTGAGGAGGACATTGGGCAAAGCAAGGACATTTGAGACAAGATTGGAGAATGTGCCATGTGAGTATTGAGTGAGAACTAAGGCTTTGAGTTGGGGTTTTGTGAGGGTTTTTATGGGGTTTTGAGTTTGGGTTTTGGGGTGTGGAGATGGGTTTTGTAAGATAGTTGAGAATAGTCTGAGAGGGGAGCAATTTGGAGACCTGAATTCAAGTGGGTTTATTCTTCTGAGGTGTATGATCATTGAGACAACGAGAAGAAAAGTGGAAGTTTGGACTCTGGAACCTCTCACTTCTGATTTTGTTTTGGGGGTTTAAGATTTCTGCCTCAGTTCTAACTTGAGAGAGTAGTTCTAGTTGCAATTGCAAATAGCGAACTTTTTCCTTTTTCACTTTTTCTTTGTGTGGTGAATTTCGTTTTTTGAACCTGTAGTTTAGTTTGGTTTTAATTAAATTAATTTAAATTAATTTTTTAGTCGAAAATAGCTTATTTGTATTTAATTAGTGCGACCCTTCTGATTTCTATCTCCTTTTGTGGAAGTGAAATTTATTTTTTTTTAGTAATAAATGTGAAAGTGAATTTTGATGTTTTTTTTTTTATTTTTTATTTTTTTATATAAAGAGTTTTAACTTATGGCATCCGCTTCTAATAAAAGTTCTTTATCATCAGACCAAAACACTTTTTTTTTTTTTTTTTTTTGAGAAACAACACTGTGATTTTATTAAGTTGAAGGCAACTCTGCCTGATACATTTCGAAACAAAAGGACGGAACATCCTCCATTAGAACAGAAAAACCTGTGACATGTCGTGCATGCCTAGCAAGGTTATGAGCTACGCTATTTCCTTCCCTACCAACATGCTAGAATTTTACATTAGTAAGCTGATTTGCCAAGCCAAGTGCCTCCTTTATGAGAAAACCGAATGGAGCAAAACTTGGAACCTGATCCGTTAAGCCTCTAATAACATTGCTGGAATCGCCTTCGAATATAACTCTATCAAGACCAATTTCTGCCGCAAATTCCACTGCCCGAGTGGCTGCCAATGCTTCCATCTCCATCACCGAGCTAGTCAGCTGAGCATTCTGGGTTAGAGTCGCCATTGCAAGACCTTGGCTGTCACGGATTATCACTCCAAGGCCAGCCCTGCCCACATCATCAAAGATTGCTGCATCAAAATTAGCTTTGTACCAGGTTGGAGGAGGAGGAATCCATCTTGCTCGCTGTCTGGTTGTTGTTGCTGTCAAAGAGTGTCGAGGTTGTGCAGTTCGGTAATCAACTAACGCCTCATAAGCTCTCTGCACAATCAGATTTAAGGGGAAACCTGGTGGAGCTGATCTGACCTTGTTTCTCCGGAACCAAATAGTCCAAGACTGCATGGCAAACAACTCCGCACTACAACCTGACTTAAAAACATGGCTGATCAGGTGCCCAAAGTCAAGGAAGTCGTTTTGGCCTCTAAAACTCCATTGAGGATCCTCATTCCACACTTGTGCAAGGGCCGGGCAAGACCACAAGGCATGGATAACGTCCTCTTCGTGTTGGGCACAGAGAGAACACTTTGAATCTTCCACCATGCAGCGACGCTTGAGATTATTCAGAGTAGGAATGGCGTTTTTGCAGGCCCTCCAAAGAAAATTTCTGACCTTACATGGCACTGATAAGCTCCAAATTTTCTTCCAAAGTGGTTTCATCAACTCGGCTTGGGAAGGGGGCTGCGAATTCACCAACTGAGCCTCTGTCTTGAGGAAGTAATAACCGGACTTTGTGGTGTATTGTCCTGACTGTACATACGGCCAGAATAGAGAGTCCTCAGAGGCAGTGCGGGTTAGAGGGATTTTTACAATCTGGTCTTCCTCTATTTGGCTAAAAAAATTAGGCAGCAGCTGAGTATTCCATTGGCGAGTTGAAGGATTAATTAGTGAACTCACCTTGGCATTTTGTAGTTCAGCTGTGAGAGGGCATTGGATGCTTGGGCTTTGCAAGGAAGGCAGTCATTTGTCCCCCCAAAGTTTAATAGATTCTCCATTGCCCACTCTCCACTTCGCACCTCGCCTTATCACCTCCCTACCTTTCAAAATACTCCTCCAAGCATATGACCCACCATAGCCTTCCTTAGCTTCCATAATAGAGCAATTTGGGAAGAACTTGGACTTAAACACTTTGTAAAACAAAGAGTTTGTGTTGTGCAGCAACCTCCATGTCTGTTTTGCCAAAAGAGCATCGTTGAATAAGGATAACTCCTTGAAGCCCATACCACCTTCTAACTTTGGCTCACACATTTTTTCCCACTTCACCCAATGTATTTTTCTACGATCTCCCCTTTGTCCCCACCAAAAGCCACGAATGAGTTTTTCAATTTCATTACAAAGACCAAGGGGAAGCTTAAAACAACACATTGAATATGTTGGGATAGCTTGGACCACGGCCTTAATCAAAACCTCTCGCCCCGCTTGTGATAGTAGACTTTCTTCCCATCCTTGAAGCTTCCTCCAAACCCTCTCCTTAATGTAATCAAAGCTAGCCCTTTTCCTCTTCCCTACAAATGACGGCAACCCCAAATACTTCTCATATCGCACAATTTCCGGAACCCCTAAAGCTTCTTTGATTTCATTCCTCATGTCAAGAGTGGTGGATTTGCTAAAGAAGATAGATGTTTTGTCTCTATTAATTTGCTGCCCGGACATGCTTTCATAGGCTGCAAGAAGATCAAGCACCTTTTGACATTCATTTATATTAGACCTGCAAAACAATAAACTATCATCCGCAAAAAGCAAATGTGTTAGTTTTGGGCTTCGTCTACTCAAGGCAAATCCATGTATGGAACCCTCACTTTCCGCCTTCAATATTAAATTATTAAGGCCTTCCGTACACAACAAAAATAGGAATGGGGATAGAGGGTCACCTTGGCGAATTCCCCTTGTTGGTTTAATCAATCCCTTTGGTTCACCATTTACCAACACCGAATATGAGACTGTTTTTACACATTCCATCATAAGGCCTATCCACCTTTCATTAAACCCCAATTTTCTCATCACATCCTCCAAAAAACCCCACTCCACCCTATCATACGCCTTACTCATATCTAATTTCAATGCCATGTAACCAGATTTTTTGGAATTATGATTATGCATGCTATGCAATGTTTCAAAAGCCACAAGAATGTTATCTGAGATCAAGCGGTTTTTTGTAAAGGCACTTTGGTGTTCAGTTATGATTGAGGGTAGGACTTTTTTTAACCTATTAGCAAGGACCTTTGAAAAGATTTTATAAAGGACATTACAGAGGCTAATGGGACGGTAATCAGTGACAGCCATAGGATTTTTTTTCTTTGGTATTAAGGTTATGAAAGTATGGTTAAGGGGGTGGGGGATTGTAGCTGAATTTAGATAAGACAATATGGTTTCAGTAACATCATTACCAACAAGATTCCAATAATTTTGGTAGAAAAGAGGAGGCATACCGTCGGGGCCAGGGGCTTTTAATGGGGCCATCTGTTTCAGTGCGACTTCTACCTCCCATGCCATGAACTCTTGTGATAGTTGGGCATTCATGTCCTCAGTTACCATCTTCTCCATTGAATTTAAACCCAAGGTTGGATTGGAAGATTCAAAGAGGTGTTGATAGTAAGTAGTAAAAGTTTCAGCAATTCCTTCGGGTTGAGCAATCCATTCACCAGAAAAATCTTTGACCCCCAAGATCTTATTCTTTCGGTGCCTTTGAGTAGCCCTAGTATGGAAATACCTAGAGTTTTTGTCCCCATCAACCAGCCAAAACGATTTTGCCCTCTGCCTCCACATCAAATTTTCCTTCACCAACAATTCATTAATCTCCTTTTTCAACCACCTTACTCGGTCATTTCTCCCTCCAAGCATTGCTTGCTGTTCGGCCTGTAGCAAGCTCTTCCTTTTGTCAATCAATTGTCTCCTCACATGGCCGAAGTTCTTACGGCTCCACTGTGTTAACTCCGCCCCACATTTTTCTATTTTTTTTATCACTTGTCTTTCGGCTTCACAAGGAAAAGAGCCTCTCCACACAGCCTCAACAACCCTTCCACACCCCTTATCGGACATCCACATCTCCTCAAAGCGAAATGGCCTAGAACTTGGCGGAGGATCTATACCACAAGGAGCAATCCATAATGGAGAGTGATCCGAGGTATTGCATGTGAGGTGAACTACCTTGGTGCCAGCAAAGTGATTGAGCCAATCTGTTGTGCATAAGGCTCTATCTAATCTCTCCCAAATGGATTGACCTGAATTGTAATGCTTGCTCCAGGTAAACCTTGAACCCGTATACCCTAGGTCAACAAAACCACACGCATCAATTGCTTCACGGAACAATTGCATTTGATTATGACTTCTTCTATTACCCCCCAATTTTTCATCTCCTCTAACCAACTCGTTGAAATCCCCCGCACACAGCCACGGACTCTGAAATTTCCTTTTTAATGTACGTAACAAATCCCAAGACTCATACCGCTTTTGAGTATCCGGTTCACCATAAAACCCTGTGAAACGCCATTCAGATTCTTTGCTCTTATTTATGATCGCATCAATATGGTTTTTATCCGACCCCTCCACTGTAACATCTATTATTGATCTCCAAAATAAAACTAAACCTCCACCTCTACTTGTTCGTGGTGAAACAAACATGTGTTCGAATTGAATTTTCCTTTTCACATCCTTTAGCCTTGTTTCATCTGCCCATGTTTCGGCTAAAAACACGACAGAGGGATCTTTTGCCCGCACCATCTCTGCAAGCTCATTAACTGTACATGGGTTCCCAAGCCCACGACAGTTCCAGACTAAGCAACTCATTGCGTTTGGCGGGGCTGATTATCAGCCTCCACCATTGAAAAAATTTTGTCACTCTCATCTTTTGAAACCCGCCTGAGTTTGCAAGGTAACTCCAGATGAACCTCACTACTGCTCTTCCCACAAATCTTTCCCTCCACTTTAGTATGGTCAACGGATTCTGAATGATTCACCCTATGGATTATCTTTTTTGATATTAGGTTGCTCCTGGTGGCAGCCTTCGAATTGGAGGAAGAAGTTTTTGTCCGTGTTGCCCTAATTCCAGCTTGCTGTGTTCCTTGATTCTCGGCTGAGTTGGCATGCAGAACAGGGAAAGGAATATCCTCATTCAATGTCGACTCCTTAAATTGACTTAAATCAGGATAAATGTAGTCAATTCCCGTTACACCCTCATTAAACCCCTTAATTGGAATTTCAAAAATTTCAGACGTTTGCATCTGATTTGGGGAAGACTTCATAGCATTAATACCTTCCTCAATTATAGGAGCAATAATAGGAGCATTAATAGGGTCAGAACTGATTGGGAAAGACTCCGTATCAGGTTCATCATCTGAATCAGCGTGTAATGCCTCAGCCACATTAAATTCACCAGGCGTTATGCCATTACCACCCTCATCACTGCTCCTAGTCGTTGCCAAGGACGTTTGATTCACCTCCACCGGACCACCATTACCCGTCTGCCCCTCCATCGGACCACCATTACCCGTCTGCCCCTCCACCACACCTGGATTTGAATTAGAGGCCTGCACCGTGGATTGAACTCTGGCCTTGCTTCGTTTATAGTAACCAGGGACGTAAATAACGTCCTTCCCTATTGATGTGTACGGGGCCGCCTTCAATGAAGAATCAAATTGTTGTTGCTCCGGTGTAAGCGTACCTTTACTAGCTATCCATAATTCACAATTCTTATCACTGTGATTCAACTGTCCACACCAAAAACAAATATTAGGCAGCCGCTCGTACTTGAATTTCACCCACACTTTTTCTCCATTCTCCATTGTAATTAACCGTCCCCGGCATAGAGGGAGGGAGATATCTATGAGTACACGGACTCGTATAAAAAGACCACCATCATCATTCACTGCCCCTGTTGATTTTTGCACCTCGCCAACTACTTCACAAATATCTTCAGCCACTCGTCTATTCATGTAACGAACGGGAATATCGTGAACTTGGACCCAGAATAGGGTCGTTTTAAAAATCAAGTCACGAACAGGAACATCAGAATTGTATCTTTGCAACATGACTAAGTGCTTGTCAAAGCTCCATGGTTGATTTTGCAAAATTCTATCCACATCCCCCAGATTATCAAAAACAAATAAAACTTTCTGCTCCTTATGGTTTCGGATTTTGAAACCATTGGTAGACCTCCAAAGCTGTTTGAAGGTCCTCGCCATTGCTTCCATATTTAAAAATCGAGGGGTTAAGAAATGTGCTGCTAAAAGAAATTCCCCTGATCGTTGGTCACGTTGGAGAACTAAACCTGTTGTCTCCCTCTCAGACAAGGAGAAAGCACTCCACTTTGCAGCCAAATCCTCCATGATACCTTTTGAGATAAGACTGCCTACTTTGTGTTTCCCTAATCCCGAAAAGAAAAAACCCACAAGCTCTAAAGACAAACTTGTTGCCTTAGAGAACAAAACTCTCCTTCCTAGAAGGGACAAACACTTCTACTGCCGTTGGAAAAGAGAGAGAGAACTCACTCACCAAGCGACAGAGAGACCTTTTAAACTTGAACTTGATTTCAGACCAAAACACTTGGTATAGGCAGAAATTGAACTCCAGATCTCTTATATAACCATCAAAGATTTTACCAGTTGAACTAACTAGAACCCATGATGCTCCTTATAGCGTGGTTGGTAATGTTGTTATAGTAACATTGTTTAAGTGTTGTGAAAATACATGTAAGTGAAAAAGTGTTGTGAAAATACGTATTATGTTGTTTAAATAACGAAAACTGTTGTTCAAACAACGCTACCAAACAAGCTCCTAATTTCTATGCCCCCACTTTTTCACCATTCCAACCAAACGAACTCTTAAAGTAGAAGCTAATGCAATCAGACTAAAAGCAACAAAGGCAGCAAAATTGGAGTATAAAAGGCACGTGATTTGTGAAGGAGATGCTATAAACGTCAATTTGACACTACCTAACTCTTGATCATCTCCTCACTGGTCCAGGGGCGGAGCCAGAAATTTTTGTTTGGGGGGGCCGATTTGTGTTGTTAATTTATTAGTCTATACAAACTTTTATACACATACACAAACACTTGTATTTATACACATACACAAAAAAATAGTATCTTTCATAATGAATCCTTAAAATTGAATATTTCATAGAATTAAATTAATCTTTCACCATCTTCCAAAGTGAAATCCTTATAACTTTCATTTTCAATATAAGTTATCAAATTTCCATTGTGAGTAAAAAAATTTCAATTGAATTAATGAAGTGTTCAAAGATATAAATGATTCAAAACTTTAAAAAATATAAGAACACATTTTACCATAAAAAATGAATTTAAGAAACAATACGTTCTCTATAACTACTAGACAAATTGGACAATTTTTTTAATAACATTATTGGACCAACTCAAATAGTGGGACGAAATGGGTAACTAGACATAAGATTCTAACTATATAATTAGTTGTCAATGTTTTCAAACTATATTTTTTACTAGCATCTCGAGTTTCAAAAACTCGATTTTGGCCTATAAATCGAGTCTCAAAGACTTGATTTTCATGGCCTAATCATATCTAATGTGATATATTTTTCCACGTGACGATCACATGAAAATCGAGTTTCTAAGACTCGATTTCTAACACAAAAAAAAATAAATAAATAAATAAAAATTCTAAGTCCATGTACAAGCCGAAATACCCAAAAACAAATTTCAAAAATCCCAAACACATTAATCTCAATCCAAACTCAAATCAGAGGGAGAGAAAGAGCTCACCTCACCAGCCAGGCGCGACCTGGTCCTCTGGGTCGCGCACGGTAGTCCGATCTGGATCTTCTCCTTCTGGTAATTTTTTTTTTCTCTGGGTTCTTCTCATTCTGTTTTTTTTTTTTTTTTTTTTCTTCCTAGGTTGTTCTCTGTTCTGGTTCCTCTCTTATTTGTTTATATTTATAAGGGTTGAAAATCGAGTCTTAGAAACTCGATTTCCCCGTGGTTGCCACGTGGAAAAATATGCCACATCGGATATGATTAGGCCATGAAAATCGAGTCTTTGAGACTCGATTTATGGGCCAAAATCGAGTCTTTGAAACTCGAGATGCTAGTAAAAAATATAGTTTGAAAACGTTAACAACTAATTATATAGTTAGAATCTTATGTCTAGTTACCCATTTCGTCCCTCAAATAGTTGGTGGGGGGGGGGGGGGGGCAAGTCCCATTTTTGAGGACTAATTATTAAAATATTAAATATTTCTATATAGTAAAAAAAAAATTCAAAAATTTTGGCCCCCCACCCTAACATGTAGCTCCGCCCATGCATTGGTCTATTGCTAATGTCATTGATGAAACCAAACTAATTCTAAACTCTTTCTCTAAGTGGTTTATAAATCATATTTTTAGGAAGGCTAGTGTTTTTGCCCATAAAATGGAGCCAAGTGAGAGATTTATCCCCATCTCTTCCTCACTAAATTTTCATTTTAAATCACAAGATAGAGAAGGGATTAATTCCCTCCACCTGTGATTTGCTTCTAAGTCTTTTCTTTCTATGAATATTACATGTTTATTTAGGAAAAACAAATGTTTAACATTGATGTCAATAAGAGATAATTTTCTTAGTTAGCATCAAGTCAATAACTAGCTTTTAGAAATTAATAATATATAAATAAAAAAAAGGTCATCAACTAGTTGAAATTGCTGGGAATGCAACATAGAAACATAAAAATCATCTTCCAAACTACTTTTTATGCTAAACAGCATAGATTGAACTAATACATATCGGGAATTTTGCTAACTCAGTACTTTTGCAATTCAATTGGTAATGCCATGACATAAACTGATATTTATTTGGAATAAGTAGTGATAAAAAAAATTATCAAGATTGAAAAACAATTTTTTGGTTGAAACTGTGGTCTCATAAACAAGATACTCCGATAATTGATATTTAGCTCACTTTCAATGCAAGCCCATCATATGCATAAATATTAGAGGCAGGGGAGTACATTCAACCTACCAATCGACCTAATATTTCAGGTTATTTTTTGTGGGTTGAATTAGGTGATGGATTGGGTTGTGTTTGTTTTTCTTTTTTTTTTTTCTTTTTTTTCTTTTTTTTTCAAAGCTTGGGTCGGGTTAGGTGCAAGTTGTTAAAATTTTTTACTGGAATAACCTGATCTCACCGATATTAAATCTAAGAGTCTGTTTGGGATCCGCTTATTTTGCTGAAACTAAAAATTTTTTGCTAAAAGTATTATAAATAAAGGTAAAAGTTAACTGAAATAGTATAGTTGAACCCATAAATAGTACCTAAAAGTGCAATGAGGCTCATAAGTAGTAACAAAAATAAGTTGAATAGTAAAATAAATTGACAAAAAATAAGCTATCTTATGTAAATAATACTAGTTTATTGAATAATATACTTAAATAATTAAATGAAACCGCAATTTTTCTATTTGGTTTGACAAAATGGCCCTATCATGATTACCCAATCCAAACCTTTCATTGCATTGTTTTTAGAGCTACTAAGGGTTGGAGATTTCTCAATCCTAAGAGGTCGGTTGGGTTGAAAAATACCCCAAACCCAATCCATCCTATACACAACTCCATAGTTCATTTTTTTTTTTTTAAATCATATTTTAAATAAATTCATTTGTTTATAGTATTTACTATTTATTCAGTAATGTGCTAGCAAAATGAAATGTATCTGTCCAAGGAGAGTAATTAGCCACGAAAGTGTGCAAAAACTGCCTTCATACCTGCAAAATGAAATGAAATGTATATTTGTGTTTATCAGAACAGAGAGGGAGAGAGAAATTTGTATGTATGTGTATTTCAGCCCATGGGCTTGGACCTAGTGTTGAGAATGGACCTTTTCACCTCTTCACAATTCGGCCCTGTGGCCTCTCATAGTCCAATCCCAATTATTGTAAATTGAATTTTCTTTTCATCTAGTTGCACCAATTAGAATTTTTTTTTTCTTTTTTCAATTTCAAATGGGGAATATATAAACTAGAACATGTGTAGTCTGCCTTCCACCCACCAAAAATCCTTTATCTCCTATCGATTGAAATCAAAATCTCCTTTTATTGAAGGAGAAAAATGAATCATTTTAATAACAAAATCTAATGATTTGCTTTGGGAGAGAGAGCCTAGTCCAAAAATTGATTTAACGAAAAAAACTTCAAAATGTCACTTTCTTTATTTCTTGGATAAATTGTAAATTATATCCCTAATGTTTGGAGTGTTTAAATTTTACACCCCAAAGTTTCAGAATTTGAATTTTACCCCATAAAATTTGGGAATGTTTGAAATTTACATCCTGATGTTTCAAAATTTGGAAATTTTAAGGGTATTTGGATTTTATTCTCTAAAGTTTGGGTGTATTTGAATTTTACTTCCTAAAGTTTCAGAATTTGAGGATGTAAAATCCAAAGATTTTCAAACTTTAGAGGGTAAAATTCAAGTTCTAAAGCGTCAAGGTGAAAATCTAAATACTTCAAACTTCAGAAAGAAAAATGCAGATTCTAAAACGTTAGGCGTAAAATCTGAACACTATCAAATTTTAGAAGTGTAATTTGCAATTTACCATTTTTTTCTTTCTTTCATGTGATGATGCTCACAATTGTGTGGCCCAAACTTGACAAAATATATAGTTAGCAGCTATAGCCTATATGTCTTAATCAATATTCACACATAGCATTAGTGCATTATAGAGTGCTTGTCCTTGTTCCCACTGTCATGTTAAATGATAGGTGGGACGCTAGTGTCTGAAAATGGTTTACCTCTCGTTCATTGATACTAGTCACACTGAAAATTGCCATATAAAATGCAAGGTTGTTTTATTCGCTTCAGTCCTTCTTGTGTCAATAATGGACTCGTACAAATTTACTTCAGACCATGAAACCAAATTTTGGGTTGGCTTGATTTTGACTTGTCTTCAAAAAGCATTCTAAATTGAAGTAAATATCATGATATTTACTTTGAACTTCTATTGGATGTAACTTTTATCAATAATGCACATCTCAATAATTTTCCAATGATGCATTTTCTAATAAGCTTATATACCACTTGATTATTTTGTCTTTTTGTCCCCTTCATACTTATAAAAATTATTAAGATGATTAGTTATTGATAACAATCACCTCTAGAAAATGTTTAATATTCAAGATTTAACTTTAATCATACACAAAACATAAGTTAATAGATTGGATAGTAAACATCATTTGATATTAATTTAAAGTTCGGTAATTACAATAACAATGAAGAGAACACAAAATTTAATGACAGAATTTTAAAATTATTAAACCAATACAATGTTATTAACTAGTATAATATAAACAAAAATTTATCGCAAGTATAATAACATGATTCTCATTCAGTTTTTATTTTTATTTTTATTTTTATTTTTTTGGAGACAATACAACCAGAAGACACAGGAAATAGGGAATTAAATAGTGGGAAGACAAGACTTACAATGTTGAGTTTTTTATTGGAACATCTTTTTGGAAGTCACATATAATATAGTTTAAAAAAAGTATTTGTTTATTTATTTGTTTTTGTTGTTTCAATTTCGTAAGACTTATTAAATTCTTTGCAGTAATTAACAAAAGGTTATTATTATTATTATATTAGAAAAAAGTTAATGAATATTCGCATTAGTTAATGAATCATTTTTAAAAAAAAAATTATACAAAAAAACTATTAATTTGATTTTTTTAATTTTCTATAAAAGTGATTGTAGGGACTCAAAATGGATTGGACTCAGAATATGAATGAGTTTTCAGCCCAACAAGCCCAAACAATAAATTTATAGAGAATGGGTATTAGAACTGGTACTGTTAGACGGGAAAGGTTCTACTCACTCAGTAATCAAGGGTATTTTAGATTGATTCAAAGGAAAAAATCCTTCTCGGCATGGTTTTCAGGGTGTTTATCTTGTTCTTTCTTTTTCCGATTCTTTTTTCTTTTTCCAAAAAGTCCCCTTTTTCTCATTCGTTTCCCAGTTATATACCACATTCTCCCTTATTCCCATCATACACATGTAGTTCTTATCTGGGAAGCTCCTTTCTGTCCCATCTAGCACCTACCGGAACGTTCGTTTAGTGGCCATAAAGCTGCTCAATTACTGTTCAGGTATCACCTCCACATTAATGCGGCCAGAAGGTTAGCTGGAAAGCATTTAATGTGGAGGTGATGGCCTTGGAAGATATTTGCTATCCTCCCCGACTCCTCCTCTGGTTTGCACCCAACTTCCAGTTCAGGTATAATCTTGTGGAGTCTTCGGAATAAATGAAAGTTATATTCACCTCGGACTCTGACGTCCTCGGACGTGAGTTATGCCATTATACATAATATCCATTCCTTTCTCTTATATTACTTATTTAATAATAATAATAAATTTTAAGCTATCCTCGGACAACCAAGTGTCCTCGGATTGGGCCGTTGGGCCCCGAGTCCACTTCTAATGATCCCAACATTTTTTAATAACAGGCCCCACAATAGCCCCTCAAAATCTCGCTTTTTGCCACCTCGGGAAAAAGGGAGATTTTGATATCCAGCCTTCATTTATTTTGTAGGCTTTCCCCGCTTTCTGAATGTCTTTTCGTTTGCCCAAGGCACGCTCCTGACGTTTCAGCGTCAGGAGCACGCCACTATTAAATAATGACTGCTCTATTGTCCCACACGTTCAACGACCTGATGCGCATCTAACAGTGGGTGATCCCTTGCATTTATGGGCGGGGTTTTTCCCGCTCCCACTTTCTACGCTCTTATAGAATACCTTTCAAATCAAATCTTTTGTCAGTTACAAATTACTTTGTTTCAGTACACATTCATTGAATCTGTCTCTCTTTCATTACTTTGTGCTCTCATAAATATTAGGAGCCCGTCCGAGGAGCTCATTTTCTAAACCTGTAAGTTTCTTTGACCCTTTCTAGTTTTCCATCTTCTGTATTAGTTTTTCCTTACTTACTGTTAAAAAATGGGTAGATTTAAGTATCTAGTTGATTCCGAAGAACAAATAGAATCATTTAGGACTAAGTATAGGATTCCCCCAACGGTGGGTATGAGATACGCTTCCCTTCAAACTTGGAAGCGTGATAGACAGGCAGATGAGGTAGTCATTCCCATGATAGCTTTCATCGGAGGAGGGATGACCATTCCAATGGGTAATCTGATGAAAAGTTATCTTAGGTTTTTCAGATTATCTCCCACACAGTGCGCCTCAAATATGTTCAGGGTGCTGGGGAGCATAGAGGCTTTAAATGCCAAGTACAATTTAGGTTTGACCCATCACGGTGTGAACTGGGTATATAACCTTAATCATTTGAAGGATCAGGGATACTACCTTAAGTCTAGATACCTTGCAGTAAGATTGATCCAGTGCCTCCCTACTTCAAACAAGGGTTTAAAAGACGACTTCCTTATTTTCTCCGAGGAATGGCATGATAGTTTACCCTGCCCGATTGTAGAGGGACAGCCAGGTGGGATTCCCAGGATGTATGCCCTTTAGAAAAATAATTTTTTCACTTTATTTTATTTTTATTATTATTATTTATTTATTTGTTTTCTATTTTCTTTGAAGCTATTTTTATTTCTAATCAAAATTAACTTTTAAGTTTTATTTATCTTACAGATAAGCGAGCTACTAGACGTAATTTCAGATTGGTCAACAGGGAGAGTTTGGATAGAATCCTGCGATCCAAGGTGTATGTGAATCCCTCCGACGGTCAGTTAAGAGCAGCATACCTAATACTTAAGTAAAAACTTGCTTCAAGAGCCTTTCAGGCTCCCAAGTATGTGATAAAAGCAAAAGATCCTCGGCTCCACCGTATTAGTGTTGCCTTTGAGGGGTTCATTGTTCCTGAGGACACTCCCATTCCTGAAGGTGTGCCCTTTACTGAACCATCGCCTAAGGCCACGGTTTCTGTTAGGGCTTCATCATCACGTTCCATCCCCCGAAAAGTGAGAGAGGGAAAAGAAGAAAAAGAAAAAAGGACAGAAGAAGAAGAAGAAGAAGGAGGAAAAGAAGAAGAGGAAGAAGAAGAAAAAGGAGAAGAGGAAGAAGAAGAAGAAGAAGAAGAGGAAGGAAAAGACACCTCGGGCCGACTTGTAGAGCTGTCCGACTCCGCCGACGGATTTGAAGTTTTCAACCAAACTCAATCTCCCGAGGTGACTTCAAAGAAAATGGTTATTCAAAGAAGAAGCCAAAGGAGCCTGAAAGATGTAATCGAAGGTCAGCCCGGCCAAGTGGTGGAACAGCAAGTTCAGGTCAATCCTCCACCTCCTCCTGCTCTTCCTTCTCATTCATTCCGACCAACCATGACCGAGCCCATCGATCCAAAGAGGAGGAGAGAGTCGAAAGGTAAAGAGGTGTTAGATGCGGGGAAGACTCACCCTACCCATGAGGGTGAGGATCAAAGAGCTGCTAAGCAGCAAAAAACAAGTCATGGGTCGCAGCGAGGGGTGGATAAGGCAACTATCCCGTCCTCGGAACCTGAGGCCTGGCTCCCAACCCCTATGCTCGATGGGAAGCCTCTGAGAGAGGATGCTTCGATCAGGAACTTTAATGATGGACTTGGATGCCGAGTTGCCTCAGTACTGGAAGAAACACTTCTTCTTTCACGGGACATGGACGAGCTGAGAGCAATCAAGAGAGAGGAGGTTTTTCAAAATACAAAAAGATATTTGGGCATGGTATGACATTTTTACCATTATATTCTTACTGTTGTTTTTTTTTTTTTTTTTTTTTTTTATGCGTTTCTGACTTCTTTTTCTCTAGGCTGTTCAAGCTACCTTCAGTTTGGAGGAGATAGCTGAATCTTACTACCAGCAAATAGACGAGGAGAAGAAGAAAAAGATAACAGCTGTGCGCACACTGAATGCTTCTGAGCAAAACATTGCGCTATTGAAGAAGAAGCTAGTAGCCGAGGAAACTGCTCGGAAGAGTGCTGATTCAGTCCTAGCGGGTTTCCAAAAACAGGCCGAGGATCAAGGGCGGCTTTTGCGTGATGCCAATACCCATCTAGTAATTTCTAAGGAACAGGTATTGGCTCTGCAAAAACAACTGGAGGAAGTCCAGAAGCTTAGAGACCATGTAGAGAAAGCTAAGGCCGAGGCTGAAAAAGAGAGATATACTGCCGAACAGAATGGTTACAATGTGGGCGTTGCTGAGACAGAGAATGCATTCTGAGCTGAAGTACCCGTGGTGTGCCGTGAATATTGTACCTTGACCTGGCAAGAGGCTCTTAACCGAGCTGGGGTTGAATCCTCATCAGAGTTAAGGAAATTCGAGAACATTTATTTCCCTCCAGCCATTCGGGCCTCCACCCTTTCTGCTCCGCAAGGGAGAATATCCTCTACTACCGCTGATCCATCTACGGAGGTTCAGGTTTGGATTCCTCCATCTTCCAATCAGCCAGAGTTACCACCAGTGTCTGAAAAAGCAAAGGATCTATCCTCGGCTAAAGAAGTAACAGGACCCAAAGACAGGGCGGCTTCTCAAGCTTTTGAGCAGGCTTTAGCCTCGACCATTCTGCCTGTCGGAGAAGTTCCTATAGTGCAAGAAAAAGACGTTCCTCCTGAGACAGCTGGCAAAGCCCCTCCAACCAAGCTCCAGATAAAGCTAACTAAGTAGTTGCTCAATTGATAAAAAAAATTTGTGTTATTGAATAAGAGATCGTGGGTTCAAAACTCGCTTACACCAAAAATCAATTAGAGTCTTGGCCAGATGAATCATTATGAGACACCATAAGTTGATATTTTATTATGCTTAAAAAATAAAAAATATAAATAAATAAATAAATAAAAACTTTAAAACAACATTGTTAAAATATAACCATTTCAAAAATTTTAAGAATATTGATACGAATGGCACTCACAGTTGATTATAAAGGATTTAAAAAAGAAAGTTTATGAATCCAGGGTTGAAGGTTGAAACCTTGGGCCCAAAATGTTTCAGTGTAGATCATATTACTCTCAAAATAGGTCTTCTCTAAAGAGTCATTTCACTTCAAATCACAGGTTATAAAAGGCAAGGAAAAAAAAAAAGAATAAGAAGAAGAAGAAGAAGAAGTTATAGGCTCCACTATTTCTATTCCTATCATTTCCCAATAAATTGCGACGCAAATGTAAAGTTTAATTTTAGCATAAAACTCTGTAGTTACAAGTCTCAAACATGCCCAAAGCTTTGTAGTTTAACTAACACCTCCTCATGCATAAAATGCTTAGAAGTCTAATGGAGAAAGGGTATGAACTGCAGAATTAGCAACATATTTTAACTATCTCAAAAAACAAAAAAAACAAAAAAAAGTCTTAAACATATATTCATTAAATATGGACCAAGATTTTGCAATCATTGAGACAATCTAAACAAGTTTGGAGTTAGGACCTGCAAAGGAAAAAGTCAAGCAGGAAATATAAGGCAATCCTTTCCAACTGTCTTTACAGAATGAAGTTAAAAAAAAAAAAAAAAAAAAAAGTGGTCTTACCCAACACAAAGCCTCCACTCTTGTGGGGTTTAGAAGAGGTGATTAGTAGGTAGCCTTGCACTATTTTTTGTTTTGGAGAGGTTGATTCCAGGAAATTTCAAATTTCAATATGAAGTAATTAATATTTAATGCACATTATAAATGCCAACAAAAGGCATCAATACTGATCCAATCCACAACTTCCCGTCCTTCTCTTCCACTTCACTGATAATCCTTATGGTCTTTCCTTCACTATCTTCTAAAACTTCCAAAACTTTTCCTTCCTCGCTTAATTTTATAGCAGTGGCATGGGCCTTTCCTCCTATTAATAGTGAGTGTAGCTGTTTGAAGCTAAGTGGAAGTCTTAACAATGTGTTTCCAGCCCATGAGTTAGAGAGAATCCATCTTGCGAAAAGTCCTTTTTTCGCATGTAAGGCAGACCAGAACTCCCCTTTTGAATTTCTTCTTGCATTGTCCGGAAATCCTGGAAGCTTGGCGAAAATATCAAACTTTCCAGCATTAGGACCATGAAGCCAGTGCCTAAGGATTCGACAAGTAGTGGTTTCGGCTACAAGTACAAATGAGCAGTCATTGCTCAATGCTACGCCGTTGGCAAAAGCAAGGTCGTCTAGTAAGACTGTTACTTCTTTGTTTCATTTATTGTATTTAAGTAACCTGCCTGTCTTGTCTAAATTTAGGATTGATGACATGAATTGCCTGCAAACCAAAATAACCAAAAGTTTTAAGATTTAAAAACCTATTATTAAAAGTTACATGAGAAGTTAGCTTAAATTTTACCTATACTTTATTAAATGGCTGCAGCACAAGTACTCCTAGTGTGTTTTGAACCCACAACAACCCCACTCCAACCCCCCTCCTCCCCCCTACCCCCCCACCCCCCCCAAAAAAAAAAAAAAAAAAATCTTGTGGGAGGTGGAAGTAACCATTTGGGCCAAAACTTAATAGCAGAACTGACATATTCAGTCATTGGGATTTTGGGATAAAGAGACTTTCTATTGTTGGGTATCTATTTCTTGTTCTTCTTCTTCTTATTTATTTATTTTAAATCAGAAGCTGCAACAAGTTCAAGCATTTGCAGTGATTCCAGATTACAGGTCACTTGAAATGTTGAATTCTAATGAGTTTACATGGCACAATCTACTTACACCAAATTTCCTTTAAACTCTTCAATGGAAGATTTGTTTGTTTCTTGGATTCATATCTTTTTCTCTTTTTCTTCTTTTTTTTTTTTTTTTTTTGGGGGGGGGGGGGGGGGGGGGTGGGGGCGGAGGGAGAGGGAGCACTATTGTATAAGGCTTTAATTCATGGGGACATGTCCTATTGTTGAACCTCCTCCTCCTCCTTTTCCCCTCTATAGCAGGACAGAATGCAACTATGTATTTGTGATTAAAATAGTAAGTTACCTTCTTTGGAAACTTCTGCTTGTATCTGTGAAATAAATCACATCTTCATGCTCATCAATATCCATATCATTGGTGAAGCGTAAGGGCTGGCCTTCAACTTCAGTGACCACTTGAGTAGCCAAACCACCAGCAGGCCCTACTACTTGAAGACCGAAGTAGGCATCAGCAATATAGAGATTTCCAGTTTTCTTTTCAAATCGTAGACCCAATGGCCTCCCACATACATGCTCCATTTCTGGTGCAAATGGACGAAAACACTCCTTCCTAGTAAAAGTAAAGATTTTAATTAATCATAATTAGCAAAATTACATGTATTGCTGTAAACAGAACAAGAGCAATTTATTCATTAGTTTAACTACAACGGAATGGGTGTGTGCCTACATTGTTTGGAGCTAACTCAACAGACAACTGTAAGACATGACGTCAGTATCCCATTCAACTAAAGTCCACATTCTTATTCTTACATCTCTCCTTACCTTATATAAAATCTAATCCCAAATACATTTCTAGATTAAAGAGATGGAAAGAATAATTTCATGTGACAATTTCAAATCAATAAGACACAACCTGATTAATCAAGCATGTGTAATAATCTGATTAAGCAAGAAGCACTACCCATATTTTTAAAACTTACAATTTAAAAGAGAAAAGACTTATCCAATTCAAAACAATTTAAAAGTAAAAAGAGCCTAGAAGGGTTTGGGTAGTCTTTCTTTTTCTTTTTGGTTTGACACCCCATCTTCATATACAGCTGAACATAAACTATACATTGCAGCAAGTGAAATTTTTTTGAAATTGTTCAGTGTGTTCTATGAAATCATTTTTTATGGTGATGCTATAGAAATTTTTTTTGTTGGAGTATGTTCTCCAGACTAAAATTTATGCCCATGTGCTAAGTTTGACACGTTCCTCTAGACAGTGACCCTCTGTAGTAAAGGCTTGTGAAGTATGCTGTGTTGTAGAGAGAAGCCAAGCCTTATAGCTACTCCTTGATTCATTTATTTTACAACAGCAAGTATCAATCTACAACAAGGCATAATTGATGCCATTACTCTCAAGGATGTGAAATTATTAGAATAAGCATGACAAGTGGCAACATAAGGGCATAAGCAATTTCTGTCATTTGGTTAGTCATGTTGTTGGAAAATGCATTCAATGTGTGGGATGTTTTGGGTTTCGGTGAAACGCTATCTTGCCATGTATTCTACTGTTTCTATTTGATCAAAAAGAGAATGGTAATCTAAGATGATACTGTCAAATGGCACACGTTGAATTGGCTCTTCTAGTTGTGTGGTCTGATTTTAATTAAGCTCATACAAAATCATGTTTTGCACATCAAATCTAAAACCTAAATAGAAAAGCTGATTAGACGATTCCTAATAACACAAATAAGACATTCTAAAATCTAATTCATATGATTAAGATACTCACCAAAAATATGGAAGACCTAAAACAACCTGTGTGATATTCTCATATACATAATCCTAAGAAAAAAGTATAAGGATTTCAGTATGGAACTAACAGATAGCAAGATACCCCAACAGCCCAACCATATTCAGTCAAATGCGGAAATCATATATGATCCTAATCTATATCATTTTCTTATAAAATAAAAGTTTGTAAACTGAAATGCATTTGTTGTGTTTTATTGTGTCTTAACTCACATTTACGAAGAAAAAGCTTGTGTTAAGAGTCACCTTGGTTACAATTACCCTTCTCTGCGGAAATCTTCTCCAGTTAAAAAATGTGTGCACCAGAAAGTGAATCATACGTGAATTGAAAGACAGATGATTAATTCTTTGAATTAAGTGCAAAGAAACCATCATAGACTAATTTCACAGAGGCTTGGTCTAATTATTGGGTTTATCATATCCTACGTGAAGCATAAGAAATATTGCAAGGTGAAATTAAACAACAGCAGAGTCAGGAATTTTTGTTTGATGACCGAGTTATGGTACCGATAAATTTGTCGAGACAAACCCCCAGTCTGCACGCACGCAACACCTTACATATATAAAGAACTTATTATCTCTTATTGTGCATATCCATAACGAAATTCTTAGAAATTCCATTTTCAATATATATTATCAAATCGTCTACCAAAGGCAATAAATAAAAATTGCAATCAAACCAATTAAGTCTTTAAAGCCACAAACTTTACAAATTCAGGAGCAAATTTTGCAATAAAGAAAAAAGTACTAAAACAAAAAAACTAGGTAGTGATTAATTGTTACAAGTACCTATTAGAAGTGGTGAAAGCAAAATCAGTCCAACCAAGGGCAGGACCTTGCCATTTGAGAATCCTACCATCAGCTACACCAGTGTAGGGCCCTTCTCCATTGGGATCAAAAGCTAGGCTCTCTGGTCCCAAAGCTCCAGTTACTTGTATAATCTCTGCTTTGTGAAGCTGGTCATGGGACCCAGGAATTGTTGATGGTGCAAAGAGACTGAGAGTTTTATTGACTGGGTTTAACAGACCCAAGATGATGGAAAGCACTGCTAGTGTTGCTGCAATAGTCACTCTAAACTTTGACTACATGATTTTTTTTTTTTTAACTGAAAATGGTCTTTTAAATTGAGATGAAATATTGGAGAGAGTCTCTCTATCTATCTGAGTTTCCGAAGTACAATATGTTAACGGTGTGTGTGTGTAGGGGACTGGTCATTGGTTGTTGGGAAGCAGTTGAAGCTCGTGGCACACGTGCTGCCTATTTTCAGCAAGTCTCACACAAAACTATTATATTTTGCTATGTCTGTGCGAGGGATGCTGCATAGGACGACGCAGAAGATACTCTCTCCTAAATATAGTCTTTTAGTGGTATATTTCATTATAAATTTAAAATGCAAAATGTATATCTCTTCTTCTTGTTGAAATTTTACAACCCACTTCGACCTATATATAGTAGTTCAAGGTGGTCACTGGTAAGTGTCCAATTAGAATAGATGTTTTGTGTTGTGTTTCGAGAGAACAAATGCCTCTAAATTTGAATAGACTAATTTGAGAGAGTTTAGATCAACACTAGCTAACAATTTGTAACTAAAAAGAAGCATAACTCCTTTTATTTATTGTCAAAATATGGATCTATACAAGCAGGGATGAAGCTGTGTTTGGACCGCCGGGCCGGTTGGGGGGGGGAATGGCCTCCTTGGCCCAACAAGAAAAAGAACACTTGAATTATACATAAATTTAAATCTGGCCCATGAAGGAAAATATGGAAAAAAATCTCTCTGTAAACTCTATAAAATTTTCTTTGGTAGTTTTTTTATAAAAAAAAACTATTGGTAGTGATAGAGTGAGTCAGTGGCAGTGTTATTTTTTATTGAGTTATTGACATGGTTGTGTTGTTTTGTCTTTTAGTTTGTCAATTTTTATTTTTTATTTTTATAAAAAGTTTGACATCTTTATAATTATATCAAAGAGACAACAAAGTATTACTAGGTAAATAATGAATCTTAGCAACAATCTTACTAACAAATTAGTATTTTGATTAAAAAAAACAAATAAGTATTTTAGTTTTGATTTTTTTTAGCCCCCCCTCCCTTGATAGTCTGGCTCCATCCCTGTATACAAGATAAGCTTTATTAATTAGGTAAATGATAAATGCTAACTTCCGATCATCTATAATAATTATAAAATTGTCATTGACTTTTGTTAACCTCTTCAAATGTTGACACATAATCTTTTAGAAGCGCATAATTTTTCAAGACATCATTCTAATATATATTTTTTAACTAAGTGTAAATTTTTGTACAAAACTTTCTATAGGGTCAGTTTTTGTAGTCCAAGCTTAAAAGGTTTAGATTATGAGCCCAATGAACCCAGAATAATGAATTTGTAGAGAGTGGGCGAAAGAGCTAGGCTGATTGTGAACTAAACAATAGTTAACTATGGTGTTAAAGAATGAACTGACATAAAAACACACTTCCAAGCTTTTCAAATTGATGTCCGAGGAGGTATATTATTGAATGAAAGATGAGTACAATTCTTAGAGCTACAATGAACTTTTTTTTCTTCTTTTTTTCCTTCTTTTTTTTTTTTTTTTTTGGTATTAGAGGCTTTTTTCCCTTATCTAGCATCCTCCCTCATCATTTTTATCGTCCACTTGTTCTTCATCTAAGTATCCACTTGAGTATATGTCATGTCAGGTCTCATTTTTAGCTCTCTGTGAGTGATAGTAGCTGAGATGACATTGTTCAGGGGTTTTCTCCACATTAATGCGGCTAGAAAAGCATATGCAGTGCATTTAATATGGTGGTGGCAGCTTTTCCTTTTAGATATTTCTCCATTCTTCTCATCTCCAGGCATGCCCAAAGCGTATCCTTATCACTGGAGTCATTAGGAAGATCACTCGAACCCTCCAGATATTTGTTTGACCAAGAATATTTGCATTCGAGGAGAATGACATCTTCGGACCACTGATGCTCTCTTTGGACTGTTCCCCTTCATTTTCAGGCATCTTTCTTTCATACAGACTCCTTCTCAACAGTTTTCATCTCTTCAGACACACAGTAACCTTCAAATAGGGCCTTAGGCCCAATACCTAAGGTTGGGCTTTCACCCCCCCCCCCCCCCCCCACACTTTCTATATTGACATCCTCCATTAAAATATTACAAAATACATTTTCTTTAAATAGTTAGAATAAATAATTTTGTATACAAACACAATTATAATAGATGCCCATTGATAGTGTCATAATTATTGAATTCTTTATTTAGAAAAAAAAATAGAGAGAATATCATATATTATTGAACTTCCCATGTATTGCATAGATTATTCACTAGTCTATTGATATAAATATCATAGTTCATTAATCATTATAATCCAAACTAGCCTCAATTCAAACTAATTTATTTGAATCAATAAAATATATATTTTTAATTATTTATCCCACCTACTAAGGAGATAGCCTAAGTTATAAGTAGTTTAGGCAACTCCTAAGTTACGTGGAGAGAGAGTGAGGGAAAAAAAAACCCAAATTTATTATTAAGAAAAAGGGAGGAAAAAAAAAAACACTTTCCCCCTTTATGTCAAATTTATTATTAAGAAAAAGGGAGAAAAAAAAAACACTTTTCCCTTTTATGTTTTGGGTAGTTTACAATTCCATTATCAGGTTCAAGACATCAAACAACCAAACCTAAAATTTGTTGCTCCTACCCAAGAAGTACGTATTAGCCCACAGAACCTAGAAGTTAGACTTTGTTCAACTTGAGAAGTGGGTTAATTTCTACCCCATGTATGTGTAATTTTTATGATGCGTGTATGAGTGGGTTGTCTCTTTAAGATTTGATTCTATTTATTCCACAAGCATAATTAAAAGAAGGGCAACTGTAAATATCCTATTTTGTATCCATTTAAGTCCACATTTCCCAATCACAACTATGGGTTTCACTATAGATTTAATTAGTATGATCCATTAATCACACTATTTATGCGAGAGGAGAAAGTTCTACGTCACTATATTCCAAAAGTACTAATGTCTAGGTTAAGAAACCAGACTCAGTCTTGATGACATGATTTGATGGACAAGGTCATTAATTAACTTAATCTTCTTTTGAACTGGAATTGGTGCATGGTCACCCAATACAATGTGGAGAGTCCAAATCCTCTGTCTCATCAATTGTGCTCCACTTCATACTCTACCAATAAAATTTGGACAGCTAACTTTTTTTATTAAATGAGATATCTCATTAAATGAGACAGCTAGTCTCTCTCATTAAAGTTAGAGTTATCTTATTTAATGAGAGATGCTAGTTGTTCAAGTTTTATTGGTGCATGAAGTGGAGCACAATTGATGAGACAGAAGATTTGGACTCCAACGTGGACTAGAAAATTAACTTTTTAAAATTTCTTAACCTCACCACCTTTAGCTCTAATGACTGGTACCAGTATGACCAAGGCAAGTGATGAAATTGAAAGGCATAATAACAAGACAAGTATAAACTGATAAACTATAAAGATTAAAACAATAAATAAAAAAAAAAAAAAATTAAGATTACACTTCACGGGGTTCTACGAAAATAACACAAGGAATGCTATTTGAATTCTCCGGTGAGGGAACTCCACCTTCCACTTGAATTTGAAGGAGCTTATTATATAGACTTCAAAAAATGCACCATTGCCTTGAATATATTCTCATGAAGCTATTGTTGTGAATTATGTCTAGAGCCTTGTGGCTTGGGCCTACCATAGTTACTGACTACACAAAGACTTCGACTATAAAAAGACATGTAGCTTGCCAGTTTTGCCACATGTACACATTTTAACGGATTCAGTGCACTAAACTCAACCCTTGTCAGTTGTCACGTAATTCTTTAAAAGACAATGCTTTTTTTTTTTTTTTTTTTTTTGATGAACTAAAAATACAATGCATTTGAAATTTTAGTAGACATTGATGAATATTAGTATGTGCCTATAAGCGAACAATGGAGCATGTTTCCTTTTCTTTTGTTCTTCCTAATTCTTCTTTTGGTTCCTCTGCACCAGTGTTGCATATTGCTTTTAAGGGGACTTTGAAATGGCATTAATAAACTAAGACAATTATAATTTTGAGGAACCAACATATTAGAAGTTTGATAGAGATGGCCTTTATATATGAATTACTAATGGAGTAGCTTTGATTAAAATATTCAAAAAATATTTTAAAGCAGCACCAACGTTCTTCATTTCCTTTCAAAAATAGTTTTACTTGACAAGTACTGTTACGTAAATTTCAAAGGGATGAGCATTACTATGACAATCTCTCACAACACTCGATAACTACTCAATGTGCGCTGGCCGCTGAGTTTAATTTGGGACCAAAACCCATATCATATGCCATGAGATCCGCTATAGATTATTCGTATTCATTTTCCAGTTTCCACATTTCTCATAGCCAAGCCCAAACAGAAGTAAGCAAACCTTAATACTCCCTCGAAAGATTCACACACAAAACAAACTTGGTAAATTCTTGTAAACAGTAAGATACCAGCTGCCAAACAAATCATACATCGTAAATAAATTAAAAATTTAGAATGCACTTGAATTATTGACCATTTTAGATAGTCATGAAGTTGTAAATTAATATACATGTAATATAAGGACACCTAAGAATGTACTAGTCTGGATCTCTATATTATGTAGAGCAAGAATATGAACCAACTGAATTGGTACGTAGTAAGTTAGTTTAAAAGTTGAACAAAATTTGATATCATGTATTTAATCAAAAGTCGATGGAGCTACATTACATAGTTGATTATTTGGTTCTTTCTATATAAATAGCTTAGCTTTGAATGTCTACTCAAAAAAAAAAAAAAAAAAAAAAAAAATCTTAGCTTTGAATTTCTCTTTCTTTTTTTGTTGTAAGTATTAAAAATAAATAAATAAATTCAAGTTTAAGAGCTACAACTTACACGTTCTTTTAATCTAACAAAATATATCTATCAATATAGATTATCTAATCTTGTGCGATTATCTATCAATATCAAGCATGCAAGAATTCAGTTATTAATATGACAAACTCGATTTTCGCCAACTCTAGTTTCAAAATAATAATAAATCACTAATTATTTCACAAACAGTAATAAAACACTAATAATTTTGGCCAAATATGATATTTGGTCATTTTTACCGTTATTAACACATGGATGTGTTTAAACTTTCATCTTCAAATTCAATTAATATTTTAAAAGTAATATTTTCAAGCATTTTTTTTAAAAACATTTACATATATCTTGGTATAATCATCTACCACTATCGATAATCGATCAATATGATGCGTGCAATGATTTTTGGTGATTAACAAATAAAGGTGACCAAATCCAGCTAACATTTTAGGAATCACAAATTTTTTAATACGAGAAATCAATAAGAATTTTTTTATTATTATTATTTTTTTTATGGATCTTCCGCTATCAATATGGACCCATCAGAATGCGGAAGTTGCTCTTCTGTCTGATGGATCTTTATGCGGAAGTTACTTCTTCAGCTCTTCGTTCTTATCCTAAAATGCGATGGCTGCTCGCTAGGTACGGGCAACAACTTTAGTGGGCTTTCTTTTTAGTAGACATGGCAAAACGGGTCAGAATTTTCTGACCCGACCCGACCCGACCCGAAAAATACCCGACCCGAACCCGATTTTTTTGACCCGAAGCAAAAACGGGTTGACCCGTGACCCGACCCGTGTTTTTTGCGGGTCAACCCGACCCGACCCGCGACCCGACCCGAACCCGAACCATTTTTTTTAAAACTTTTTTTTTTTGTAAAAAAAAATAGTAAAACTAAGACAATATTGGTTTAATTGTTTATTGTGAACTTTAAGGAAACAATTGATACATTTACATAACTATATGCAAATTAATTGAAAGATTAATGGTTGAACATTCTGTAATGAGTGAATATTTTTAGATATCAAATAGTAAAGTACATGCCAAGATAATCTGGTTACAGTAGAGTTAAAAACATAGATTTAAAATTGTAGACATATAAGAAATATTCACAAGTGTGAAAATAGTGAAGCTAAAGTATCAAATTAGCATAAATTATGAATACTTAGACCTATTTTTTAATAATTTATGTCCAAAATAAACAGCTTTTCAAAATAAATTATAATATATTCTAGAGTGTGTGTTGCTTAACAATAATATGATATTCATAAAAGAGACCATATATGAATAAGTAAGCAATCAAATTTTAAAGTATATCTCAAATTGAAATAGAGTGTCAACCACAACTGATAATAGATTATAAAATTAATTTTCAAGATTGTAAATTTCTTATATATTTTTATTCTTTATCAAATGAGTTATCCAATAAGTCATTTGTAATTTTGTTTTATATTTGGAATGTTGATATTGTGCAGAAATAAAACTTGTGTATTTGTTTTACTTATCTTTGTGTTATTTTGTTTTAGATAGTAATGTTAGGATTTGTATAATTTTAAAATTGTTGAATAAGTATTAATAAGTTTAATTGAGTTCATTCTTGATATAAGTGGTGAATTCAAAATAATGCATTTTACATTAAGTAATTTGTTGCATGACTTTCCAAATGACAGATACATGTTGTTTTCTATATAAAAATTAAATAATAAAAAAATTCATGTGAAAAATACGGGTCAACCCGACCCGACCCGACCCGACCCGACCCGACCCGCAACCCGATTGACCCGAACCCGATTTTGACCCGCTTAAAGTGACCCGTTTTTGACCCGTGACCCGTTTGACCCCTAACCCGATTGACCCGACCCGAACCCGACCCGACCCGCCCGTTTTGCCATGTCTACTTTTTAGTACAACTAAATGATGTTTCTCGCAATAAGTGATTATTTTACAATTTTATTTGAAATCATTTTTATTTATATTAAGACATTGGCTGGTTATTCTAAGAAAATTGGTACTGCAACTAGCATTATAGTTAAGTTAGAGCATTCACAATAGTGAAACAATAATTTTAGTTATTTAGCATCACAAAAAGTTATTTTATTTATTTTACCTATATACATACTACAGTAGTGGATCTATTTTAACTTTTAACATAATAAAATAATATAAATACCACAATAAAATAATATAACTACTACAATAAAATAATATATCTCATTCCTAAAAAAACATACATAGCACCGGCCACAACCACCTCTACCATCAGCCACAGCCACAGCCACCACCACAGCCACCACCACCACCACCACCAACCAGGGGCGGACCCCCCCAACCCCTCCCCCCCACCCCCCCCCCCAAAAAAAAAAAAACTAGTATATATATATATGTTGAAATTTTAAATTTTGGTCCTAATAGCCCCCCAATTAAATTAAAAAAAAAAAAAAAAAAACTGGTATACATATGTAATTTGAAAAATTAAGATTTGCACTTAAATATATATATATATATATATATATATATATATATATATATATATATTGGATCTCCTTTGAAATAGCGTCAAGTTCTATTTTGATAAATGTGTTGAAATGTTTAAGAAACACTTATTTTATATGTAGTATTTTGTTGAATATGAAATAAATGTTAGTTTTTATTTTCATAAAAAAAAAAAAAATTGTTTTAAGCTTTGCCCCCTTTAGGTTTGAATCTTGATTCCGTCCCTGCCACCAGCCCATGGTAGGCAAGAAAAAAAAAAACCCAAATCTCCAATTTTTTTCCTTAACCCGGACCAAACAAAATAAAAAATCATGAGAAACCCACCCAATCGGCGAGTGAGCACTCTGATTGGCGGCGTGGGTCTAAGATTGATCAGTGGCAACACCCACACCCACCACCACGAAACCCACCCAAGCCACCCACTAATGTTGACGAACCCAGCCATAGCCCACTGATATCGACGAACCCAACCACCCACCAACGCCGATCTACCCACACAACCACAACCACCACCACACTACAGCACACAGCAAAAATAAATAAATAAAATAAATAAAAATACAACCAAGTAAGGGCGAGATGGGTTGGCGGTGGGGTCTGCGGCATGAGCCGATGGCATGGGTCAGCAGCGTGGGGGTGGGCTGGCAGTGGTGAGAGGAAGTTGAGAGAGAGCTGAGAGAGAGAGAGAGAGAGAGAGAGAGAGAGAGAGAGAGAGAAAGAGAGAGGTGAGAGTTGAGAGAGATCAAAGTTGTGAGAGAGAGAGAGAGAGGTAATATTTTAATGAGGGTAGGAATAAAAAATTAATTTTTCTTTTAGCTCTAAGCTACAATGCACTGTAGCTAGTCATCTAAAAAAAATAAGTATAGTTCCATTGCTGAAGCAAGTTTTTTGTGTGTGAGGAGCTAAAATATACCAATATGGCTTTTTAGCTTCATTGTTGTGAGTGCTCTTATATATGGGCTGTTAGGGACGGTTTAACCCTGTGCCTGCAGAGAAATTTCCATGTTGTTGAATTAGAGTTGGATGCAAAAGCTATCCTTGATGTGATTGTTAACCCAAATCAAACTAATACTATTATCTCTGCCATTCTTGGTGAATGCAGGCAACTAGTTACCCAGATTCCCCAGGTTTGGTTTAAACATTGCTATAGGGAAGCGAATAGATGTACGGATGGATTAGCAAGGATGGGAAGGCAACAAGCTTCAGATTTTCTTTTGTATGAAACCCCTCCTTTGGGGATTAGATCTTTTATTCATTTTGATGCTCTGCTCGTCTGTACTTAAAAAGGCTTTGTCATGAACCTGTTGTTACTTCTTAGTTTTTTAATGCATTTCCTTTCTACCAAAAAAAAATATATATATATATATATATATATATATAATATTTATTTTATATATACTACTATTTAAAGAGTTTCTCATGTTTGGGATCTTTTTTTTTTTTTGGTTCAAAAATGCCCCTACACCCCTATGCTTAAGTAGAGACAAAATTAAAGGACAATCCAATAAAAGTATAACTTTAACTTACACTAAAACATTGCCTAAAAAATAGGGCTACTCTCCTGTTGATTTTCAAATTGCTTTATCCATTAAAAAATTAGATTCTCAAAATAAAAATTTTATATATAAAATAAAAACACAGTTTTTTTTTTTTTTTTTTTTTTGGGGCTACACTCCAATTGTATTAGTAATTCTAAATGGATAATATTAATGAGAAAACATTAAACCTCAAATTGGAATGAATGAAAAATTATGACACTATATATATTAAAAAAAACTCATTGCACGCGCAAAAGTACTTGTGATGAGGTTAGTTACATAATATTTATGTTTGTCCACAATATTGTTGAATATTTTAAAACTTGATTTTCTTAATTCATATTTTATTTTTAAAAAATTTGTATAACACTATAGGACTATAACATATTATAATATTTACCGCTAAAAGTAGACTTTATTTTTTAAACTAATTAAATGATTTTGAAATCTGTAAATAAGAATTTAAATCATAAAATACTTTTATATCTAAAAATTACATAAATTTAGCAACCTCTCAAACACTTCCTCAATCACTCTATTTTCATAACCAAATATGGAGACCTCAATCACAAACACCCAATTCATTATCTCAATGAAATTAAGGAAATCATTTGTAAGTATCAACATAAAGAAAACATGATTAAACAAAGAGAATTTGGCTAAAAACACATCCCTTTATTTTAGGTCGAGTACGGTATTTGACCTGATTTTATTTTAGGTCTTCTTGGATCAAGTTTGGTGTTTTCTTTAGGTTTGTGTTGGGTTATCAAATTTGGGTCCAATATTTCCAAATCTAGCCTTTTGTGATTGCTTCAACAAAATAGATGAAAAATTACTCATTTCAACCTTCTCATTACCACTCCACAAGTATAAGTGCTTGTGGGATGTGGGGACAAGGGGCAAGGTTCAAGTTTTTAAGAGGGATTTTCACACACATATACACTTAGATTAGGCTAAAGTAGAATTCTAACTTGTATAAAAAAAAAAAAAAAAAAATTCTCATTACCCAATTACTTCTTTTTTCTCACTAACTAAATAACATAACATCATATAATATAATGTTTAAAAAACTTATCTATAAACAATATATTGTCGAATCACTCATAAATTCATTGGTGATTAAGTTTGAAAAAAATACAACTGTACTAAAAAAACAAAAATAAAGTTTTTAAATATTTTACATGAGCCCACATAAATTTTACCAAATCCCCCAAATCCATTATTTTATTAACTTTTTTATGAGATTTTTATTTTCGCTAAATTGACTTAAGGGATTAATTTCTATTAGTTCTTATAGACAGAAAAATTATGTGATCATCACATAATCATTGATGTGAATCAATTGACAAGTCTTCAATTTGATGGATACAAAAGAATTGCAGCCCCAATTGCCCAAAAGTCCAAAGGGTTTTTTTTTTTTTTTAACCCAATTTCTACTTTTTAGATACACCTTTTAAAATCTCATAATACATTTTCACAAAAATGGCAAAAAAAAAAGAAGAAAAAGAAGAAGTAGCAAACCAGACCTCTTCAACGGTTCCATTTTCCCCCTCATATATAAAACACAGCCAAACAAACAAATCAAAACCCCCCACGTTAAAACTCTCTCTAAAATAATAATAATAACATCACGTCATATAATATTAAAAAAATTTATCAACAAACAATATTTTGTCCAATCACTCATAAATTCATTGGTGATTAGGTTTGACAAAAATACAACTATACTAAAAAAAATAATAAAGTTTTTAAATATTTTACATGAGCCCACCTAAATTTTACCAAATCCCCCCAATCCATTATTTTATTTACTTTTTTTTTTTTTATGATATTTTCATTTTTGCTAAGTTGACTCGTGGAATTACATGATCATCACATAACTATTGATGTGAATCCAATGGCGAAGAACAGTCTTCAATTTGATGGATACAAAAGATTTGCAGCCCCAATTGCCCAAAAGTCCAACGGAAATTTTTTTGAAGACGTTAGATTTACAATATTTTCACAACAAATCAGAAGTGATTAGTTTAGTTGTTATTAGTTCAAATTTGAACATATCACAAGGTTGCTTTTTACTCAAACAATAACAACTAATAATTATCTATCACTTAGTATTTGTTGTAAAAATATTATAAATATAACATTTCTCTTTTTTTATACCACTCTCTATTTTTTAGATACACCTTTTAAAATCTCATAATACATTTTCACAAAAGAGAACAAAAAAAAAAAAAAAGTAAACCAAAGCTTCTTCAACAGTTCATTTCCCCCCTCATATATAAAACACAGCCAACAAACAAATCAAACCCCCCACGCCTCTTCAAACACCCTAATCCCCCAACTCCACTCGCCCACAATGCAGGCCACACGCAAACCCCAAACTCCACGCGCCACCTTCCTCATCCCCAGACCCACCACCAAAAATGTCCCTCACAACCACCATGGAAGACTCTTCACCATCCGAGCCACCTTAACCCAACAGCAGCAGCAGCTGTATCAGGAGGTGAAGAAGACTATGAAACTGAACAAGTACAGCGGTCGCATCACAGAACCCAAGTCCCAAGGTGCGTCCCAAGCCATGCTCTTAGGCGTGGGTCTGTCCGAAGGACCCGTCCAAACCTCAAGTGGGTATCTCCTCCGTGTGGTACGAGGGTAACACTTGTAACATGCATCTCCTTAAACTCTCCGAAGCTGTCAAAGAAGGTGTACGACAAGTTGGGTTGGTACCGTTCAGGTTTAACACCATTGGTGTCAGTGATGGTATCTCCATGGGGACCAGAGGCATGTCGTTTAGCCTTCAGTCTAGAGACCTTATTGCTGATAGTATTGAAACTGTGATGAGTGCACAGTGGTACGATGCCAATATCTCTATTCCTGGTTGTGACAAGAACGTGAGTTTCAAACTTCACTATTCGCATTTCTTCTAACATTATTGCATTATTAAGTTAAAATTCAATTTTGTCATTTGACTTTTATTTCAAATTGTCATAATGCAGTTTAAACATTTTTTTTAACTAATATTTTGACTGGAATATTCATGGACGTGTCATTTAATATATCTTTTTGTTTGATGATTATTATTTTAAAAGAAAAGAAAAAAAAATTAACTGGATTCATTGGCTAATATATTTGGACAAAATGATCAAATTGATTCGATTTGATGAAGTGAGAAACTAAATTGTCAAGGGACTAAATTGAAGACTTGTTGGGCATGGACTGGATTAGTTGTTTCTTATTGTCTCATTTTACATTTTACATTTTTTTTTTTTTTGGCAGATGCGATTAGTAAAGTTTGAAACTCACGTTCTTGTCACAACCAGGAATGGAGATATTGGCATCGTACTACTGTGCACTCATCACAGTTTTAATACTATCAACAATAAGGTCTCTAGACTGAAGGCTAAACGACATGCCTCTGGTCCCCATGGAGATACCATCACTGACACCAATGGTGTTAAACCTGAACGGTACCAACCCAACTTGTCGTACACCTTCTTTGACAGCTTCGGAGAGTTTAAGGAGTTACATGTTACAAGTGTTCCCCTCTTACCACACGGAGGAGATACCCACTTGAGGTTTGGACGGGTCCTTCGGAGAGACCCACGCCTAAGAGCATGGCTTGGGACGCACCTTGGGACTTGGGTTCTGTGATGCGACCGCTGTACTTGTTCAGCTGCATGGTCTTCTTCACCTCCTGATCCAGCTGCTGCTGCTGCTGTTGGCTTAAGGTGGCTCGGATGGTGAAGAGTCTTCTATGGTGGTTGTGAGGGACATTTTTGGTGGTGGGTCTGGGGATGAGGAAGGTGGCGCATGGGGTTTGGGGTTTGAGTGTGGCCCGCATTGTGGGCGAGTGGAGTTGGGGGTTTAGGGTGTTTGAAGATGCGTGGGGGGTTTTGACTCGTTTTGTTTTGTTTGTTTGGCTGTGTTTTACATACGAGGGGGGAAATGGAACTGTGGAAGAAGCTTTGGTTTCCTTCTCTTTCTTTTCTTTTCTTTTTCTTTCTTTCTCTCTCTTCATTTTTTTTTTTTTTTGGTGAAGATGTATTATGAGATTTAAAAAGGTGTATCTAAAAAGTAGAAACTAGGTTAAAAAAAAATGTTATATCTATAATATTTTCATTACAAATTCTAAGTGACAGATTATTATTGATTGTTATTGTTAAGTAAAACAGTAATATCAATAATAGATTTAAATTTAAACCAATAACAACTAACCACTTATAATTTGTTGTGAAAATGTTGTGAATGTAGTATTTTAAAAAAATACTTAGACACAAAGCACCCACTCTTGCAGGGTCTAAAAGAGGTGATTAGTAGGTAGCCTTGCATTATTTTTTGTTTTGGAGAGGTTGATTCCAGAAAATTTCAAATTTCAATATTAAGTAATTAATATTTAATGCACATTGTAAATGCCAACAAAAGGCATCAATACTGATCCAATCCACAACTTCCCGTCCTTCTCTTCCACTTCACTTATAATCCTTATGGTCTTTCCTTCACTATCTACTAAAACTACCAAAACTTTTCCTACCTCGCTTAATTTTATAGCAGTGGCATGGACCTTTCCTCCTATTAATAGTGAGCGTAGCTGTTTGAAGCTAAGTGGAAGTATTAACAATGTGTTTCCAGCCCATGAGTTAGAGAGAATCCATCTTGCGAAAAGTCCTTTTTTCGCATGTAAGGTAGACCAGAACTCCCCTTTTGAATTTCTCCTTGCATTGTCCGGAAATCCTGGAAGCTTGGCTAAAATATCAAACTTTCCAGCATTAGAGCACCCACAGCAGTGGAGCTAAATTGCTATAATGCTAAAATTTAGCTCCACAAACACAAAAAACCTCATGCAGCAGTGGTGGTAAAGTTAAAATTTATAGATGAATTGCTACAGTGCACATCTAAAAATAGATGTGCACTGTAGCTGAAGCAAAAAATAAAATATATTTTTTTATTCGGCCGGTTAAATAAAATAATAAAAATTCTGATTCATATCTCATCTCTCTCAGTCACTCTCTCATCTCTCTCTCAGTCACTCTCTGATCTCTCTCTCTCAGTCACTCTCTCCGATCGCCTCACGCCGCCGATTGCCTCACGCTGCCGATCGCCTCACGCCGCCGATCACCTCATCTCATCTCATCTCATCTCACGTCGCCGATCGCCTCAGCCACGCCGTCCCAGCCGCCGATCGTCTCACCCTATGCCTTCCCAGCCGCGATCGCCTCACCCCACGCCTTCCCAGTCGCCGTGGTTGTGGTTTTGGTTTTTGTTTTTGTTTGTTTTTTTTTTTTTTCCTATGTTGTGTTGTGGTTGTGGCCGGTAATGGTGGTGGTGGTTGTGGTTTTGTTTTTTTTTTTTTTTTTTTCCTATGTTGTGTTGTGGTTGCCTGGTGGTTGTGGCCGGTAATGGTGGTGGTGGTTGTGGTTTTGTTTTTTGTTTTTTTTTTTTTTTTTTTCTATGTTGTGTTGTGGTTGCCTGGTGGTTGTGGCCGGTAATGGTGGTGGTGGTGGTTGTGGCCGGTAATGGTGGTGGTGGTGGTTGTGGCTGTGGCCGATGGCAAAGGAAGTTGCGGGTGGTGCTGTGAATTTTATTTTTTGGAGTAGGATATATTATTTTATTGTAGAGGGTATATTATTTTAGTGTAGAGAATATATTATTTTATTGTGATGTTTATATTATTTTATTGTGTTAAAAGCTAAAATAGATCCACTGCTGTAGCATGTGTGTAGCTAAAATAGATAAAGTAACTTTTAGTGTTGCTAAATAGCTAAAATTATAGATCCACTGCTGTGGATGCTCTTAGGACCATGAAGCCAGTACCTAAGGATTCGACAAGTAGTGGTTTCGGCTACAGGTACAAATGAGCGGTCATTGCTCAATGCTACGCCGTTGGCAAAAGCAAGGTCGTCTAGTAAGACTGTTACTTCTTTGTTTCATTTATTGTATTTAAGTAACCTGCCTGTCTTGTCTAAATTGAGGATTGATGACATGAATTGCCTGCAAACCAAAATAACCAAGAGTTTTAAAATTTAAAAACCTATTATTAAAAGTTACATGAGAAGTTAGCTTAAATTCCTACTCATTGAAATCTTACCTATTCTTTATTAAATGGATTAATAAGATGCAGCACAAGTACTCCTAGGTTGGGTTTGGATCCTCGTTTTAAGTTCACGTTTTGCGTTTACGCGTTTTCAGCTGTTTTTTTTTTTTCCTTTTTTTCCTTTTTTTCTTCTTCTTCTTCCAGCTGCAACACTCATTTCAAGGTACAACAGCTACTATTTATGGACAGTAACCACATGTTTTGACTTTTCAATAGTGAACAGTGCACACTATTCATAAATCCCACAAACTTCACTTTTCAGCAACTTTTTCATTAAAAATTGGTCTTATGGCACTATTCACACATTTAAAAATTATTTTGTTACAGTGTTTTTAGTTTTCAATTCTCAGTTTCAACAAATTAAGTTCTATCCAAATGGACCCCGAGTGTGTTTTGAACCCACAATAACCCCACTCCAACCGCCCCCACCCCCACAAAAAAAAAAAAAAAAAAAAAAAAAAAAAAAAAAAAATCTTGTGGGAGGTGGAAGTACCATTTGGGCCAAAACTTAATAGCAGAACTGACATGTTTAGTCATTGGGATTTTGGGATAAAGAGACTTTCTATTGTTGGGTATCTATTTCTTTCTTCTTCTTCTTATTCATTTATTTTAAATCAGAAGCTGCAACAAGTTCAAGCATTTGCAGTGATTCCAGATTACAGGTCACTTGAAATGTTGAATTCTAATGAGTTTACATGGCACAATCTACTTACACCAAATTTCCTTTAAACTCTTCAATGGAAGATTTGTTTGTTTCTTGGATTCATATCTTTTTCTCTTTTTCTTCTTTTTTTTTTTTTTTTTTTTGGGGGGGGGGGGGGGTGTGTGGGGGCGGAGGGAGAGGGAGCACTATTGTATAAGGCTTTAATTCATGTTGACATTTCCTATTGGTGAACCTCCTCCATCCTCCTTTTCCCCTCATGCTATATATGGATAATTCTCTTTCAAATTGCTTCTGGAACCTCTATAGCAGGACAGAATGCAACTATGTATTTGTGATTAAAATAGTAAGTTACCTTCTTTGGAAACTTCTGCTTGTATCTGTGAAATAAATCACATCTTCATGCTCATCAATATCCATATCATTGGTGAAGCGTAAGGGCTGGCCTTCAACTTCAATGACCACTTGAGTAGCCAAACCACCAGCAGGCCCTACTACTTGAAGACCGAAGTAGGCGTCAGCAATATAGAGATTTCCAGTTTTCTTTTCAAATTGTAGTCCCAAAGGCCTCCCACATACGTGCTCCATTTCTGGCACAAATGGACGAAAACACTCCTTCCTAGTAAAAGTAAAGATTTTAATTAATCATAATTAGCAAAATTACATGTATTACTGTAAACAGAACAAGAGCAATTTATTCATTTGTTTAACAACAACGGAATGGGTGTGTGCCGACATTGTTTGGAGCTAACTCAACACACAACTGTGAGACATGACATCATTATCCCATTTCAATTGAAGTGTACATTCTTATTCTTACATCTCTCCTTTCCTTATATAAAATCTAATTCCAAATACATTTCTAGATTAAATAGAGATGGAAAGAATAATTTCATGTGACAATTTCAACTCAATAAGACACAACCTGATTAATCAAGCATGTGTAATAATCTGATTAAGTAAGAAGCACTACCCATATTTTTAAAACTTACTATTTAAAAGAGAAAAGACTTATTAAATTCAAAAAAAAAAAATTAAAAGTAAAAAGAGCCTAGAAGGGTTTGGGTAGTCTTACTTTTTCTTTTTGGTTTGACACCCCATCTTCATCATATACAGCTGAACAGTAACTATACATTGCAGTGAGTGAAATTTTTTTTGGAATTGTCCGGTGTGTTCTATGAAATCATTTTTTATGGTGATGCTATAGAAATTTTTATTGTTGGAGCATGTTCTCCAGACTAAAATTTATGCCCATGTGCTAAGTTTGACAAGTTCTTCTAGACAGTGACCCTCTGTAGTCAAGGCTTGTGAAGCACGCTCTGTTGAAGAGAGAAGCCAAGCCTTATAGCTACTCCTTGATTCAGTTATTTTAAATCAGTAAGTATCAATCTAAAACAAGGCATAGTTGACGCCATTACTCTCAAGGATGTGAAATTATTAGAATAAGCATGACAAGTGGAAATGCATTCAATGTGTGGGATGTTTTGGGGTTCAGTGAAACGCTATCTTGCCATGTATTCTACTGTTTCTATTTGATCAAAAAGAGAATGTTATGTAAGATGATACCGTCAAATGGCACACGTTGAATTGGCTCTTCTAGTTGTGTGGTCTGATTTTAGTTAAGCTCATTCAAAATCATGTTTTGCATATCAAATCTGAAACCTATATAGAAAAGCTGATTACACGATATGGAAGACCTACAACAACCTGTGTGATATTCTCATTCTCATATACATAATCCTAAGAAAAATGTATAGTGATTTCAGTATCAAACTAACAGAAAGCTAGATACCTCAACGGCCCAACCATATTCAGTCAAATGCGAAAATCATATATGATCCTAATCTATATCATTTTCTTATAAAATAAAAGTTTGTAAACTGGAACACATTTGTTGTGTTTTATTGTGTCGGGTCCGTTTGGTTCCTGTAAAATATTTTCCGTAAAATACATATTTTCCGGAAATGCTATTTTCCGGAAAAGGAAAATATTTTTAAGTGTTTGGTTGTATTAGGAAAATTGGTGTGGAAAATATTTTCATGTGTTTGGTTCAATTAGGAAAATGCTATTTTCCTACAACAAATTCCGGCAGCAAATTCCGGCCACAACAACCCAACAACAGCAACAACAACAACAAAAAATTCTGGCAACCACGACACCACAACAACAACAACATCACAACAACAACAACAACATCAGCGATAATCAGTTCATCAAAAAAAAAAAAAAAACAACAGCAATCAAACTTAAAAAAAAAAAAAAAAAAAAAAAGCTGAGAGACCGAGGAAGAGGAAGAGGCGCGGCGACGACGATCGACGATCGACGATCGACGACGAGGCGCACGCTGGGTTCTTCGGGGATCGAGATCGAGATCGAGATCGAGCGCTGGCGTGTCTGGGCATGTCTGGGATCAAGATCGAGATCGAGGCGCGGTGCGAAGGCTAGATCGCGAGACGTCTCCGGCGTGTCTGGGGCGTGTCTGGGCTCCTCGGCGATCGACGGTCGACGGGGTTCGCCAGCGACGTCTCCGGCGTGTCTGGGTTCCTCGGCGGGGGGCTGAAGGTGCTCTCTTTCTCTCTTTCCCTCTCTCTGTCTTCATGCTCTCTCTTTCTCTCTATTTTCCGGAACTCATTTGAAGTGAAAATGAGTCCGGAAATCATTTTCACCCTTGACCGTGAGTCAACTGAAAATGATTTCCGGAAAATGCAATTTTCCGAGGCTACCAAACATCCGTAAATAGCGAAAACCATTTCCGGAAATGGTTTTCACCCAAAACAAACACAGCCTAACTCACATTTACAAAGAAAAAACTCATGTTAAGAGTCACCTTGGTTACAATTACCCTTTTCTGTGGAAATCCTCTCCAGTTAAAAAATGTATTCATTACAAAGTGATTCATGCGTGAATTGAAAGATAGATGATTAATTCTTTGAACTAAGTTCACCAAAACCATCATAGACTAATATCACAGAGGCTTGGTCTAATTATTGGGTTTATCATAGCATAGCAATCATATCCTCTGTGAAGCATATGAAATCTTGCAAGATGAAAGTAAAGTAAACAACAGCAGAGTCAGGAATTTTTGTTTGAGGACCGAGTTATGGTACTGATAAATTTGTCAAGACAAACCCCCCTCGTCTGCACGCACACAAAACCTATACATATATAAAGAACTTACTATCTCTTACCAAATAAAATAAAATTTATCTCTTATTGTGCATATCCATAATGAAATTCTTAGAAATTCCATTTTCAATATATATTATCAAATCGTCTACCAAAGCCAATAAATAAAAATTGCAATCAAACAATTAAGTCCTTAAAGCAACAAACTTTACAATAAAAAAAAAAAAAAAAAAAAAAAAAAAAAAAAAAAAAACGAAATGGAGGGGATAAATAGTACTTAAACAAAAAACTAGGTAGTGATTAATTGTTATTAGTACCTATTAGAAGTGGTGAAAGCAAAATCAGTCCAACCAAGGGCAGGACCTTGCCATTTGAGAATCCGACCATCAGCCACACAAGTGTAGGGCCCTTCTCCACTGGGATCAAAAGCTAGGTTCTCTGGTCCTAAAGCTCCAGTTACTTGTATAATCTCTGCTTTGTGAAGCTGGTCATGGGACCCAGCAATTGTTGATGGTGCAAAGAGACTGAGAGTTTTATTGGCTGGGTTTAACAGACCCAAGATGATTGAAAGCACTGCTACTGTTGCTGCTATAGTCACTCTAAACTTCGAGTGCATGATTTTTTTTTTTTTTTTTAAAAAAAAAAAAAACTGAAAATGGGCTTTCAAATTGAGATGAAATATTGGAGTGAGAGTCTCTCTATCTATCTGTGTTTCCAAAGTACAAATGTACAATATGTTAACTGTGTGTGTAGGGGACTGGTCATTGGTTGTTGGGAAGCAGTTGAAGCTCGTGGCACACGTGCTGCCTATTTCAGCAAGTCTCACACAAAACTATTATATATTTTGTTATGTGTAAGGGATGCTGCATAGGACGGACGCGGGAGATACATTCTCCTAGATATAGTCTTTTAAGTGGTTATATACACACACTTCGTAATAAATTTAAAATGCAGAATGCATATCTCTTCTTCTTGTTGAAATTTTACAACCCACTTCGACCTATATATAGTTCAAGGTGGTGACTGGTAAGTGTCCAATTAGAATAGATGTTTTGTGTTATGTCTTTCGAGAGAACAAATACCTCTAAATTTGAACAGACTAATTCGAGAAAGTTTAGATCAACACTAGCTAACAATTTGTAACTTAAAAAAGCATGACTCCTTTTATTTATTGTCAAAATATGGATTTATACAGAATAAGCTTTATTAATTAGGTAAACTAGTTGCTAATCCGTGCGATGTACGGGATAGTTAAATTTAAAATTATATATATTTAAAAAAAAACAAATAGAGAGTCCTATATGAAAAACTATTAATTAAAAGTTAATAGAAAAATTATTTTATAATTTAAAATAGTTTCCCATAGGTATTGTATAGATATCAACCAAGTATGATGCTTATGTTAAATATTAAAAAAAAAAAAAGAAAAAAAGAGAGAGACCGTAATGGTGGGCGGTGGCTACTTTTGTTTTATTATTTATTCAAAAAAAAAGAAGATTTTGATAGGATATGAACAAATAAATTGTAGTGATTGTAATCAAATTAAGATTTTTATCAATTTAGAAATTATAGGAGAAGAATATAAGACTTAAAAAATTATAAAATACAATTTTGTTAAAAAATTAAAAAAATGATAATTTATCAAAAAGAAAAAGAAATAGAATTTGATAGGATATGAACAAACAAATTGTAGTAGAAAAATTTAGATTGTAATTAAATTAAGATTTTTATCAACTTAGAAATTACAGGAGAAGAAGATAAGACTAAAAAAAATTATAAAATACAATTTTGTTAAAAAATTATAAAATGATAATGATGTGGTAAGCTCTGGAGAGATCAACAAAAAGTCAAAGATTTCAGTTTTATATGTGTGTATATATATATATATATATATATCAACCACTAAACATATTATTTATGTAAATTATCCCAAATAGTTGAATGCTTAATAGTTTAATATTTGACAAAAAATATTAAAAATAATAATATAAAATATTATTTAAAAAAAGTGTGAATCTATCGGTGGCTTTAGACCACTGTTTGGGTGTGAGACTGGTTTTTTACATTACTTTTTAAGTTCAGTAGGTTTAGAGTAGTAGACTTACTCGTAGGTTTAATAGATGGACACAACTGATTAAAACTTTCTATATTGACATCCTCCATTAAAATATCACAAAGGGTTATGCTAATGAGTGCCCTTAAGGCACTAGTTAATAATTCATTTTAGGAAAGTTTTGATACCTTTTTTCCAAAAAGTTAATTTTTTTTTTCCTATAAAAACTTTCTTTAAATAAATTATTAACTGGTGCCTTAAGGGCACTCGTTAGCATTTCCCTATTACAAAATACATTTTCTTTAAATGGTAGAATAAATAATTTTGTATACGAACACAATTATAATAGATGCCCATTGATAGTGTCATAATTATTGAATTCTTTATTTAGAAAAAAAATAAAATAGAGAGAATATCATAATTTATTGAATTAATTTATTTGAATCAATAATATATATATATATATACATATATATCATTATTTATCCATACCAATTAAAAATGAGTTAGGTACATAATATCCCACTTACCAAGGAATTAGCCTAAGTTATAAGTAGTTTAGGCGATTCCTAAGCTTTGTGGAGAGAGAGAGAGAGAACCCAAATTTATTATTAAGAAAAGGGGGGCCCCGGGGGGGGGGGGGGGTGTGGGGGGGAACACTTTCCCCTTCTATGTTTAGGGTAGTTCACAATTCCATTATTAGGTTCAAGACACCAGAAAACCATACTTAAAATTTGTTGCTCCTACCCAAGAAGTAAGTATTAGCCCACGAAACCCAGGAGTTAGACTCTGTTCAACTCGAGAAGTGGGTTAATTTCTACCCCATGTATGTGCAATTTTCATGATGCGTGCATGGGTGGACTAGCTCTTTTGGGATTTGATTCTACTTATTCGACAAGCATAATTAAAAGAATGGCAATTGTAAACATCCCATTTTGTATCCATATGACTTAAGTCCACATTCCCAATCACAACTATGAATTTCACTATGAATTTAATTAATATGACCCATTAATCACACTAGTTATGTGAGAGGAGAAAGTACTAAATTGCTATATTCTAAAGGAACTAATCTCTAGGTCAAGAAACTAGACACAATCTTGATGACATAATTTGATGGACAAGCTCATTAATTATCTTAATCTTCTTTTGGACTGGAATTGGTGCATGGTCACCCATGAAAACGTGGACTAGAAAATTAATTTTTTAATAAATCTTAACTTCACCACCTTGAGCTCTAATGACTGGTACCAGTGGGACCGAGGCAAGGATATCGTGAAAAATGATGGAAGTGATGAAATTGAAAGGCATAATAACAAGACAAACATAAACTATAAGATTAAAACAGTCAAATTTCAGAATATTAAAGAATTAACTTACTTGAAACACTTGGATTTCATTGCTTGAAAAAGAGTACACTTCACGGGGTTCTACGAAAATAACACTCAAAAAAGTGAAGAGAATACGCTTGACTTGAGGATGGAACACAAGGAATGCTATTTGAATTCTCTGGTAAGGGAACTCGGCCTTCCACTTGAACTTGGAGTAGCTTGTTATATAGGCTTCAAAAAAAGCATCATTGCCTTGAATATATTCTCATGAAGCTATTGTTGTGAATTATTTCTAGAGCCCTGTGGCTTGGAGCTACCTTAGTTATTGACTACACAAAGACTTAACCATTAAAAGACTTGAATAGCTTGACGGATTTGCCACACGTACACACTTTAATGGATTCAGTGCACTGGATCCAACCCTTGTCACTTGTCAATCCAAGGTTGTCAAATTTAGATCAGACCAGACAGTCCGACCTGGTTACCCATGACAATAACCACTGAACTGGTTGGATTCCTTGTGTTAAGCTTGAAATTTATATTTTATTTATTTAATTTGAAAAGATTAATAGTTTTGTATTTAATTTTATCACTATTTACTTAATAGTATTTTCTAAATTTATTTTTGTTCTAGAATTATGATTTTACATCAATAAATATAAATATGAAATTTGTAAATTTATGTTAAAAATAATTTTATTCTAAAATTAAAATGCTTTTTATTTGAAAGATTAATAAACACAAATTTTTAAAGCTTGTTTATATTTATTATTTTCTATTTACTTTATAAAAATAACAAAAAATCATTTGAAAGTTGTTTTGATTGCTTTATATTTTTTTAAGGGTAAATTTTCATAGTTTTACACATTCAATACATTTATTTGTATTTTAACTAATATTAAATTAATTTTGACGTTATCACAGTTTGACCTCGGTTAAATCTCAGTTTGACCTTAAAAACCTTGAACATCTCTCTTCTCTGGTTCTTTGAACGGACCAGGTCTAAAAACCACTTGTCACGTACTTCCTTAAAAGACAATGCTTTTTTTTTTTTTTTTTGATAAACTAAAAATACAATGCATTTGAAATTTAAATAGACATTGATGAATATTAATATATGCCCACAAGCGAACAGTGGAGCATGGTTCCTTTTCTTTTGTTCTTCCTAATTCTTCTTTTGGTTCCTCTGCATCAGTGTTGCATATTGCTTTTAAGGGGACTGTGAAATGGCATTAATAAACTGAGACAATTATAATTTTGAGGAACCAATATATTAGAAGTTGGATAGAGATGGCCTTTATATGAATTACTAATGGAGGAGCTATGATTAAAATATTCAAAAAATATTTGGGTAAAGCACGTATTTGGTCCCTATCTTATATACCATATTTCAATTTGGATTCTAACCTTTCAATTGTGTCAATTTGGATCCTAACCTTTTAGTACCATGTCAATTTAATCACTGTCATTGTCTTTTTGATAAAAATTGATGATATGGCAAACGACCAAAATAAAATTTTAATGTATAGGGACCAAATTGACATAACTAAAAGGTTAAAAACCATTAAAATATGATGTATAAAATAGATACCAAATACCTATTTTACCCAAAATATTTTAAGGCAGCACCAACGTTCTTCATTTCCTTTCAAATAAATGATCCACCAATAGTTTTAGTTGACAAGCACTATTACGTAAATTTCAAAGGGATGAGCATTACTGTGACAATCTCTCACAACACTCGATAACTACTCAATGTGGGCTGGCTGCTGAGTTTCATTTGGGATCAAAACCCATATCATATGCCATGAGATCCGCTATAGATAATTCGTATTCATTTTCCACATTTCTCATAGCCAAGCCCAAACAGAATTTCTCCCCCAAAAAAAAAAAAAAAAGCCCCAAACAGAAATAACCAAACCATAATAAATAATAATTCCTCGAATCCATATGCTTGGTTTGATTAAGTTGTACTTTTAAAACAAAATTGAGATTTTAAAAAATTATACCTAAAAAATAAGTCAATTTTCCATTTGTTTCAACATTAATATTTTCTAAAAAATGAATTATTTTTCAAAAAGTATTTTTTTAAAAAACTATCTTTTTTTTTAATATTTGGTAGCTGCCCCCCTTTTTTTTTTACAAGATAGAAATTTTATTCTAACCTAATCTAAGTGTATATGTATGTGAAGTTCCCTCCTGGAGACTTAAACACCGGCCCTTACCCCCCACACTCCACAAGCACTTATACTTGTAGACTAACCATTGCACTAAGGGTGTGCGGTGGTTTTTGGTAGCTACCTTAAAATAAGTTGGAAAACTATTTTTTTTACTTTCCTTATTTAGCTTAGTGTAAGATAGAATTGTTTTCTATAAAATTTTGAGAAATACTATATCCACAACATTTTTCACAACAAATCCTAAATGGTAGGTTGTAATTGGTTATTATGAGTGGGCAAAAAAGTAATTTAAATTGTGAATTCAAATTTAAACCAATAACAACTTACCACATGTAATTTATTGTGAAAATGTTGTAGATGTAGCACTTCTCTAAAATTTTAATGGAAAACAATTTAATTTCCCTCCAAGCTAAATATATAAGGAAAATTAAGAGCTAATTTTTCTTTGAACAATTTTTTTTCTAATATTACCAAACACGGGATAACACAGGAAACTATCTTTACATAAGATTTATCATCAAAACAAATGGAAAGGTGAGTTTGGTTCAGCTCATTGATTTTGGGCTTTTTGTAAAAGTGGCGATTTGCAATTGCTACTCAGAGAATGTAAGAGCATCAACAATGGGACTTGTAAATGTCATATGCCACTAGTATTTAGCATCTAAAGCCTTAAAAGCCCCCAACAGCCGGACTTGCAAAATCATCCCATTGCAAAAAAAATTTACAATTTTGCTATAGTACCATCTTACATATAAGATGGTACTGTAACAGTATTGTATAACAAAAATTAGTTTTTTATTTGTCTGATGCTTCTTCTCTCTCCTCTCTCTCTCATTTCATTTCACTCTCTCTCTCCAATTTCTCTCTACTTCGTTCTACTCTCTCCTCTTCAAACCCGAAACCCATGGTTGGTTATAGTACCATGGTTCTTGGAGGCCACAACAGCAGCTAGCAATAGATGATAGAGAACAAGCCACTTACAGTGACAAAGCCTCATCACCACCATTATCACCAAATATGAGAGCTAATGTGGGTTTTGCTTTAGAAAGAGTGATTTGAGAGAAAACGGAAGGGAAAGTAAAAGGAAAGATTGTTTTAAGAAAAAGGGGTTGGTTCTTTGTGGGAACGGAAAAATCATGGGAGTGAAAATCCTTTTTCCTTGAAAAGTGTAGGCAGGATAGTGATGAGTGAAGTATATGACAGAGGTTAAACGGATTGTGAAGTGGTGGTCCCAAGTAGCCGTTTGTTGGATTTCTTTTTACTAACCTTGGATCGGAGTGAGGGCTGGGCTTGGATCAGAGTTAGGGTGGTGGCGTTGTTTGATGGTGGTTTAATTTTGTTTTGGTTTGACGGTGGTTTAACGGTGGTGGCGTTAAGCCCATGAGAGACCTTGCTGGTTTTTTTTTTCCTTATTTGTTATTGTGCTAGAGGTTGAGGGAGAGAGACGAAAAGGAAGAGAGAGAGAGAGAGAGAGAAATAGTAAAAAAAATAATAAAAAGAAATATTTAAATAAACTAGAAGAAAAATAGAGTTTTGGGATGTTGGGTGTATTGAAAAATGGTATGGTATAATTGATAAAGTGGCTTTTTGGGATGGTAAAATAGGATGGGATGAAATTTCTAGTTGTGGATGCTCTAACGTGGAAAGCACTTACATCATGTTTACAAAACTAAAAGGCATGATTTCAAAATTTTACCAAAAGCCTAAAAAGTGGCAATTTCAAACTACCAATGTGATTTTGGCTCAAAGACTAACTAATTTTTAAATTAAGCCATTGCAAATATGAAAGACCAACAAAAATGCAATTACAAGCAACAATTACAACTAAATAAAATAAAAAGTTTCAAAACCACTCTAGTTTGGGAATTATTATCTTGTTTGGAAGTTTAAAGGAAATCACATTTTAGTATTTTACTATCTGCAAGCTAAGCAGCATGGGTAAGAAGAACTAATTATTTCTTTTAGTTTGGGTTTTTCTTTATAATATTTTTGATAAGCTTTTAGGGTGGGTTTGAAACTTAAATCTAATGTGTTTCATATACTACTTTAATTAAATTTACTAAATAGATTTTTTAATAAGTCATTATGCTAAATTGCTAATTAGTTACTACCTAGTAAATTTATATAAGAGAGTTAAATGAAAAGAAAAGATGGCTTAAAAAAAGTAAAGGAAAGAGAAAACACCTCGTCTATACTTTTCTTTTTCTCTTCTAGGTACATAAGCCTTCTCGGTGTGTTTTCCATCCTGTTCTTTTAAAAATTTGAACCAAATGATGTCACATTACTTTCTTTTTTTTTTTTTTTGAAAAAAAAGGGGGGACTCACATGTGCAGTCATTATCTCATGCCCCAAGGTATAGCTGGGTAAGCCCAAGGAGGATACCACCAGCTCGAAAGTGGAGCTTAGAGACCCTGTCCCCACACAAGCCGCATTGGTTTTTAATCCACACATTGAAATTGTGTAACCCACACAACGCGGGCATGGGGTGTCGAACCTGGGCACCTGATGGGGACACAACAGCTACTTACCACCTAATGATATCACATTACTTAATAATTATGTATCCAACCTCATCAACTAGACGGAGCAGGGGCGGCGTTATGTGGAGTTCAGGGGGTTCAAATGAACCCCCTGAGCTGGCATTTTTTTATATTATAATATATAATATATAATATTTTTAATATTAATTTTTGATTTGTTCCTCTTAAAATAAAAATTTGAACACCCTGACCCTAAAATATTTTTTAGTACAATTGAAATAATCTTAAATACGATCTTTTTAACAATATTTTAATCTTTTTAAACACACAAAAAAAACCTAACAGCAAAAGTAAAAAAAATTTCATCTTAAACCTAAAAAAAAGCCTATTTAGATCTTAACAAATTTGAAATAAACTAATAGAAAATTCTTAGTTTACATTGTATATATAAGATTTACATTGTCTCTAAACAAATGTGTATTGTACATTTTTTGCAAATTTGTATAATATTGCACACATTTGTTTAATCTACAATATAAACTTTACATTGATAGTACAATATTAACATATCATTGTCCTAAACTAATAGATAAAAGCATTTTAAATAGTAATAACTAAAGTTCACTTAATGAAAATAATTAATATGTTCATTGTATTAAAAATAATGTGCTAAATGAACTTATAGTTTATCTTTTATTCTTTTACTCATGCATACTATGGTCAAATTTGTAATAAGAAAACTTTGTAAAGCACAAAATTCATCTCTTATCCAAAATACATCTTCTTGTTGACCCCCCTAGAAAAAAATCTTGGAGCCGCCACTGAGACGGAGGGATAAAATTCACACGCATAACAAACTTGGTAGATTCTTGTAAACAATAAGATGCCAACTGCCAAACAAATCATACATTGTAAATAGATTAAAAATTTAGAATGCTCTTGAATTATTGACTCTTTTGAATTATTTACTGTTTTTTAGATGGTCATGAAGTTGTAAATATACATGTAATATAAGAACACTTAAGAATGTACTCGTATAGATCTCTATATTCTGTAGAGCAAGAATACGAAAATATTCTTTTAAGCCTTGTTGCGAACTCTCATTAAGTACTTTCATGTACACTGTCATTAAATATTAAACCAACTGAATTGGTAGTAAGTTAGTTTAAAAGCTGAACAAATTTTTTATTTTTTTGAGAAATAAAAGTTGAACAAAATTTGATATAATGTATTTGATCAAAAGTAGGTGGAGCTACATTACATAGCTAATTATTTGGTTCTTTCTATATGAATAACTTAGCTTTGAATGTCTTCTCAAAAAAAGAAAAAAAAGAAAAGAAAAAGAAAAACCTAAGCTTTGAATGCCTCTTTCTTTTTGTTGTTGTAAGTATTAAAAATAAATAAATAAATTCAAGTTTAACGGTTACACGTTCTTTTAATCTAACAAATTATATCTATTAATATAAATTATCTAATCTTGTACGATTATCTATCAATATCAAGCATGCAAGAATTCAGTTATTACTACAGCAAACATGGGTTTCACAAACTCGAATTTCAAAATACTGATAAATCACTAATTATTTCATAAACAGTGATAGAACATTAATAATTTCAGCCAAATATGATTTTTAGTCATTTTCACCATTATTAACACAAGGATGTGTTTAAACTTTAAATTCAATTAATATTTAAGAAGTAATATTTTCCAACATTTAAAAAAAAAAAACTTTTACATATATCTTGTTATAATCACATACCACTATCGATAATCGATCAATATGCTGCGTGCAATGATTTTTGTTGATTAACAAATGAAGGTGGCCAAATCCAACTAAAATTTTAGAAATCATAAAATTTTTAATATGAGAAATCAATAAGAATTATTTATTTATGGATCTTTTGCTATCAATATGGATCCATCAGCATGCGGAAGTTACTCTACTGTCTGATGGATCTTAGTGTTTATTACTATAGTTGTACTTATTCAGTTCTTCATTCTTATCCTAAAATGCGATGGGTGCTCGCTGGATACGACCATACGGGCAACAACTTTAGTGGGCACCCTTTTCAGTACAACTAGGTGATGTCCTAATGACTATTTTAGAATTTCATTCGAAATTATTTTTATATATTTTAAGACTTGCATATAATATTTATTTTGTTGTATCATATTTATATTTGTCCACAATATTATTGAATACTTTAAAGATTGATTTTCTTAATTTATTTTTATTTTTATTTTAAAAAAATTGTATAACACTATAGGACTATAACATATTATAATATAAGCAAAACTTAGGTACAGTACCTTATATTTTCCTTTTAAATTTAAGTCATATTTATAAAATATACAGCTCAGCAAACGGCGTTACAAGGAATTGCCATCTTTTTTTTTCTTTTCTTTTCCCCTACTTTTTCTCATTTTTTCCCTCCCGTGCGTGAAAACCATATAACTTCAAACACTTTCACCCTTAATTTCCCAAGAAACAAACAGATTTCAAACAAAAATTTTGGCTAAAACTCAACAAATTTCTAGTAAGACCCCTTCACAACCATGCTTCGCATTGATTTTGGCCACCATGTGTGGAGGCAGAGTGGTTTCACTTTTCACGCACATGAAACCCCATGCTTTTATAGAGAACCAGGCAAAGAGAATGAAGAAGACAGCGGGGCATGGCAGCTGCAGAGGGGTTAGTGGGGGTCAGTTGAAAGGAACAACTCTTAATCACTTTCTCTCATTGTGTTTCCGTTGATCTAGGTTCACTTTATCGATCCATGGCTTGAATTTTTGGTTAATGGCCTTGCCCCTTATTTCGTATGATTAGTTGATCAATAATGAGAAGAAACTTTTTTTGAGAGAGGAAGTTGGATTGCCACTGTTGGGTAAGTAATAAAGAGGTGAGGGTTTGAATAAAAAGCCAAAGAAATATTAATCTTCAATTGGTGGGGCAAATTTGAAATCCTAAAAAGCCAAAGAATAAAAAGCCAAAGAAATATTAAAAACCTGATCATGTCTTTGAAGGAGGAGACTTAGATGAAGAAGTTTGGTGGGGCAGATTTGAAATTTGAAATTATGTTTTAACACCTGTTTGCTGAGTTGTAGATTTTATACACATGGCCTAATTTTAAGGGAGGAACCTATGGTATTGCATCTAAGGTACTGTACCTAAGTTTTGCCCTTTTGGCCTTATAATATTTATTGTTAAAAGTAAATTTTATTTTTTAAATTGATTAAATGATTTTGAAATCTATAAATAAGAATTTAAATCATAAAGTACTTTTATATCCTTAAATCATATAAATTTAAGCAACTTTCCAAACACTTCCTCAATCACTTTATTTTCACAACCAAATATGGAGACTTCAATTGCAAACACTTAATTCATTATCTCAATGAAATTAAGGAAATCATTTGTAAGTATCAACATAAAGAGAATGTGATTAAATAAAGAAAATGGATTGTTCAAAATGAGTTACAACTTGCAAGTGGGTTGGGTTACAAGTCGGGTTGATTGGGTATTTTTTCACATTCAGAAAAAAAAAAAAATCTTCATCTTTCTTTCAATACAATAAGAGAACAATAGCAAATTGCTCAAAAATAAAATTTAATAATACATAAATTTTTAAGTTTACACAATTTATAATTCACTAATGATATTATGTTACAAAAGACGGGGGGAAAAAAAACTAAATATTGTGGAACATAATTTTTTCTTCTTCTTTTAGCTTAAGTAATTCACCACTAAAGACTATAGATACTCAATGTGCATGTGAAACTATGAAAACTAAATATTGTAAACAATACATTGATATGTGGAAAAAAAAAATCACTTTAAAAATGTGTCACATTTGGGTCAAATATATGTTGACCCAACTTGACTTATTTAGCAGGTTGGGTATAGGCTGACTTGATTTTATTTTAGGTTTTCTTTAGGTTTGGGTTGGGTTATCGGATTCGGGTCCAATTTTGTCAAATCTAGCCCTTTTGTGCTTGCTTCAACAAAATAAATGAAAAATTACTCATTTCAACCTTCTCATTATCTAATTATTTCTCTTTTCTCACTAACTAAATAATATCATGTTATGAGATTCAGTTAGTTCAATTAGTAAAGTTTTTAATTCTTGAATAAGAGATTTAAGGTTCAATTCTCGCCTACATTAAAAACTTACTAATATTTTAGTTTGATGATAAAAAAACTATCATTAGAAGTAGACGTTATAAATTAAAATATAATATTAAAAAAACTTATCAACAAACGATATTTTGTCCAATCACTCATAAATTCATTGGTGATTAGGTTTGACAAAAATACATCTATACTAAAAAAATAAAAATAAAGTTTTAAAATATTTTACATGAGCGTTAAACTCTATCTAAAAAAAATAATAACACCATGTCATATAATATAATATTAAAAAAACTTATCTACAAACAATATTTTGTCCAATCACTCATAAATTCATTGGTCATTAGGTTTGACAAACATACATTTATACTAAAAAAATAAAAATAAAGTATTTTACATGAGCGTTAAACTCTCAAAAAAAAAAAAAAAAAAAAAACATCACATCGTATAATATAATATTAAAAAAACTTATCTACAAACAATATTTTGTCCAATCACTCATAAATTCATTGGTGATTAGGTTTGACAAAAATACATCTATACTAAAAAAAATAAAAATAAAGTTTTTGAGTATTTTACATGAGCCCACATAAATCATACCAAATCCCCCAAATCCATTATTTTATTTGCTTTTTTTTTTTTTTAATGAGATTTTCATTTTTGCTAAATTGACTCATGGAATTAATTTCCATTAGCTCTTATAGACAGAAAAATTATACGATCATCACATAACTATTGATGTGAATCAATTGGCGAGTCTTCAATTTGATGGATACCAAAAAAAAAAAAAAAAAAAAAAAAACGCAGAAGGAAACCAAAGCTTCTTCCACAGTACCATTTCCCCCCTCATATATAAAACACAGCCAAACAAGCATATCAAAACCCCCAACGCCTCTTCAAACACCCTAATCCCCTCCCTAAACCCCTAATCCACGCGCCCACAATGCAGGCCACACTGAAACCCCAAACCCCACGCGCCACCTTCCTCATCCCCAGACCCACCACCAAAAATGTCCCCCACAACCACCATAGAAGACTCTTCACCATCCGAGCCACCTTAACCCAACAGCAACTGGATCAGGAAGTGAAGAGGACTATGAAGCTGAACAAGTACAGTGGTCGCATCACAGAACCCAAGTCCCAAGGTGCGTCCCAAGCCATGCTCTTAGGCGTGGGTCTCTCCGAAGAGGACCTGTCCAAACCTCAAGTGGGTATCTCCTCCGTGTGGTACGAGGGTAACACTTGTAACATGCATCTCCTTAAACTCTCCGAAGCTGTCAAAGAGGGTGTACGACAAGCTGGGTTGGTGCCTTTCAGGTTCAACACCATTGGTGTCAGTGATGGTATCTCCATGGGGACCAGAGGCATGTCGTTTAGCCTTCAGTCTAGAGACCTCATTGCTGATAGTATTGAAACTGTGATGAGTGCACAGTGGTACGATGCCAATATCTCCATTCCTGGTTGTGACAAGAACGTGAGTTTCAAACTTCACTAATCGCATTTCTTCTAACATTATTGCATTATTAAGTTAAAATTCAATTTTGTCCTTTAACTTTTATTTCAAATTGTCAAATTTAGTTCAATTTTTATTTTTGTCTGTTAGCAAATAATGCGGTTTAAACATTTTTTTTTTTATTAATATTTTAACTGAAACATTCATGAGACTTGTCATTTAATATATCTTTTTGTTTGATGATTATTATTCTAAAAGAAAAAAATTTAACTGGATTCATTTGCTAATATATTTGGACAAAATGATCAAATTGACTTGATTTGATGAAGTGAGAAACTAAATTGTCAAGGGACTAAATTGAAGGCTTGTTGGGCATGGACTGGATTAGTTGTTTCTTTTCTCATTTTATATTTTTAATGCATGTATATATATATATATATATATATATAAATATTTTTTTTTGCAGATGCCTGGTACAATTATGGCAATGGGTCGGCTTAATCGACCAAGTATCATGGTTTATGGTGGAACTATCAAGGTTTGGGACTTCACTTTTCACAATTTTTTTGATTTTGCTAACATTTGTGTGCGGTTTTTTTTTTTTTTTTTGGGAGACTATTCTCCCGAGTTCATACCAGGAAGAATTGCTTGGGGGTGGCCCCAATATGCTGGTTAGGAATTTTGAAAGCAAGACCTCATAGATGTCATGAGGCCTTGGGAACCATTAGACCAACCCTTTGGGGTTCACTTTTGACTACTTAATAATCAAGTAGGAGTATCAATTATATTTGAACATAAATGGGAATTCTACTAATAAAACATAGAAAAGAATACACTTGATGGGAAATGTTTAAGATTTCTCTGTTTCTGTATTAGTATTTTAATGAATGAGATATGATGATCATATACTGTATACTTGATCACATAGTTTCTGTTATTGTTAACTATTTACTAGAAATGTTTGACCTTTTTGTTCATTTATCCTTATTCAAATTGTAGCTGGTTGGAGAGTAGATGGATTTTAAGGTGCTAATAAAGTATCTTCCTTTGATTGTTTCTATTGCAGCCTGGTCATTTTCAAGGCAATACTTATGATATAGTGTCTGCATTTCAGGTAAGCACGCTAATTTTCAGGTTGATAATTTCTGGGTTCAAGTTATAAATGGTTCAATGATGTGTATAACACAGACATTAATTTTTTTTTTTTTTAACTGTTATTTATTCTTCTTATTCTGCCTCTAGTGTGAAGCCTTTTTTGTCTTGAGTTGAAGCAACTAAGAGTGTTGAAATTTTCTCTATAGGTCCAATAGATAACCGGAATGTTTTATTCTTTTGTCTGCACAGTATTTTGAAACATAAACGTAATTCATTTTATTGTGTTGATTAATCTGGGTATTATAACTTTAGTCATATGAAGGGACAGGTTTGACCTTTTTTGGATTCTCTAGTGTAATCTGATAGTTGCCAATTGTCAACCCAGCTTAGGGAAATTAAGTTCGCAAAACTTCAGCAGATGAAATGCTACTTTTATGCTACATTCTGTAGGATTCTGTGAGTCACAATCCTGTTTCCACAACTAGTTAAGTGAGTCGAAGAAATGCACCAAAGTGTAATAGTCCATTTTCGTTTTGTTTTGTGAAAATTGAAAAAGGCATTGCACCTGTAAAACTAGTACTGAATTGTGTTGTAAGCACTTCTTTAACATCTAAAGATAATATATTAAGATTGCATATATTCAGGCTATGCAGATGTATAATAGAAAGAAATAGACATGGAAAAGAGGGCTGGGCATTTAGCTTGATGTGTCTTTCCCATGTTACATTTGATGTTTCATTACATTAGATATAGGAGTGGCTTCTTGCATGATAAGTTATATGGAAGGTTAGTCTAAATTTAAAAAAAAAATGTATAATTAGAATAAATAAAAATAATGCAGTTTATGGAAACTACTTGCTTTTGCATTTACACTTCATAGGTTGTGTTATGACAACATATGGGTTGTGAAATAGTTGAAAGGAGATATAATTTTTGACTTTAGCAATGTGAATGTGGTATGTTGGGAACTTGGAATCATATTTTTGTACCTTCAGTTCTAAACTCGATGCAAAATCTTATAAGAGATACAAATCACTGACTGTTATTGCATTAGGAGGGAGGGACCGTAACTCATGTAGCTGTGGTTGACTGGGTGTAAATGTATGATATACATGTCCATGCTTAGAAAGGTGCCTTTGTAATGCATGACATATGCTGCTCTATTATCAAAAGCTTCTTTGGAAATCTACAACTTAATAATTAAATATTGATGGCTTAAGTAGCTTTATGCATTATTTGATCAGATTTTGAGGTCATTTAATTAATTTGTTAAATACCTATTTCCATTTGTACTACGTGATTGTGCAGATATGTATAGCCATAGCTTATGAAAAATAAAAATAACATGTTACATTTAAAGGCTGTAACTCGTTCTTCTGTTATCCAAATAATGCAACTTGTTCATTTCTCATCTTAATTTCTGTAGTGCTATGGAGAATATTTAAGTGGATCCATAACTGAAGAGCAGAGGAAGAATGTAATCCGTAACTCCTGCCCTGGGGCAGGTGCTTGTGGTGGTATGTATACAGCCAATACCATGGCCTCTGCTATTGAAGCTATGGGGATGTCTATTCCTTACAGGTGGAAATTTGTCTCTGCCTGATCACTTGAACTGGCATCAATTTGCATAGTTGTTCTTATCTTCTTATTTATTTATTTTCCCCTGAAAGCTCTTCGACACCTGCTGAAGATCCATTGAAGTTGGATGAATGCCGTTTAGCTGGAAAATACCTTTTGGAATTACTAAAAATGGACTTGAAACCACGAGATATTATCACTCCAAAATCCTTACGTAATGCAATGGTTATTGTCATGGCACTAGGTGGCTCTACAAATGCAGTTTTACACTTGATTGCTATTGCAAGGTGAGGAGAGCCTTCAGTACCAACTTTCCAGTGCATACTATTGATTGCATGATATTGAAGTTTCTCATGGCAATATTCTTGGCAGGTCTGTTGGTCTGGACTTAACTCTTGACGATTTTCAGAAGGTCAGCGATGAGGTTCCATTTCTTGCAGATCTTAAGCCTAGTGGAAAATATGTTATGGAGGATGTACACAAGGTTCGCTTTTCAAAAAATATCTTGTCTTGTGCTTTTAATTCACTGCTTCTATTAAAGATGGCAGAAGACACTACTTCTTTTTTGTTTTTTTGTGTGGATAATTTTTTCTTTTTTTAATATACGGTTTGGTTTAATTAGTTTATCTATGTTTGGTTTAATGATTGTATTGATAGATTGGAGGAACACCTGGAGTCATTCGCTACCTTTTGGAGCTTGGATTTTTAGATGGGGATTGTCTGACTGGTACATAAATTTGGGTTTTTGCAGTCATGAGAATATGTACTTTGTTGTAGTGATCTTATTATTAACATAAAGTTATTTTCTTTTTCTAGTTACTGGGAAGACTCTGGCTGAAAATGCAGCAAGTTTCCCTCCCTTGGCCACAGGGCAGGTTTGATGGCTTTGATATTTTATTTATTTATGAGAGCTAATGATTGCAATGTCTTGTTGCTTTTACTATTGATAAACGAAATGTATTTGAATTTTGAAGAAAAACATTTGATGCTGTTATTCCTTTGCTTTTCTATTTTATCTTTATTTTTATTTTTTTTATGCAGGATATAATAAGACCTTTGGAAAACCCCATAAAGAAAACAGGCCATATCCAAATATTATATGGAAATCTTGCACCAGATGGTTCCGTAGCAAAAATCACTGGAAAAGAGGGGCTATATTTCTCTGGTATTATTTTATGTTCTAATTTTGGTCTGTTATTCTTGAAGATGTATGTTATATAGTTCAAGTTTAATGTTTGGTGTGCAAAAATATTTATCACAAAAATGCTCTCCAGGCCCTGCGCTTATCTTTGAAGGAGAGGAATCTATGATCGCAGCTATCTCAAAGGATCCTTTGAGTTTTAAGGTATGTGTTCTAGTCAATATTGTTGTATAATGCTCAAATGGCACCTGATTCCCTTGCAAGAGCAAGGTGGAGGGTAAGATCATGGCTTTAAGGTCCACAAGGTACACATAGAACTTACCAATAAAAAAGGTCAGAACCCAAAGTTGCTCGATTGAATGCAAAGGTTTGGAGAAAACTGGGTTTCTGTTATACCTAATGCTTTGTTGCTTATACTTGCAGAAAGGACTGTTGCCCAAAATGCAGCTCATGTGCTTCATAGTGAACTTGGTTACGAAAATTTTTGCCCCTTCTATCAAAAGTAAAAGGAGAGAAAGGGGGGGGGGGGGGGGGTTGTGGGTGGGAACCTTCTTGTATACATGAGTTTCACCCCCTATTGTATTTTTTCAATGACATGACTTAATTAAAAAAACAAAGAAAAAGAAAGAAAAGACTTGGATTATTAGGCTTGTTTCTTAGTGACAAAAAAGCATCATAGCTGAGCACTGTTCTCCCAGAAATATGATTCTCCCAACTGATCTTTTGCATTAGGAGATCCATTAAAGTGATAAGTATAGTAAAGTACTATTGAATTGTCTGAATTTTAGACATCTGCTAAAGGTTTATTAGGCCGAAAGGACTAATTATTATTCATTTAATCATTTTTTATAATTGAATTTTATTCTTCTTCTTTTTTTCCCCCCAAAGAGATCTCTGAAACCTATTAGATTATCTCTTCTATGTGATCTTCTTTCTGCATGTTCGTTTACATACTGCACTGATTTTTCTTGTATTATTTTGTTCACTCAGTTGAAAAAAAGTATATGGATTTTGGAACAGAAAAAAATTTCCCAATTCTGTTTCTAGGTGCTGAGTGTTTACCTTTAGGTCTTCTCTAAAATCTACGTGCTTCAGTAATGCGTATATGTTACATGCAGACCAGTATAATATCCTTTGTCTGCCAAAAACTCGTGATATGTAGTTTCGGTGGTCTTCTTTAAGGTGCTTCCACATATAAATTCTTGATTTCTTACATTAATAAATATCATATTGCTGCCAATGAGCTATAGCTCAATCGGCGCTTCTTAGTTCCTCGACCCATAATAATGGGACGAAGGGTGAGATCATGGGTTCAAGACCCACTATAAAAAATATAAAAAATTTCATATTGTCTGTATTTTTTTGATTCCTAGGTTTTGCTAATCTACATTCTGCAAAATTTGAAAATTATTTAATTGCACCACGTGTAATGCTTTTTCCTGTGATATTTATCCTGCAATTAACTTATAGGCAATTCTCCATTACATCCAATGTAAGTTAGCAGCATTCTTCATGGACTTTCTAGGATTATCTTTTCTGGTTTTTCATTTGTGCAGTAACAAGATGTTACCATGGAAGTTGGAACTCGGATGTCATGATGGGATACCTAATTTATTGTTTATGTTTGTCATATTCCAGGGAAAGGTAGTTGTTATTAGAGGAGAGGGGCCTAAGGGGGGACCGGGCATGCTTGAAATGCTAACACCAACAAGTGCAATAATGGGAGCAGGTCTTGGGAAGGTATGGTTTTATTAAATCTAAGTTTTGCCTTATGGACAAAATTTTCCTCCAAACAGTTAGGAGAAGCATTCCTCCAAATTAATACGTAGCAACTCAATTAATGATTCGTGTATGTTTTTAATCACATCACTTATTTAATAGTCATGTGCCTTGTTCAAATGACTTAATAGGCCATGCGATAAAAATGCACTTGGATGATCGTCATTTGGGGAAAACTGTCCCTGGCTTATTCTGTTCTTCAGTTCTTGTCATAAACTGTGTCAAATCTTTAGCCTAAAGTTTTCTAGATCGTGAGACTTCTTAAAATAAACTTTACTTTGTTGTGTTCAAATTATAGTGATCTTAATCAATAAAGTGACTTGAAGGTCCTGAATCTGTTTCAATCCCTATGAATTGGTTACTTTTAGATATAACTACAACCTTCTCTCTCATCTGTTGTTATTATCTTTTTATAAATAATGCACCTTGAGATAAGTGTTGTTTCCTGAGAGTGATGTTTCTTTGGATTCTGCTTTTGAATGCTACAGGATGTTGCTTTGTTGACGGATGGTAGGTTTTCAGGAGGTTCACATGGATTTGTTGTTGGCCACATATGCCCTGAAGCACAGGTGCACTATCTTTTTATTCATACTAGAAAGATAACAACAGAAAATAAATAACAGAGTTCAATTATTTTTTCCTTTTTGAGGAAATAAAAACCAACAATTTTTCTTCTTTAAAAAAGAAAAAGTATGACCTACAATACTAGAATTCATTGCGAATTGTTTACAGGAAGGTGGTCCAATTGGTTTAATTGAAAATGGAGACATCATCAACGTTGATGTTCAGAATAGGAGAATAGACGTTCAGATAACAGATGAGGAGATGGAGAGGCGAAGAAAGCAATGGACTCCGCCTGCTTTCAAGGCTAAGAGTGGAGTTCTCTACAAGGTACAAGAGATTCTGCATTGACATCCATATTTTTTGTGACTTCTTGTTGCATATTTTAAAGAAATAACATATTGTTTCTTTCCAGTACATCAAGAATGTACAGCCGGCTTCAAGGGGATGTGTGACTGATGAGTAGTAGAGAGGACATATTATTGATGCCATATAGAGTGTGCACAGCAAGCTTGAATTAGTACGGTGCCATAAAACTGCATCGGGTACCATATTGCGGCTCCTTTAGGGTATCTATCTAGCTCTAGGTTGTCAATTTCATTGTGTTTTTTAATTGTCTTGAGAACTAGTTATTCTCCCCCTTTTGCAGGGCAGTTGAGGAGTTTTATTTTTGTGTGGTTTTTGCTTATTGCGTTTATGGTTTTTTTCCCCTAAGTATGGATTTTGTATTCACTTGCTTTGAAGCTAATCAACTTCATTGCTTTGTGAATTTTGTTTTTCTCTTCCTTCGCTGCTCTACCATTTCTGGTTTTCTTTTCCTCCATATGCCGTGAGCAAGAGATACCATACCCTTCCAAACACAGGCTAAATCTGGCCCCCACCCAAAAAAAAAAAAAAATCAGGTAGGCACAATTTCATTGGTCAATTGAGATGGAAATCATTGGCTCATGAAAATCCTTGGAAGTTGAAACAAATTTTTATTAACAAAATTGGATAAGTGATATGTTAAGTTCCTTGGCACCAGGCGGAACACATAAATGCAATTCACAATTTCTACCTATTCCAAACTTGTCTTTTAATTTTTCACTAGAAAATTAGATCTCCACTAAATCTGATAGAGATTGAGAAGAATGCCACTGAATGGTGAGGTGAGGGGTGATGATGAGGTTTAGGAGGGATGGTGATGGGCAAGATGTGCTTGAATTTGTTGGAAATTTGATATTTGATTGATGATTAGGGACTTTTGGACTTCAAGACCCACTCTTGTGAGAATTGCATCTTAAGCAAACCAAAATTATTCGGGCTTCTTCCTGGTAACAAATCTCATGGAATATCAATTGTGGATAAATACTCCTAAATTAAGGGACTCGCAAGAAGGTATCACTTAATTTTTCATAAGAAAATATGAGGTTTATTAAATTAAAAATAAACTATATTGGTCCAAAAATGAAAACATGTGGCATTATTATCGAAAGAAAGAAATATAAATTAAATTGTTATGATCCTAATTACAATCTAACTAAATAAAATTATAAAGGAATAGTTACATGGATATGTCACCTAATCTATATTTTTCAAAGGCTACAACGGTCAATCCAAACAATTTTATTCAATTAATTTACATACACCAATAAAAGAGAACAAAAAAATATGGTGCGAAAGTATAATTAACAATAATAATAAAAATTATAATCCTAAAGCAAAACATAACGAAATTCACAACCATTGTTGAAACAAATAGTAAGCTAACCATAATTTTAGTAAACAAACTATCTAAACATAAAAGGGTATGACTGTATGAGGATAGTGTAGGGGCTCATTTTTCGGAGGTGGGCCCCCGACAATGAATTTGTAGAGAGTGGGGTAAAGGGTTTGGTTCCGGCCGGTTCTTCGCCAGTCTTCCTTCAACTTTTCGTTTATCGCACTTCGCTTGAGGTTGCTCCTCGGCCGGCGTCCGAGGAGGCCCCCCTTCACAAGGAGGGTTCTTTGCCTTATATACGCCCTTTAGCTCGATCCCGGCCTTACAGCTGTTGGCCATCCGGGCTACTGATTCAGGACTTGTCCCATCAGACAGGTTCCTCACCATACTGGGGGTTGCTGCCACCAAGGTTTCTCAGCGAAGGGTCTTGTCATCATTAATGTAGCCTGGAGGATCAGGCATACTCGTTAAGTGTGGATGTGACCACCTGTTCTAGGTCTACCCCCTACCTGGATTAGACTAGGTGTGCCGAGGAGGGGTGTGTCCTCGGCTTGGGTCTTGGAAGAACTAAAACACTTAGGTCGACCATCTGGGGAGATTGCCCTCCTCGGCTTGGGCCTTGGGCCAGCCTAAAGGTGGGCCGGGGGTTTTGGGCCTTCGAGCCCCACAATAGCCCCTAAAAACCCTGCTGCACGTCTCCTCGGACGGGGAGGAGGGTTTTGCAAACCTCGGACCCTATGTTCCGGAGGGCCTTCAGCCGGCTGGTTCTTCCTTGAGTGGCTGGCTCGACCCTTAGGCTCCTCAATAGGCAGTTAGTTTCTTCACGGGAATAGGTCCTCAGACCGAGCAGCACCTTGGCTCCGTCGTAAATAGCTAGCTCCCCGTAGGCTTGAGTCCGCAGACCATGCAAGACCTAGGTACAGTTGCTGCCTTCAGTACGAGTGGCCAGCTCCCCGTAGGCTTGGGTCCGAGGACCATGCAAGTCCTAGGTACAATTGCTGCCTTAAGTACGAGTGGCCAGCTCCCCGTAAGCTTGAGTCCGAGGACCATGCAAGTCCTAGGTACAATTGCTGCCATCGTTTCCAAGTGGCTAGCTCCCCATAGGCTTGAGTCCGTAGACCATGCAAGACCTAGGTACAGTTGTTGCCTTAAGTACGAGTGGCCAGCTCCCCGTAGGCTTGAGTCCGAGGACCATGCAAGTCCTAGGTACAATTGCTACCATCGTTTCCAAGTGGCTAGCTCCCCATAGGCTTGAGTCTGTAGACCATGCAAGACCTAGGTACAGTTGCTGCCTTAAGCACGAGTGGCCAGCTCCCCGTAGGCTTGAGTCCGAGGACCATGCAAGTCCTAGGTACAATTGCTGCCATCGTTTCCAAGTGGCTAGCTCCCCAATGGCTTGAGTCCGTAGACCATGCAAGACCTAGGTACAGTTGTTGCCTTAAGTACGAGTGGCCAGCTCCCCGTAGGCTTGAGTCCGAGGACCATGCAAGTCCTAGGTACAATTGCTGCCATCGTTTCTAAATGGCTAGCTCCCCATAGGCTTGAGTCCGTAGACCATGCAAGACCTAGGTACAGTTGCTGCCTTAAGTACGAGTGGCCAGCTCCCCGCAGTCTTGAGTCCGAGGACCATGCAAGTCCTAGGTACAATTGCTGCCATCGTTTCCAAGTGGCTAGCTCCCCATAGGCTTGAGTCCGTAGACCACGCAAGACCTAAGTACAGTTGCTGCCTTAAGTACGAGTGGCCAGCTCCCCGTAGGCTTGAGTCCGAGGACCATGCAAGTCCTAGGTACAATTGCTGCCATCGTTTCCAAGTGGCTAGCTCCCCATAGGCTTGAGTCCGTAGACCATGCAAGACCTAGGTACAGTTGCTGCCTTAAGTACGAGTGGCCAGCTCCCCGCAGGCTTGAGTCCGAGGACCATGCAAGTCCTAGGTACAATTGCTGCCATCGTTTCCAAGTGGCTAGCTCCCCATAGGCTTGAGTCCGTAGACCATGCAAGACCTAGGTACAGTTGCTGCCTTAAGTACGAGTGGCCAGCTCCCCGTAGGCTTGAGTCCGAGGACCATGCAAGTTCTAAGTACAATTGCTGCCATCGTTTCCAAGTGGTTAGCTCCCCATAGGCTTGAGTCCGTAGACCATGCAAGACCTAGGTACAGTTGCTGCCTTAAGTACGAGTGGCCAGCTCCCCGTAGGCTTGAGTCAGAGGACCATGCAAGTCCTAGGTACAATTGCTGCCATCGTTTCCAAGTGGCTAGCACCCCATAGGCTTGAGTCCGTAGACCATGCAAGACCTAGGTACAGTTGCTGCCTTAAGTACGAGTGGCCAGCTCCCCGTAGGCTTGAGTCCAAGGACCATGCAAGTCCTAGGTACAATTGCTGCCATCGTTTCCAAGTGGCTAGCTCCACATAGGCTTGAGTCCGTAGACCATGCAAGACCTAGGTACAGTTGCTGCCTTAAGTACGAGTGGCCAGCTCCCCGTAGGCTTGAGTCCGAGGACCATGCAAGTCCTAGGTACAATTGCTGCCATCGTTTCCAAGTGGCTAGCTCCCTATAGGCTTGAGTCCGTAGACCATGCAAGACCTAGGTACAGTTGCTGCCTTAAGTACGAGTGGCCAGCTCCCCGTAGGCTTGAGTCCGAGGACCATGCAAGTCCTAGGTACAGTTGCTGCCATCGTTTCTAAGTGGGCCCCGAGCATGAGGACACAGTGTTTACCTCTTTGGGCAACTCAGTCTCACGTCGGGTAGAAGTCCCTCCCCCTAACCCCTTGCAGGCTGCTGGAACAAGAGTCATTGTACCACTGCTGCACAGTTGCCTCCAATAGGAGTTTGTCCTCGGATCCGAGGACTTTGTCTTTGGTGTGAGGATGTCCACGGGTTTTTTCCTGTGAGCTGTTTTTCCTCGGGTCGGATTGTGACTTCGCACGTGGGGCTGATCTTGCTTCTGGTTCGCGTTCCTCATCTTTCTGGTTTACGAGGCGTCGCTTGGCCTTCCGCACTCCCTGTTTGACGCTTCGGTGCTCGTAACGCGCCTCCATTAATGCCCTCGTGAATTAACACGCATCAGGCAGCTGGCAATCCCCTTGGAATTGGGTGGGAATTAATTCCCTTTGACAATTCCACCTTCGAATTCCGCGCGGCTCAACTCCCGCTGGTTTTCGCCCTCCATAAAAGGCGTTCAGGGGGGAGTGTTTCTCCTCATTCCATGAATTCTCCCCCACGAACAGAAATATACACTTTCACCTTCCTGAGCCCCTTTGACACCGCCACCAGGGTTGTGACCGTAGTTAGGAGACCTGGAGTTAAGGGCCGCCGTGGCCGCAGCCCCCACTGGGCTGCCGGCACGGCAGAGTTTAGGCGTAACACTGGCAGGGCCTCGTATGGTGGCCAGGGGGGACATCATTGAGGTACCTAACGTCCCTCCGCAGAGCGCACCTCTGACGAAGGAGGCACGCGAACTCCCGTCACGGCTGGTGCTCGAGTATTACCGTCTCCGACGGTCAGTGCTCGTGCAGTTTCGAGAGAATCGAGGAAGCATCACGAGGGAAGGTGTTCCGGGGTCTCGGGGTCGGCTCCTCACTTTGTTCAAGCTTTGGTTTGAAGGTGAGCCAGCCCTCAGCTCCCCTTCCCGTGCTTTTACTGTCAAGTTCTCCCATTCTCTTGACGCCAATAAAAGCACGGGTTGACACTTCCCTCATTCCTGATATTAATTCTTTGCGAGCCTCTTGCCCGGCCAGTTCCAAGACCGGTCCGCCTGGGCCTCTGATTGTAGGATTAGTTGGTAGGATTTTTTGTAAAACACGCCTGTCTGAGCCTCTGATTGTATTTGTAACTTTTTTTTTTTGAGATTGTTAAGATTATTGTATTTGTAATCTTCTTCTGAAATAATAAAGAATTTTTCTTTTACTTGTTGTTGAGTTTCCTTTTCGCACTGCAATTCTTCTCTTTTTCTTTTATTCTTTCTTTCTCTCTTTTTTTTTTGCACCGCTAACTTCTGAGTAATAACTACTTTAGAACGACCGCCGGTTGTGCCGGCCGACGCACTAACCCTTCCCACAGACGGCGCCAATTGTAGGGGCTCCTTTTTCGGAGATGGGCCCCCGACAATGAATTTGTAGAGAGTGGGGCAAAGGGTTTGGCTCCGGCCGGTTCCTCGCCGATCTTCCTTCAACTTTTCATCTATCGCTCTTCGCTTGGGGTTGCTCCTCGGCTGGCGTCCGAGGAGGCCCCCCTTCACAAGGGGGGTTCTTTGCCTTATATACGCCCTTTAGCTCGATCCTAGCCTTACAGCTGTTGGCCATCCGGGCTACTGGTTCAGGACTTGTCCCATCAGACAGGTTCCTCACCATACTGGGGGTTGTTGCCACCAAGGTTTCTCAGTGAAGGGTCTTGTCATCATTAATGTAGCCTGGAGGATCAGGCATACTCGTTAAGTGTGGATGTGACCACCTGTTCTGGGTCTGCCCCCTACTTGGATTAGACTAGGAGTGCCGAGGAGGGGTGTGTCCTCGGCTTGGGTCTTGGAAGAACTAAAACACTTAGGCCGACCATCTGGGGAGATTGCCCTCCTCGGCTTGGGCCTTGGGCCAGCCTAAAGGTGGGCCGGGGGTTCTGGGCCCTCGGGCCCCACAATAGCCCCTCAAAACCCCGCAGCACATCTCCTCGGACGGGGAGGAGGGTTTTGCAAACCTCGGCCCCTATGTTCCGGAAGGCCTTCAGCCGGCTGGTTCTTCCTTGAATGGCTGGCTCGACCATTAGGCTCCTCAATAGGCAGTTAGTTTCTTCACGGGAATAGGTCCTCAGACCGAGCAGTACCTTGGCTCCGTCGTAAATAGCTAGCTCCCCGTAGGCTTGAGTCCGCAGACCATGCAAGACCTAGGTACAGTTGCTGCCTTCAGTACGAGTGGTCAGCTCCCCGTAGGCTTGGGTCCGAGGACCATGCAAGTCCTAGGTACAATTGTTGCCTTAAGTACGAGTGGCCAGCTCCTCGTAGGCTTGAGTCCGAGGACCATGCAAGTCCTAGGTACAATTGCTGCCATCGTTTCCAAGTGGCTAGCTCCCCATAGGCTTGAGTCCGTAGACCATGCAAGACCTAGGTACAGTTGCTGCCTTAAGTACGAGTGGCCAGCTCCCCGTAGGCTTAAGTCCGAGGACCATGCAAGTCCTAGGTACAATTGCTGCCATCATTTCCAAGTGGCTAGCTCCCCATAGACTTGAGTCTGTAGACCACGCAAGACCTAGGTACAGTTGTTGCCTTAAGCACGAGTGGCCAGCTCCCCGTAGGCTTGAGTCCGAGGACCATGCAAGTCCAAGGTACAATTGCTGTCATCGTTTCCAAGTGGCTAGCTAACCATAGGCTTGAGTCCGTAGACCATGCAAGACCTAGATACAGTTGCTGCCTTAAGTACGAGTGGCCAGCTCCCCGTAGGGTTGAGTCCGAGGACCATGCAAGTCCTAGGTACAATTGCTGCCATTGTTTCCAAGTGGCTAGCTCCCCATAGGCTTGAGTCCGTAGGCCATGCAAGACCTAGGTACAGTTGCTGCCTTAAGTACGAGTGGCCAGCTCCTCGCAGGCTTGAGTCCGAGGACCATGCAAGTCCTAGGTACAATTGCTGCCATCGTTTCCAAGTGGCTAGCTCCCCATAGGCTTGAGTCCGTAAACCATGCAAGACCTAGGTACAGTTGCTGCCTTAAGTACGAGTGGCCAGCTCCCCGTAAGCTTGAGTCCGAGGAACATGTAAGTCCTAGGTACAATTGCTGCCATCGTTTCCAAGTGGCTAGCTGCCCATAGGCATGAGTCCGTAGACCATGCAAGACCTAGGTACAGTTGCTGCCTTAAGTACGAGTGGCCAGCTCCCCGTAAGCTTGAGTCCGAGGACCATGCAAGTCCTAGGTACAATTGCTGCCATCGTTTCCAAGTGGCTAGCTCCTCATAGGCTTGAGTCCGTAGACCATGCAAGACCTAGGTACATTTGTTGCCTTAAGTAAGAGTGGCCAGCTCCCCGCAGGCTTGAGTCCGCGGACCATGCAAGTCCTAGGTACAATTGCTGTCATCTTTTCCAAGTGGCTGACTCCTCATAGGCTTGAGTCCGTAGACCATGCAAGACCTAGGTACAGTTGCTGCATTAAGTACGAGTGGCCAGCTCCCCGTAGGCTTGAGTCCGATGACCATGCATGTCCTTGGTACAATTGCTGCCATTGTTTCCAAGTGGCTAACTCCCCATAGGCTTGAGTCCGTAGACCATGCAAGACCTAGGTATAGTTGCTGCCTTAAATACGAGTGGCCAGCTCCCCGTAGGCTTGAGTCTGAGGACCATGCAAGTCCTAGGTACAATTGCTGCCATCGTTTCCAAGTGGCTAGCTCCCCAAAGGCTTGAGTCCGTAGACCATGCAAGACCTAGGTACTGTTGCTGCCTTAAGTACGAGTGGCCAACTCCCCGTAGGCTTGAGTCCGAGGACCATGCAAGTCCTGGGTACAATTGCTGCCATCGTTTCCAAGTGGCTAGCTCCCTATAGGCTTGAGTCCGTAGACCATGCAAGACCTAGGTACAGTTGCTGCCCTAAGTACGAGTGGAGAGCTCCCCGTAGGCTTGAGTCCGAGGACCATGCAAGTCCTAGGTACAATTGCTGCCATCGTTTCCAAGTGGCTAGCTCCCCATAGGCTTGAGTCCGTAGACCATGCATGACCTAGGTACAGTTGCTGCCTTAAGTACGAGTGGCCAGCTCCCCGTAGGCTTGAGTCCGAGGACCATGCAAGTCCTAGGTACAGTTGCTGCCATCGTTTCTAAGTGGGCCCCGAGCATGAGGACACAGTGTTCACCTCTTTGGGCAACTCAGTCTCACGTCGGGTAGAAGTCCCTCCCCCTAGCCCCTTGCAGGCTGCTGGAGCAAGAGTCATTGTACCACTGCTGCACAGTTGCCTCCAATAGGAGTTTGTGCCCGAGTATTGCCGTCTCCGACGGTCAGTGCTCGTGCAGTTCGGAGAGAATCGAGGAAGCATCACGAGGGAAGGTGTTCCGGGGTCTCGGGGTCTGCTCCTCTCTTTGTTCAAGCTTTGGTTTGAAGGTGAGCCAGCCCTCAGCTCCCCTTCCCGTGCTTTTACTGTCAAGTTCTCCCATTCTCTTGACGCCAATAAAAGCACGGGTTGACACTTCCCTCATTCCTGATATTAATTCTTTGCGAGCCTCTTGCCCGGCCAGTTCCAAGACCGGTCCACCTGGGCCTCTGATTGTAGGATTAGTTGGTAGGATTTTTTGTAAAACACGCCTGTCTGAGCCTCTGATTGTATTTGTAACTTTTTTTTTTTGAGATTGTAAAGATTATTGTATTTGTAATCTTCTTCTGAAATAATAAAGAATTTTTCTTTTACTTGTTGTTGAGTTTCCTTTTCGCACTGCAATTCTTCTCTTTTTCTTTTATTCTTTCTTTCTCTCTTTTTTTTTTGCACCGCCAACTTCTGAGTAATAACTACTTTAGAACGACCGACGGTTGTGCCGGCCGACGCACTAACCCTTCCCACAGACGGCGCCAATTGTAGGGGCTCCTTTTTCGGAGATGGGCCCCCGACAATGAATTTGTAGAGAGTGGGGCAAAGGGTTTGGCTCCGGCCGGTTCCTCGCCGATCTTCCTTCAACTTTTCATCTATCGCTCTTCGCTTGGGGTTGCTCCTCGGCTGGCGTCCGAGGAGGCCCCCCTTCACAAGGGGGGTTCTTTGCCTTATATACGCCCTTTAGCTCGATCCTAGCCTTACAGCTGTTGGCCATCCGGGCTACTGGTTCAGGACTTGTCCCATCAGACAGGTTCCTCACCATACTGGGGGTTGCTGCTACCAAGGTTTCTCAGTGAAGGGTCTTGTCATCATTAATGTAGCCTGGAGGATCAGGCATACTCGTTAAGTGTGGATGTGACCACCTGTTCTGGGTCTGCCCCCTACCTGGATTAGACTAGGTGTGCCGAGGAGGGGTGTGTCCTCGGCTTGGGTCTTGGAAGAACTAAAACACTTAGGCCGACCATCTGGGGAGATTGCCCTCCTCGGCTTGGGCCTTGGGCCAGCCTAAAGGTGGGCCGGGGGTTCTGGGCCCTCGGGCCCCACAATAGCCCCTCAAAACCATGCAGCACATCTCCTCGGACGGGGAGGAGGGTTTCGCAAACCTCGGCCCCTATGTTCCGGAAGGCCTTCAGCCGGCTGGTTCTTCCTTGAATGGCTGGCTCGACCATTAGGCTCCTCAATAGGCAGTTAGTTTCTTCACGGGAATAGGTCCTCAGACCGAGCAGTACCTTGGCTCCGTCGTAAATAGCTAGCTCCCCGTAGGCTTGAGTCCGCAGACCATGCAAGACCTAGGTACAGTTGCTGCCTTCAGTACGAGTGGTCAGCTCCCCGTAGGCTTGGGTCCGAGGACCATGCAAGTCCTAGGTACAATTGTTGCCTTAAGTACGAGTGGCCAGCTCCTCGTAGGCTTGAGTCCGAGGACCATGCAAGTCCTAGGTACAATTGCTGCCATCGTTTCCAAGTGGCTAGCTCGCCATAGGCTTGAGTCCGTAGACCATGCAAGACCTAGGTACAGTTGCTGCCTTAAGTACGAGTGGCCAGCTCCCCGTAGGCTTAAGTCCGAGGACCATGCAAGTCCTAGGTACAATTGCTGCCATCATTTCCAAGTGGCTAGCTCCCCATAGACTTGAGTCTGTAGACCACGCAAGACCTAGGTACAGTTGTTGCCTTAAGCACGAGTGGCCAGCTCCCCGTAGGCTTGAGTCCGAGGACCATGCAAGTCCAAGGTACAATTGCTGTCATCGTTTCCAAGTGGCTAGCTAACCATAGGCTTGAGTCCGTAGACCATGCAAGACCTAGATACAGTTGCTGCCTTAAGTACGAGTGGCCAGCTCCCCGTAGGGTTGAGTCCGAGGACCATGCAAGTCCTAGGTACAATTGCTGCCATTGTTTCCAAGTGGCTAGCTCCCCATAGGCTTGAGTCCGTAGACCATGCAAGACCTAGGTACAGTTGCTGCCTTAAGTACGAGTGGCCAGCTCCTCGCAGGCTTGAGTCCGAGGACCATGCAAGTCCTAGGTACAATTGCTGCCATCGTTTCCAAGTGGCTAGCTCCCCATAGGCTTGAGTCCGTAAACCATGCAAGACCTAGGTACAGTTGCTGCCTTAAGTACGAGTGGCCAGCTCCCCGTAAGCTTGAGTCCGAGGAACATGTAAGTCCTAGGTACAATTGCTGCCATCGTTTCCAAGTGGCTAGCTGCCCATAGGCATGAGTCCGTAGACCATGCAAGACCTAGGTACAGTTGCTGCCTTAAGTACGAGTGGCCAGCTCCCCGTAGGCTTGAGTCCGAGGACCATGCAAGTCCTAGGTACAATTGCTGCCATCGTTTCCAAGTGGCTAGCTCCTCATAGGCTTGAGTCCGTAGACCATGCAAGACCTAGGTACATTTGTTGCCTTAAGTAAAAGTGGCCAGCTCCCCGCAGGCTTGAGTCCGCGGACCATGCAAGTCCTAGGTACAATTGCTGTCATCTTTTCCAAGTGGCTGACTCCTCATAGGCTTGAGTCCGTAGACCATGCAAGACCTAGGTACAGTTGCTACCTTAAGTACGAGTGGCCAGCTCCCCGTAGGCTTGAGTCCGATGACCATGCATGTCCTTGGTACAATTGCTGCCATCGTTTCCAAGTGGCTAACTCCCCATAGGCTTGAGTCCGTAGACCATGCAAGACCTAGGTATAGTTGCTGCCTTAAATACGAGTGGCCAGCTCCCCGTAGGCTTGAGTCTGAGGACCATGCAAGTCCTAGGTACAATTGCTGCCATCGTTTCCAAGTGGCTAGCTCCCCATAGGCTTGAGTCCGTAGACCATGCAAGACCTAGGTACAGTTGCTGCCTTAAGTATGAGTGGCCAACTCCCCGTAGGCTTGAGTCCGAGGACCATGCAAGTCCTGGGTACAATTGCTGCCATCGTTTCCAAGTGGCTAGCTCCCTATAGGCTTGAGTCCGTAGACCATGGAAGACCTAGGTACAGTTGCTGCCCTAAGTACGAGTGGACAGCTCCCCGTAGGCTTGAGTCCGAGGACCATGCAAGTACTAGGTACAATTGCTGCCATCGTTTCCAAGTGGCTAGCTCCCCATAGGCTTGAGTCCGTAGACCATGCAAGACCTAGGTACAGTTGCTGCCTTAAGTACGAGTGGCCAGCTCCCCGTAGGCTTGAGTCCGAGGACCATGCAAGTCCTAGGTACAGTTGCTGCCATCGTTTCTAAGTGGGCCCCGAGCATGAGGACACAGTGTTCACCTCTTTGGGCAACTCAGTCTCACGTCGGGTAGAAGTCCCTCCCCCTAGCCCCTTGCAGGCTGCTGGAGCAAGAGTCATTGTACCACTGCTGCACAGTTGCCTCCAATAGGAGTTTGTGCCCGAGTATTGCCGTCTCCGACGGTCAGTGCTCGTGCAGTTTGGAGAGAATCGAGGAAGCATCACGAGGGAAGGTGTTCCGGGGTCTCGGGGTCTGCTCCTCTCTTTGTTCAAGCTTTGGTTTGAAGGTGAGCCAGCCCTCAGCTCCCCTTCCCGTGCTTTTACTGTCAAGTTCTCCCATTCTCTTGACGCCAATAAAAGCACGGTTTGACACTTCCCTCATTCCTGATATTAATTCTTTGCGAGCCTCTTGCCCGGCCAGTTCCAAGACCGGTCCGCCTGGGCCTCTGATTGTAGGATTAGTTGGTAGGATTTTTTGTAAAACACGCCTGTCTGAGCTTCTGATTGTATTTGTAACTTTTTTTTTTTTTGAGATTGTAAAGATTATTGTATTTGTAATCTTCTTCTGAAATAATAAAGAATTTTTCTTATACTTGTTGTTGAGTTTCCTTTTCGCACTGCAATTCTTCTCTTCTTCTCTTATTCTTTTTTTCTCTCTTTTTTTTTTTGCACCGCCAACTTCTGAGTAATAACTGCTTTAGAACTACCGCCGGTTGTGCCGGCCGGCGCACTAACCCTTCCCACAGACGGCGCCAATTGTAGGGACTCCTTTTTCGGAGGTGGGCCCCCGACAATGAATTTGTAGAGAGTGGGGCAAAGGGTTTGGCTCCGGCCGGTTCCTCGCCGATCTTCCTTCAACTTTTCGTCTATCGCTCTTCGCTTGGGGTTGCTCCTCGGTTGGCGTCCGAGGTGGCCCCCTTTCACAAGGGGGGTTCTTTGCCATATATACGCCCTTTAGCTCGATCCTAGCCTTACAGCTGTTGGCCATCCGGGCTACTAGTTGAGGACTTGTCCCATCAGACAGGTTCCTCACCATACTGGGGGTTGCTGCCACCAAGGTTTCTCAGTGAAGGGTCTTGTCATCATTAATGTAGTCTGGAGGATCAGGCATACTCGTTAAGTGTGGTTGTGACCACCTGTTTTGGGTCTGCCCCCTACCTAGATTAGACTAGGTGTGCCGAGGAGGGGTGTGTCCTCGGCTTGGGTCTTGGAAGAACTAAAACACCTAGGCCGACCATCTGGGGAGACTGCCCTCCTCGGCTTGGGCCTTGGGCCAGCCTAAAGGTGGGCCGGGGGTTCTGGGCCCTCGGGCCCCACAATAGCCCCTCAAAACCCTACTGCACGTCTCTTCGGACGGGGAGGAGGGTTTTGCAAACCTCGGCCCCTATGTTCCGGAAGGCCTTCAGCTGGCTGGTTCTTCCTTGAGTGGCTGGCTCGACCCTTAGGCTCCACAATTGGCAGTTAGTTTCTTCACGGGAATAGGTCCTCAGACCGAGCAGTACCTTGGCTCCGTCGTAAATAGCTAGCTCCCCGTAGGCTTGAGTTCGCAGACCATGCAAGATCTAGGTACAGTTGCTGTCTTCAGTACGAGTGGTCAGCTCCCCGTTGGCTTGGGTCCGAGAACCATGCAAGTCCTAGGTACAATTGCTGCCTTAAGTACGAGTGGCCAGCTCCTCGTAGGCTTGAGTCTGAGGGCCATGCAAGTCCTAGGTACAATTGCTGCCATAGTTTCCAAGTGGCTAGCTCCCCATAGGCTTGATTCCGTAGACCATGCAAGACCTAGGTACAGTTGCTGCCTTCAGTACGAGTGGCCAGCTCCACGTAGGCTTGATTCCGAGGACTATGCAAGTCCTAGGTACAATTGCTGCCATCGTTTCCAAGTGGCTAGCTCCCCATAGACTTGAGTCTGTAGACCACGCAAGACCTAGGTACAGTTGTTACCTTAAGCACGAGTGGCCAGCTCCCCGTAGGCTTGAGTCCGAGGACCATGCATGTCCTAGGTACAATTGCTGTCATCGTTTCCAAGTGGCTAGCTCCCCATAGGCTTGAGTCCGTAGACCATGCAAGACCTAGATACAGTTGTTGCCTTAAGTACGAGTGGCCAGCTCCCCGTAGGCTTGAGTCCGAGGACCATGCAAGTCCTAGGTACAATTGCTGCCAACGTTTCCAAGTGCTTAGCTCCCCATAGGCTTGAGTCCGTAGACCATGCAAGACCTAGGTACATTTGCTGCCTTAAGTACGAGTGGCCAGCTCCTCGCAGGCTTGAGTCCGAGGACCATGCAAGTCCTAGGTACAATTGCTGCCGTCGTTTCCAAGTCGCTAGCTCCCCATATGCTTGAGTCCGTAGACCATGCAAGACCTAGGTACAGTTGCTGCCTTAAGTACGAGTGGCCAGCTCCCCGTAAGCTTGAGTCCGAGGACCATGCAAGTCCTAGGTACAATTGCTGCCATCGTTTCCAAGTGGCTAACTGCCCATAGGCTTGAGTCCGTAGACCATGCAAGACCTAGGTACAGTTGCTGCCTTAAGTACGAGTGGCCAGCTCCCCGTAGGCTTGAGTTCGAGGACCATGCAAGTCCTAGGTACAATTGCTGCCATCGTTTCCAAGTGGCTAGCTCCCCGTAGGTTGCAGTCCGTAGACCATGCAAGACCTAGGTACAGTTGTTGCCTTAAGTATGGGTGGCCAGCTCCCCGCAGGCTTGAGTCCGCGGACCATGCAAGTCCTAGGTACAATTGCTGCCATCGTTTCCAAGTGGCTAGCCCCTCATAGGCTTGAGTCCGTAGACCATGCAAGACCTAGGTACAGTTGCTGCCTTAAGTACGAGTGGCCAGCTCCCCGTAGGCTTGAGTCCGAGGACCATGCAAGTCCTTGGTACAGTTGCTGCCATCGTTTCTAAGTGGGCCCCGAGCATGAGGACACAGTGTTCACCTCTTTGGGCAACTCAGTCTCACGTCGGGTAGAAGTCCCTCCCCCTAGCCCCTTGCAGGCTGCTGGAGCAAGAGTCATTGTACCATTGCTGCACAGTTGCCTCCAATAGGAGTTTGTCCTCGGATCCGAGGACTTTGTCTTTGGTGTGAGGACGTCCACGGGTCTTTTCCTGTGAGCTGTTTTTCCTCGGGTCGGATTGTGACTTCGCACGTGGGGCTGATCTTGCTTCGGGTTCGCGTTCCTCATCTTTCTGTTTTACGAGGCTTCGCTTGGCCTTCCGCACTCCCTGTTTGACGCTTCGGTGCCCGTAACGCGCCTCCATTAATCCCCTCGTGAATTAACACGCATCAGGCAGCTGGCAATCCCCTCGGAATTGCTTGGGAATTAATTCCCTTTGACAATTCCCCCTTCGAATTCCGCGCGGCTTAACTCCCGCTGGTTTTCGCCCTCCATAAAAGGCGTTCTGGGGGGAGTGTTTCTCCTCATTCCATGAATTCTCCCCCACGAACAGAAATATACACTTTCACCTTCCTGAGCCCCTTTGACACCGCCATCAGGGTTGTGACCGCAGTTAGGAGACCTGGAGTTAAGGGCCGCCGTGGCCGCGGCCCCCACTGGGCTGCCGGCACGGCAGAGTTTAGGCGTAACACTGGCAGGGCCTCGTATGGTGGCCAGGGGGGACGTCATTGAAGTACCTAACGTCCCTCCGCAGAGCGCACCTCCGACGAAGGAGGCACGCGAACTCCCGTCACGGCTGGTGCCTGAGTATTGCCTTCTCCGACGGTCAGTGCTCGTGCAGTTTGGAGAGAATCGAGGAAGCATCACGAGGGAAGGTGTTCCGGGGTCTCGGGGTCGGCTCCTCACTTTGTTCAAGCTTTGGTTTGAAGGTGAGCCAGCCCCCAGCTCCCCTTCCCGTGCTTTTACTGTCAAGTTCTCCCATTCTCTTGACGCCAATAAAAGCACGGGTTGACATTTTCCTCATTCCTGATATTAATTCTTTGCGAGTCTCTTGCCCGGCCAGTTCCAAGACCGGTCCGCCTGAGCCTCTGATTGTAGGATTAGTTGGTAGGATTTTTTGTAAAACACGCCTGTCTGAGCCTCTGATTGTATTTGTAACTTTTTTTTTTTGAGATTGTAAAGATTATTGTATTTGTAATCTTCTTCTGAAATAATAAAGAATTTTTCTTTTACTTGTTGTTGAGTTTCCTTTTCGCACTGCAATTCTTCTCTTCTTCTCTTATTCTTTCTTTCTCTCTTTTTTTTTTTGCACCGCCAACTTCTGAGTAATAACTGCTTTAGAACGACCGCTGGTTGTGCCGGCCGACGCACTAACCCTTCCCACAGACGGCGCCAATTGTAGGGGCTCCTTTTTCGGAGGTGGGCCCCCGACAATGAATTTGTAGAGAGTGGGGCAAAGGGTTTGGCTCCGGCCGGTTCCTCGCCGATCTTCCTTCAACTTTTCGTCTATCGCCCTTCGCTCGGGGTTGCTCCTCGGCTGGCGTCCGAGGAGGCCCCCCTTCATAAGGGGGGTTCTTTGCCTTATATACGCCCTTTAGCTCGATCCTAGCCTTACAGCTGTTGGCCATCCGGGCTACTGGTTCAGGACTTGTCCCATCAGACAGGTTCCTCACCATACTGGGGGTTGCTGCCACCAAGGTTTTTCAGTGAGGGGTCTTGTCATCATTAATGTAGTCTGGAGGATCAGGCATACTCGTTAAGTGTGGATGTCACCACCTGTTCTGGGTCTGCCCCCTACTTGGATTAGACTAGGTGTGCCGAGGAGGGGTGTGTCCTCGGCTTGGGTCTTGAAAGAACTAAAACACTTAGGCCGACCATCTGGGGAGATTGCCCTCCTCGGCTTGGGCCTTGGGCCAGCCTAAAGGTGGGCCGGGGGTTCTGGGCCCTCGGGCCCCACAATAGCCCCTCAAAACCCTGCTGCACGTCTCCTCAGACGGGGAGGAGGGTTTTGCAAACCTCGGCCCCTATGTTCCGGAAGGCCTTCAGTCGGCTGGTTCTTCCTTGAGTGGCTGGCTCGACCCTTAGGCTCCTCAATAGGCAGTTAGTTTCTTCACGGGAATAGGTCCTCAGACCGAGCAGCACCTTGGCTCCGTCGTAAATAGCTAGCTCCCCGTAGGCTTGAGTCCGCAGACCATGCAAGACCTAGGTACAGTTGCTGTCTTCAGTACGAGTGGCCAGCTCCCCGTAGGTTGGGTCCGAGGACCATGCAAGTCCTAGGTACAATTGCTGCCTTAAGTACGAGTGGCCAGCTCCTCGTAGGCTTGAGTCCGAGGGCCATGCAAATCCTAGGTACAATTGCTGCCATCGTTTCCAAGTGGCTAGCTCCCCATAGGCTTGAGTCCGTAGACCATGCAAGACCTAGGTACAGTTGCTGCCTTAAGTACGAGTGGCCAGCTCCCCGTAGGCTTGAGTCCGAGGACCATGCAAGTACTAGGTACAATTGCTGCCATCGTTTCCAAGTGGCTAGCTCCCCATAGACTTGAGTCTGTAGACCACGCAAGACCTAGGTACAGTTGTTGCCTTAAGCACGAGTGGCCAGCTCCCCGTAGGCTTGAGTCCGATGACCATGCAAGTCCTAGGTACAATTGCTGTCATCGTTTCCAAGTGGCTAGCTCCCCATAGGCTTGAGTCCGTAGACCATGCAAGACCTAGATACAGTTGCTGCCTTAAGTACGAGTGGCCAGCTCCCCGTAGGCTTGAGTCCGAGGACCATGCAAGTCCTAGGTACAATTACTGCCATCGTTTCCAAGTGCCTAGCTCCCCATAGGCTTGAGTCCGTAGACCATGCAAGACCTAGGTACATTTGCTGCCTTAAGTACGAGTGGCCAGCTCCTCGCAGGCTTGAGTCCGAGGACCATGCAAGTCCTAGGTACAATTGCTGCCATCGTTTCCAAGTGGCTAGCTCCCCATAGGCTTGAGTCCGTAGACCATGCAAGACCTAGGTACAGTTGCTGCCTTAAGTACGAGTGGCTAGCTCCCCGTAAGCTTGAGTCCGAGGACCATGCAAGTCTTAGGTACAATTGCTGCCATCGTTTCCAAGTGGCTAGCTCCCCATAGGCTTGAGTCCGTAGACCATGCAAGACCTAGGTACAGTTGCTGCCTTAAGTACTTGTGGCCAGCTCCCCGTAGGCTTGAGTCCGAGGACCATGCAAGTCCTAGGTACAATTGCTGCCATCGTTTCCAAGTGGCTAGCTCCCCATAGGCTTGAGTCCGTAGACCATGCAAGACCTAGGTACAGTTGTTACCTTAAGTATGAGTGGCCAGCTCCTCGCAGGCTTGAGTCCGCGAACCATGCAAGTCCTAGGTACAATTGCTGCCATCGTTTCCAAGTGGCTAGCCCCTCATAGGCTTGAGTCCGTAGACCATGCAAGACCTAGGTACAGTTGCTGCCTTAAGTACGAGTGGCCAGCTCCCCGTAGGCTTGAGTCCGAGGACCATGCAAGTCCTAGGTACAGTTGCTGCCATTGTTTCTAAGTGGGCCCCGAGCATGAGGACACAGTGTTCACCTCTTTGGGCAACTCAGTCTCACGTCGGGTAGAAGTCCCTCCCCCTAGCCCCTTGCAGGCTGCTGGAGCAAGAGTCATTGTACCACTGCTGCCCAGTTGCCTTCAATAGGAGTTTGTCCTCGGATCCGAGGACTTTGTCTTTGGTGTGAGGACGTCCACGGGTCTTTTCCTGTGAGCTGTTTTTCCTCGGGTCGGATTGTGACTTTGCACGTGGGGCTGATCTTGCTTCTGGTTCGCGTTCCTCATCTTTCTGTTTTACGAGGCGTCGCTTGGCCTTCCGCACTCCCTGTTTGACGCTTCGGTGCCCGTAACGCGCCTCCATTAATCCCCTCGTGAATTAACACGCATCAGGCAGCTGGCAATCCCCTTGGAATTGGGTGGGAATTAATTCCCTTTGACAATTCCCCCTTCGAATTCCGCGCGGCTCAACTCCCGCTGGTTTTCGCCCTCCATAAAAGGCGTTCTGGGGGGAGTGTTTCTCCTCATTCCATGAATTCTCCCCCACGAACAGAAATATACACTTTCACCTTCTTGAGCCCCTTTGACACCGCCACCAGGGTTGTGACCGCAGTTTGGAGACCTGGAGTTAAGGGCCGCCGTGTCCGCAGCCCCCACTGGGCTGCCGGCACGGCAGAGTTTAGGCGTAACACTGGCAGGGCCTCGTATGGTGGCCAGGGGGGACGTCATTGAAGTACCTAACGTCCCTCCGCAGAGCGCACCTCCGACGAAGGAGGCACGCGAACTCCCGTCACGGCTGGTGCCCGAGTATTGCCGTCTCCGACGGTCAGTGCTCGTGCAGTTTGGAGAGAATCGAGGAAGCATCACGAGGGAAGGTGTTCCGGGGTCTCGGGGTCGGCTCCTCACTTTGTTCAAGCTTTGGTTTGAAGGTGAGCCAGCCCCCAGCTCCCCTTCCCGTGCTTTTACTGTCAAGTTCTCCCATTCTCTTGACGCCAATAAAAGCACGGGTTGACACTTTCCTCATTCCTGATATTAATTCTTTGCGAGCCTCTTGCCCGGCCGGTTCCAAGACCGGTCCGCCTGGGCCTCTGATTGTAGAATTAGTTGGTAGGATTTTTTGTAAAACACGCCTGTCTGAGCCTCTGATTGTATTTGTAACTTTTTTTTTTTGAGATTGTAAAGATTATTGTATTTGTAATCTTCTTCTGAAATAATAAAGAATTTTTCTTTTACTTGTTGTTGAGTTTCCTTTTCGCACTGCAATTCTTCTCTTCTTCTCTTATTCTTTCTTTCTCTCTTTTTTTTTTGCACCGCCAACTTCTGAGTAATAACTGCTTTAGAACGACCGCCGGTTGTGCCGGCCGACGCACTAACCCTTCCCACGGACGGCGCCAATTGTAGGGGCTCCTGTTTCGGAGGTGGGCCCCCGACAATGAATTTGTAGATAGTGGGGCAAAGGGTTTGGCTCCGGCCGGTTCCTCGCCGATCTTCCTTCAACTTTTCGTCTATCGCTCTGCGCTTGGGGTTGCTCCTCCGCTGGCGTCCGAGGAGGCCCCCCTTCACAAGGGGGGTTCTTTGCCTTATATACGCCCTTTAGCTCGATCCTAGCCTTACAGCTGTTGGCCATCCGGGCTACTGGTTCAGGACTTGTCCCATCAGACAGGTTCCTCACCATACTGGGGGTTGCTGCTACCAAGGTTTCTCAGTGAAGGGTCTTGTCATCATTAATGTAGCCTGGAGGATCAGGCATACTCGTTAAGTGTGGATGTGACCACCTGTTCTGGGTCTGCCCCCTACCTGGATTAGACTAGGTGTGCCGAGGAGGGGTGTGTCCTCGGCTTGGGTTTTGGACGAACTAAAACACTTAGGCCGACCATCTGGGGAGATTGCCCTCCTCGGCTTGGGCCTTGGGCCAGCCTAAAGGTGGGCCGGGAGTTCTGGGCCCTCGGGCCCCACAGATAGCTATAATGCTGATTATGTGAAAATACCAAAATGCAAGCTTAAATGTTAATTCTATATGATACATGGCAGTTTTAAATATAAATTATTATATATAATGAAAAAAACATGTGAAAACCTTTTAAAACAATTATTTCATGTCAGTATGTCACCCTTGTTGCACATGTACCGATTTTGTTTCTTGAATACTGATTTTCATTATTTTATGAGATGAATACATGATCCTATTCTACATTGTATATATGACATATTTATAATGCATGAGAATCGATTTTTATTTCACTTTTGCCATTATCTTGCGTTACCCAATGTCAAGAACCTAATACTAGAAATTAAAGGCCTAAATGAAATAACATTACTTATATGAATTATTTTTGATGGAGTATGAATTTTTCTGAAAAATATTTGAATTTGTTAAAAGATCAGGTTAAGAAATCAAACAGAAGCTAATTAATACTAATTAATTACCAAACCCTAGTTGAGTGGTTACAAGTTATCATCTCAGTTATTACAAATCTTGGTACTTAGATAAAGTCAATTATTTTTTGTCATTAATTTTTCATATTTTATGGTTTTATCCTAAAATATGTTATAAACATATAATCAATCACATAATAAAAAAATCCCTAACTATATCATTTATCACTAGATTCATGATAAGTTACTTGTTCTCTATTTCCGAATTTGCAATTGTTTTAAAAAGCTGAATATAGGTTATTTCACCATCACTTCACCATTGAATGCGAGTTACTTTGCTATCATTTTAATGTGAAATACTTCACCGTTGAATGCATACTACTTTTGGTGTGCATGCAAACACAACACTCGAAAGGTGTGGCAGAATACCACTTCTTCAAATTTCTCCTCCCTTCACTACCAAACTGTATCTCTAAGGGTTCAATGTTTGGGTCCCTTTGCACACTTGGGCTGCTAATTAGACCTCCCAATGAGTAATTTTTCTGTGGCATGACCAGGATTGGCTTCCCCAAGATTTATTGGACCTGCGGCTTTGGATTCATAGGCTTAGGCCACCATGGGTATCTGCTTATATTTCGCCTTTTGATACTTAGGCCTTGTTGGCAAATGTCTTAGTTTGGATCTTGTCCCTCTTAAGAGCCCACATGATTTGGGCTTCTTTTGAGTTTGGCCTTGTTATAGCGTGTGCAAAAATGATGTTGGAATATAGGTTCGTAGTTCTTACTCAAAATTAATAGATGTTATATAATATCACATTTATTTATATAAAGACTATGATGGTGTTTATCAAAAAAAAGAAAAAAAGACTGATGGTGGGAGTTTCTAGAATTAAATATTGGAAACTCTCCATTAACATAACAAAACTCCCACATCTTTTCATTTTCTAACCCAATTTGATCCAAAATGAATAGTATAATTATAAGGAATTTAGCAAATTAGTAATCAATTAACATTAAGATGGACCAACAGTTTAGAACCCATTACTTTTGATTTGGCATTGCCCCATTATAGTTTCTCAAAGCTAAAGCACCTTGAATAATGGTAAACAACAAAGAGAATAAAGTAAATCAAAGTATAAAACAAGGTTCAACCTTCAAGGAGATAGACACACAGTCCTCCTTCGAAGCATTTAACCGCCTCGAGGGAAAGAGAGTGATTTGCTTTCCCTTTTCCAGCAAACTTGGCTTTCAGGGCCCATTTTTTCGAAGCTATACACACAACTAAAATGAACTACAATTGTCAATTTCTCTCTTTTAATGCATTGGGGGCTAAAAATTTGGCCAGGGGCCACATATTAATTGGTACGTACATATTTATTATTTTCTTTTGCGTACTTATTTCAATTGGAAGTATTTAGAGGCTTAGATGTGCATGTGACATTACCAGACTTTTTTAGCAGAGTGTGACATTACTTGACTTGATCCCTTCAACAAGGTTGCTTCATTACATGATGAAAAGAAATTGCTTGGGTACAGTACTCTAATGCATTGAATCTTATACGATGCAAATACGTGCCTAAAATTTATCACTTGTCTACGCCGTGAGAGACTTCACTCGAACTTGGGTTTCAGACGTACATCATGGACTGGCAACTTGGTACCACCATAGGGATGGGACCTTCATTTTCATGGGTTGGGACCTAAAATATTGCAGCTTGGGGTTGGAGTCATAGGACCCTACCATGTGCTTGTGTTGAGCATTGCCACCACCTAATGTGTTTTACCATAAGATAAAGCATTCCCGTTATGAAGAAAAAGGTCTATAGACCCAACTGACCTATAAACCCCATAATTGCTTTTAGGACGTTAAATCAAGAAAAAAGAAAGAAGATAGGGACTTTTAGATTGCCAGAGACTTTGAGCTGGCATTTGGGCATGCTTGAGGATTTTTGGTCAGTTCTAAATCCAAATTCCTTAATCCTAATCTATAGGTCCATAGGCCATATCCAATTTGTCAATTCTATAGTCTATAGTCTATACTATTAGGTAATTAACTAATTATACCATACTATAATTATTGCCAAGACTCGTCAAAATTATCTTGCAAAAGTACAAATGCTTTGAGGATCCCAAAAAGTGGGAACAAAGATTACACGAAGAAAAATTGGAGCATCAACTTACATCTGTTTAAAACAATGGAAAATTTCAATGAAAAGTTATATTTTTTAGAAGTTAGGGCAATTAATATGTTATCAACTTATCATAAGTCAATAACATAAAGACTCGTTTGAAAAAAATGAACAAATTTGAAATTTAGTTGAGAATTTGAAACTCAAATTGACATTAGCCTAGTATATGATTTCATATGTTGACTTATAACTCAACTAATATTTTATAATGTTTTTAACATAAACGTCATGATTTAAATTCTTATTCTCTAACTATTAAATAATAATAATAATATTTCATAAAAAAAAATTCCATTAAACAATGTAGTTTTTTTTTTATTCCTAAAAATAATGTACAAAACTCTTCAAGTATCTTATTATTTTTTTGGGTATATGTATTTGTTGTCTCTTACCCTACATACACCAAATAATTATACGGATGAATTTTTTGAAGGTAACCTCGAAATACTAACTAAGAAATTTCAAATACGGGACCTTATAGATCTCATGAGGCCCTAACAACGATTATATCAACCCCATGATTCGGTTCAATTTATTTAGGACAAAGACAAAAAATCAGTGAAAAATATGCAGCCTAGAAATCCTAGATTAGCAAAAAGGTCGCAGCATAGATACAAAACAATAAAGGGCACACGGGGTTGATAAAACGTGAGAAGCAGGGTGGCCCGCCACAACAAATTTTGGCGGGTTTAAGGGCATTTGGGTATGAACCTGGGATTCCTAGGGGGCTCCACTATTGTTAGCACTAATTATGGATGCAAACCCCCTACTGTTAGATACTCATGATTAAGACAATAAGTAAAGTTATTTCTATATTTATCACCTACCAAATGTTCCCCCCACCACAACTCTCATTATAATAAATATTGAGGATTCAATTAAACAATCTTTTATCCTTAACCCTAAAGCATCTATCTATCTATGCCCTTTTTGCCGTTATTTTATCTATTACAACAATCATTTCAATTATATACCTTACTTCCTTAAGGTCACGCGCCCTCTAAAATTATCAATGTGGGCTTGAGATATATTAATAGCTTTAAAAAAAAAAAAATTTATTGAAAAACAAGCACACATAGGAGAGGGGGATGAGATATTATGAATGGTTGAGATTGTCCATAATACATATGATGATAAGGTTTTTTAAAAAATAGGGTAGTATACTTTCATCTACATTTATGTATGCATGGCCTACGAATTAATTGACAGCTTCCATATTTTTCCAAATAAAAGATTACGACTAAGAATCTTGTTATGGATATTATTTAATTCTTTTAATTCATATCCCACTTATTGTATGTAGAAAAATTATATTATAAGATGTTGATAGAGATGACAATGGAGTGAAGCTGCAAGATGGGATAGGATCATAGATGCATCATCATGGGCCTGTCACCTCTTTGGAGTGGGAGTGATATAGGTCATTGGTGGGGTGGGTTGGAGATGTTTTGCTATCTCATAAAAGGTGGCTTTAGTATTAATGAGATTGAGATGTGAGAGAAAAGAGAGGAACGACGGTGAAAGAGAGAGGAATAAGTTAAAAAAAAATTATATAAAAGAACTAAACTTGTTAATTAAAAAATATATATACACAAACTTGAGATAATGTGTGATGAGACAAAATAAAACAAGTAAAATCCGTTCTCATGGTAACATCTCTTTAAAGCAAAGAAAAACTCGCGTGAAACAAAGCAGGTTAGATGGATGAGACATTTTTGTTATTCCACGATTAATGGTGTTAAGAATGATTTGAAAAGTAATCTTAAGGAGAGGCCCATTATATTGATTAAGTTGGAGAATAACTTGGATCGTACCCAAAAAAAAAAAAAAAAAAAAAAAAAGATAAAAGGACTTTATGCACTAATTAAACAGGTGGTACCTTTAATCGTGGAGCCAGTCATATATTGGACTATAGAATCCACAAGAAATTTTTTTTACCGTAAGCCGACCTGTTAACCCAAAATAACGTCACCTGTTATCTTATGATTGGAGGGTACATATCACGCGGTCACAAAGTGTTAGAATTTTCATTACCACCACCACGTTTTTTCGTATCAGTGGGTATATACTCAATTGAAGGTAATTAGGTGGTTGTTCTCCAACTAATATATATGAAAATTACTTGATTAGCATAATTACAGGAACACCACTGCCTTTTGAACCAAGTTTGTAGTGTATTATTGGCTGTGTCTACATGTATTCCGGAGCCTGCAAAAAGGTGTAAGAAAGAAGAAAGAAAATGGAACAGCTGGAGTCCATGAAAAGTCCTTTTCATGCTTTTATTTTTTTAGTTTCGGACCCAAGTTAATTAAGCTAAGAAATTGACAAGAAATGCCAAGTTTTATTGATGATTATGTACCTAATTTTTTCTACAAACATTGATGATCATCTTTTACTCTTGAAGCCAACTTTTTTTGATTTATGGAAGTTTATGGCTTAAGTTGCTTATTCTAATAATTGGTGATTATGTACCTAATTTTTTCTTACTTTTGTTAGAAAAATGTCTAAGTTTTATTAAGGAATCTATCCTCAATATGATTACTTTCTTTTTTCTTTTCATTTCCAATTTTGACTTGACTTACGAGTCAAAATATTACAACGCATGAGTATTTATATATATATATATAAATATATATTTCTATAGTTGGATAGTTCGGAAATGAGAGCTTAAATTTGGATATTTCTGTTGAAAAATAGAAAAGTTTCGGTTTAGTTTCAACTTTCAAGTTTCTTATTAGTGACAAGAATAGCTAAAAAAAAAGAGGAAAAAGAAAACCAATTGTAAAAATTATAATTGGCAAAATGGAATCTATCCAATTGCCGGGAATCCATGCTTCATGCAAATTCTCTTCGTATTCTATGATCAATTGCGTACATGAAAGTTTCTAAAAAAAAATAAAAATAAAAATAAAAATATTGCGTACATGAAAGTATTAAAGAAAAAAAAACTTTACAGCCCTCTTGTATTATTATATTATGTTAACTTGTTTCAAAAACTCCTTTTATATATATATATATATATATATATTTTTTTTTTTTTGGTTCTTCTGATATTCTTTGATCTTTGCTAATCCTTTCGATGTATCTTTTTTTTTTTTTTTTTTTTAATCATAATATGGTAAGGTCACACTTCCATTTTTTTTTTTTTTTTTTTTTTTTTTTTTTTTTTTTTGCGAATCTGGTAAGGTCACACTTATTTGGTCAGATTTGGATTCTAGAAGAGGTTAACGTATAAGAAAAAAACGCTTCGCTTCGCACACCTTGTCACAACGTTTCCACCAAAACAAGTTTAAAAAAAAAAAATTGTAAAATTAAAGAGGATATCAACTTTGACCAGCGCATATTCATTTTCGGATGAAATGAAAGTAGGGGTGGTGTGTTCGGTGTAATTTTGGGACATTTTTAGCAACACATTTTACGTTATAGTTTAGCCAAAATAATAATTGTACTGCACTTTATTTTTGTGGTCACATGTGGGGTATAGTGCAGTTTAGAGTTTAGCCAAAATCATAACCATACCGCATCTCATTTTTTCGGTCACATGTGCGGTGCGATATATAAGATGCGGTTTGAATGGTTTGAAGTTAGTATATTTTTCAAATTTTGAGTTTTTCCTACCTAGCTCAAAACTAATTTTTCCCTTAGACCAAGTTTTAAATTATTGAGTTAGTTTTTTTTTTTTTTTTTTTTTTTTTTGAGTTGGATTTTTTAGTTAACACTTGATAGGGTTATCATTTCATTTTTTGAAAACTAAGGTTATTAAACTATTAATAATATATTTAATGTTAAAAATAAATAAATATATTAATATATAGAGAGGGTGCGGTGCGATGCGGTCCACTGTTACTTGTAGTGCAGACTGTGCAGTGCGGTTATGCTATTTTGCGGACGGTTTTGGTATAGTTTTTGTGGTTTGGTAAACACCTCTAAAAAAAGTATTTTAAGGATGAAATCCTAATCATTTTTATCTTGTAATCTGACTTGTATAACCATAATGTGATTCTAATTATCTCATACAAAATTAATAATATGATTTACGCTTTGTTTGTTTCAATAAAAAACCTTATGTGAAGATAATTTTTCATATATTTTTTTTTGCGTTTGGAGTATAAAAAAAAAAAATGTTAACGTCAAAACAAATCTTGATGAATGTAAACATATATAATTTCATATGAAAGTTTTAAGTTCATTCACCTCGATGATTTTTTAGGTAGCCATCCTTTTATCTTTTCTAAAGTATAGGGGTTGCTTGATTTGAGAATTGGAAAACTTTCTAATTTCCAAAGTTGGTGTTCTAACCACTGTCCTCATGCATGAGATGATTCACATTTGCAAAGTTTCCCTACCCAACATTTTCAACATCGATAGGAACGTTTTCCTAAAAAAGTCATGGAAACCATATTGGTTCCTCATAATAAGGTATACGAGTCTATGAAGAAGCAAGTTGGCAAAGAAAGCATATTTCATCTTTTCATATTTGCCAAAAGCATTTTATTGGATAGGAAACAGGTTAGGAAGCACCAAAATCCAACAACTACTTAGAGCGTCAACATTGGTGGTGGCAAAATTTTAGCAATTTGACACTACAAAAAACTACTTTATCTATTTTTTTTTTTTTTATAAAAAAAACTACTTTATCTATTTTACCACACACTTTACAAAACACCCAACATCAATGGTTTTATTTTAGTATTCAACACAATAAAATTATATAAACAACACAAAGATGGCTGTGCACAATGGAGGACCTAATATAATATATATATTTTTTTGTTTAGCATTTGAGCTACTGTGCACGTACATGCAAATATGACTGTGCACTCAATAGCCAGAAATTGTGGTTTTTCCTTCACTGATGCAAGAGCATTTTGTTATATTTGATTAGTAAATTTAGCATTTTAGCAATTCGCCTCCACCAATACTAATGCTCTAACTCCAAACTGTAAACTAATTATTTTTTCACATTATTCAATCTATAACCATTTTTTTTCCTCCAATTCCTTGGCAAAGTATGTCATTTGTCATCATATGTATAATCTCAAATAACAATAAATCTTGGTGATGAACTTTGACACAATCAATTTTAATACGTTAATTATTATTGTACATGCTAAGTTTTAAACAATATATTACGTATTTCTACACACTTTTTATTTACACGTATTTTTATAAAAATTTTTAAATAATAATTTTTAATTTTTAAATACATGTACCAAACAGGTCATGTAATTTTCAAACATAATTTCAGCTCACATCTCATTTTAATATTCTCCAAGAAAGTAAAAGGAATAAAGTTTGTAGGAATTGACCAATTACACCGATTGAGAGAGACAGGCTGTGTTATTAGTCTCTTATATACTCTATATCCACATGCCACAAATTTCCATGCAATTTCTGAACCTTATGAGCATGTTACCTTGGACCATCAGAGAGTTCAATAGCTGTAGTGTTAGGTAGCCTGTAAAATTCCATGTATCTCTTTCTTTCTTTCTGGTCCACCCAAAACTCTTTTATTAACCTGACTACATAACAAACACTTTGATACCACTCTGGCACTATCCAATTCAATGCAAAATGTTGTTTTCGTAAATTCCGACATAACTATGGGTTGTAACATAAAACAACGCACTTTAACCAAGGGCACGCCCCGCCAAACCCTTCCAATTACTTGACCCACGCGCACTACCGCACGCGCCCACTCTCAAAGACACAATCAATGTATACCATGGTCACTCATTTTTATTTAACAAAAGTTAACCAATATATTGGTTTAAGGAATGTCGGTGTACTAATGTGTTTGTATACATTTTTTTCCCTGTATATGTGAGTAATTGTTCTATATTATTTAAGAGAGTGTATTATGTGTAGTATAACTTATCTCATTTTTTCTTAAAAATTATCATGATTTTTAAGTAAAGTTATAATATTCCTTTGTATTAGAACTTATTTCCCTCTCTCTTGTGTATATGTTTGTTTTTTAAAAAAAGAAATATTTTTAAATATTTTTTGTAAATAAATAAACAAATAATTATTTTTTTGACAGTTTTTTATATTATCATAAAAGTAGTATCAATTTTTTTTTTCTCAAAATAGTTCATTAATAAATGCTTTAAGAGTACTTATCAATGAGACTATTTTTTTTTTATTTTTTATTTTTTATAACTAATTGATAATCAGTGCATGCACATGAAAATAAAATAAAATAAAAATATTTATTTTTTTAAAATATGAAATTCAATAATTATGATGATTGTTAATAAATATTTATTATGATTATACCTTTCTCCAAAAAAAAAAAAAAAGAAAAAAGAAAAAAACTTTGGTATCTAGCATTTATTATGATTGTGCTATTTAGTCAGAAATCCATACAATGTAGGAAAAAGTTCAACATAATATTATTTTTTAAACTCTTTTTCTAAATATAAAATTTTATAATTATCTTTTTTTTAATAGAAACAATTTGATAATTACCAGTTAGTTCAATTTGTAAAGTCTCTAATGGTTGAATAATAGATCTGAAATTCAATTTTCGCATACACCAAAAACCGGTTGATGTCTTCGTCTGATGATATATGTTGAAACTCTCTAAAAAAAAGAATTATATATTTTAGTATTATACATTTATTATAATTGTGTTGGATGTCATAGGTTGAAACTCTTTTAAAAAAATAATTACATATTTTAGTATTATACATTTATTATAATTGTGTTGGACTTGGACCTGCTAGTATATGAAATTATATAGTCTACTATTTCAAAAAAAATATTATGTATTAAGATTCTAATAAAGGTTTTAAATAGGTTTCAAAAAAAAAAAAAATAAAGGTTTTAAATATAGAATGAAATTTAAATTCAATATTAGAATATCTAATATCTAATTTAAATTTATGCCTTCTATTATTTCAATTACCTAAAGTAAATAACCCATCATATTTAGGTAATTGAAATAATTGAAGACATAAATTTAGCATTTAATAAAGTAGATGGACATGTGTAATATTTTTATTTGTGGAGTATATAGTGGAGCAGAAAATGTGAGATAGAAAATTTGGACTCCAAAATATTATAAGGTTAATCAAAAGACAAATGACTTTTATTGATGGTAGATTTAAATAAGAATCATTTGCCATAATTTTTTCACCAGAATTAAGGTGGCAAGTTCATAATTTTTAATCTCATAAAAAAAAATTTAATAATAAGGTCATGCTATTCCATGAATCTAAATAAGAATTAGTGGGTTTCAATTAGTTTAATTGGTAAAGTTTTAATAATTGAGTAAGAGATTTGGGGTTTAGTTTCTGTCTACACCAAAAATTAATTGCTATTTTCTATTGATTATCAGAGCAGAAACTATATGTTGGAACTCTCAAAAAAATAGAAAAAGAAAAAAAGAATTAATACATTAATAACATATCATCTCAACCATACCAAATTTGTTACCAAAAATATTAAGCATTACTATAAACCAATAAACCATCGAATTCCCATTAAAAAAAAAAAAAAAAAAAAAGTGAGGGAGGTGGGGACAGCGCGTGGGCATGACAGGCTTTTACTTTTTACTGTTTCACCAGCAACTTTTTACAGAGTGAGCATGATGAGGTAAAACCCACAAAAGAAAAAAAGCAAGAAAAAAAAAAAAAGAGACATTGTACTCAAGTTGTTGGAGTAGGAGACAGAGAGGTCAGAGACAGAGACGAGAAGGCCTTTGCTTTGCTTTTCTTTTCCTTTTGAAAAAGCAAAGTTAAGAAACAACCATTTTAGATTCTTCTGCTGCTTCTTCAACTTGTCCTACTACTACAACCTTATTATCTCTTTACTCTCTCTCTCTCTCTCTCTCTCTCTCTCTCTCGCACATATATACTTACTTATCAGACTGCTTGGAGAATCTTTGTTAGCAATGGACCAGCATTAACATATATTTCTATGTTCTAGTGAAACATTGTTTTATTTATAATCTTGGTAAGCGTTATTTCTTTTTTCTTTGATTGCATTGTGTTTATATTTTCCTTTGTTCATCTGGGTTTTCAGCATTTGTTTAGTACATAAAACTTTGAAGCATTTGGGGTGTCAAAGTGGGGTTTTTGAAACTGTTCTTAACTTCTTTTTATGATTTTCTGTTTACTCTTGTTTGTTTGTTTATTTGTTTGTTTTTTCTCTCTGTTTTCACTTTTTAGTGCTGGGTTGTTGTTCTTTAAAATAAATTTATGTTATGATTTATCAAAGAATTAGGATAACAATTCTGGTTTCTTCTTCTTCTTCTCCTCCTCCTCCTTTTTTTATTTCATTTTTTTCCTACTGATGAAATTTTTGTAGATGGATTAAAAATTTGTTGTGTGGAGAAACTTGTAATTCTGGTGAAATGTAGTTGAGAAAAAGAAATTTGATAGTTGCATGTATGAGTAAGAAGTAAGAATTTGTTGGGGTACCAAATTCTCTTTCTCGTTAGTATTTCACATTCATACTGATATCACTTCAATTAATGCTTTTACCAGTGTTTTGTTATTTCTTTTTTTATTGCTTCAATTAATGCTTTTACCATTGTTTTGTTATCACTTCAATTAATTCTTTTTTGGGTGTACATCTAATGGTTTTAATTTGATTTCTTATAAATTCTAATTGGGGAGTAATTATAACCTTTTTTTTTTTTGGGTGTATATTTGGGGTTCCTTTGTTTATATTAGGATGTGATTTTGAGCTCTAGGATTTTCTTGTTACCAAGAAGCTCAAAGGTCAGTGTTTTTCTTTTCATATTCTTCTTAAAAAAAAAAAAACTTTTTTATATAAATTTTAGTATTATTAGTGATTTTGAAGTTTTGAACGGGTGATTTTTCTGATGAATTTTCTAAACTAATGAACATTCAAGTTTTAAAAGTAATATATATAGTGATTTAAAATTTTGTAATTTTCAAAAAAAAAAAAAAAAATTGGCAACAGTTTAATTGAAATTCCATTCGGTTCCAACCCCCCTCATGAATACCAGTTAGTTCACTGCATCACGATGTTCTGTTTCACTAATTTATCTCCAAGTTGAGTGAGCTTCCTTGTTCAACTATCAACATGTCCTTCTTAGTAATTTAGTACTGTTTCTGTTCAATCCCTTGGTTTCTTATAGCCTTTGTTCTTTTCCATATCGGCATGATGTGATATTCTTTCTTGTTTTGTATGCAAACGAAATAGATGCACCAGCACCAGTAACAGTACGGTTTGGTCTGCCATTCTCGCTATGATGTACATAATTACAATAATGGGTCTTATACAAACTGATGATGCAACACATGAAGGGTAGAACAGTAAGGTTATAATAATTATAAGAATGGAAACGGCTTAAATCATGAATTTGACCTTCACTTGAATGGAAAGTATTATTGCTAGAGTCATTCCTTATTTGTGAAGTTAAATGCCTTAAATCATGATTCTGACTTTCACTTGGATGGAAAGTATTGCTGCCATTTTAATCATTCCTTTGTTGTAAGACCAAATCTCTTGAATCATGCATGCATTGGTCCGTTACTAGTATGGAAGCATTGGTCATTCAAAAAAAAAAAAAAAAAAAACCATGTGTGATGAATTAATGTCTGATTCAAATTTTCATGTTTAGAAAAAATGGGCAATTTGCATAACTTTTGTGGTTAAATTTTGGTGCAGAATGTAATGTTGTCATTCACATTTTAACATGTATGTGTGTGTGAATGCGCTCTTACTTTAGATTAAGAGCATTTGATGATTCCGTATTTAATTGACAGTCTGACATATGATATTGTTGTTTATTTTGCTTCTGATGAACAGAGAATCTAAACTAAAACAATGACGAAGATCAGTCCTGAGTTTGAACAGGAGATGCAGACAGAGGAAGTCCATCAGGTTTCAGTTGATGTGAGCTTTGCTTCTAATCATTTTCCAAAGTATAAATTAGGAGCCGACAATCAAATTTTGGAAGAGCCAAAAGAGGACAACCATGGTCCATCCTTGAAGGAGGTTGTTGAACAGGAAACTGTCAGTCTGTCAGAGCAGCATAAGCGTCTCTCAGTTCGTGACCTTGCAAGTAAATTTGACAAAAACTTGTCTGCTGCTGCTAAGTTGTCTGATGAGGTTCCCAAACTTTGCCACTTGACTATGGGTTTTATTGCAATCTTAAGCTTCTTTCCACACGCATATGCATATTAGATAATAATCAGTCTGACATTCAACATAGCTTGTTTCCAACTTCTTGTGATTAGCTACTCAATTTGCCCCATTCAGCTTCATATCAGACCTTTCCTGAGTTAAGGCAAAGGCTGGCTTTCTTTCTTTGTCCCCCTTTTTTTTTGGTGTGTTAAACTATCACGCCTCTGTTCTAGTTTGTGTATTTGTTCATTTAGCTTTCTATTTCTTGTGTGGAATACCAACTTCCGATAATGCAAGATGAATAATCAATTGCAATTATATTCTTGAACTGTATTTTGTTTTGCTTTTTGCATGTGTGTTGTTTTTTTTTCCTCAGTCTCACAACTTAAGCCTAGTTTATATCTTTGTCCATTTTGTTCTCTTTTCCCCTGGTGTGGAACAGTATGAACTTCTGATAACACTAAATGAATTGCAATGGGTTTTAATGAAATTCAGGCAAAGCTTAGGGAGGTGGCATCTTTGGAGGGACATGTTCTTTTGAAGAAGCTTAGAGATGCATTAGAGTCTCTAAGAGGCCGTTTGGCAGGACGAAACAAGGAAGATGTGGAGAAAGCTATCTCTATGGTTAGTTCATACTTTTTCCTCTGTTTGTTTTACTTATTAAAAAAAAGAACTTTTTCTTATTCAGATTGGTGCTTTGTGTGATTTGTCCTGGAGGTTCAACTTGGATATAATTGATAAATTTTTCTGGTTCAATCTGTTTGTGTTTTTGTATGATGTATATGGGCTTGCCCTTCTATTTTGTTTGATTGGTTTAATAATTGTCTCTTCATTATTAAAATTCTAGCAAGCAATACATAGTGGTGGTTCCATTTGGAAGGGCTGAGCTAGATACTTTTTGGACCTTTGACATTTTAATATAAAGAGACTACTCTAAAGGCTCAAACCTATGGGATTAGATCCTCTAGAGTTCCTAGAGTAAATTTGTCATAGAATTCTTAAAATCTCAATCGTATAGTATGCACTTGTGCTTGCTCTTATGCATATTCACAAAAACGTTGATTAAGTAGACTAAAAGTGTGTGTGTTTCTTAATTCCTAAATTATACATTATATTCGTGCTTTTTCAGTCATTCTTACTAACACATGACAGTTCAAGTGGAACAAGTACTTATTCGGTCACTTTAACTAATGCGTGAAATGAGAATATTGTGTTTATTTGAGGGTCAGCGTGGTGCTTAAATAACCAGACTCCTTGATGCAGGCATGGAAGATTCATTTGCTATTACTCTGCACCTTCATAGATTCCAAGATTTATTTTGTGGCTCACATGCTACATCATATTAGGTCAAGTCTTATATGGTTTTGAAAGTAAGTCATTAGGAGTCTAGGATTCAAACAATTTTCAATGTGGTTGCATAATATAAGGATTTAAAATCAAGGGATTTAAAGAACAATTGCTAGTAAATATTGCATGATATAAATTTAACAACAGCAGATTATTTGAGCTTTGGTAATTTGACTTTAATAATAAAAACTAGTGATGTTATAAATTTGACATGATATTTTACATCTAATCATTTCAAATCCTCATATTAAGAAAGCTCAAATCCTTTTATAAATTTCTTCAAAAGTAAAAAAATTATTTTTTTGTACTTCATTCATTTCATTTAAAATAAAAATTGAAATACAAACCCCTCTTTTTAAATACTTCTATCCAAATGAATCATATGAGGAAAATGTTATTTTGGTAATTGAGTTGAGCCTAGAACTTTGTAGGAGTTTCTAAGTGTCTTGGGTTTATTTTCATCAAGTGCAAGTTTGTTTTCATCTGGATTTTATTAATTTTAGCTTAGCAGTCAAATTAGAAGTTCTAATCCTAGTAAAAGAAACATAGTTCTTTTATATACGCGTGTGTGTGTGATCAATGTACTCAAATTATAGGAATGTTGATAATGGAATTATGAGTGTTTCGTGTTTTTGAAGGCTTTGGTGCCTATAATGTTCTCTCCATTTCTTTTTCTTTTCTGCTTTGTTGCCCCTGGTACTGTTTTGTAATTGTTCACACAGCCCCTAAACAGTTGCAAAATTGTGTCCTTTTGCAACACTAATTTAATTTACAAACCCTATAGCCTATTAGTCTTTTTCTCACCGTGATAAACCTCAAAATCTTAACTTTTCCTATCTTAAAGCCACCACAAGCGTATGTAGATTCCCTGAATCTGTCCTATGTCACACCTCCCAACCCCAAAAAAAAAACTCTCTTTTCTTCGCTCTCTCTCTCTCTCTCTCTCCCCCCCCCCCCCCCCCCACCCCCCTCATTTCCTTCTAATGACATGCTCCTGAGTGCCTTTGGCACATGAGGACGTAATCCTTGAATATTGTGTATACTATAATTACAATCTGGTATTGTCTTCAACTGTAGTCTCACTGTGCAGGTGGAAGCTTTAGCAGTTAAGTTGACTCAGAAAGAAGGAGAATTGATTCAAGAGAAGTTTGAAGTGAAAAAGCTAGCAAGCTACCTCAAACAGGTTATTTAATGACGTTCCATATATGCATATAGAATAATAGTTATTACAGCTCCATCCTTTTTCATAACCTATGTTTCTACTGTGATTCATCTTATTGAATTTAGAGCCTATAAGGATAATAATTACTCATTGGTTAGTGTCTTATATTCATATGATATTACACTCAGACTTGTTGGTTGGTGCATGTGGACTTGGATATAACTTGAGCACATTGCGTCAATAGTCAACCCATGCCCAATGGTCTGAGAAAAGCAATTTTGCTTAGGTCCAAGCTTGATTTTCTATTTGCTGAAGGCATCTTAGATTATGATTTTCTATTTGCTGAAGCTGTCTTTATGACATAATATCAAATTTTAATATGTAAAGTTCTTATTCAATTTTTTTTGTTCATCTATCTTTTGTGTTCCTTTAATAGTATGCTATTATTAGCTTCTACAAATGATTCCTTTTCCATCTAGCTTTTTCCATTGGCAAGAAAGGATTTGAATACTTCAGGGATTGACTTTAACAACCATCATCCTTTTACTTTACTAAGTTATTATAACTGTTATCCATGGAACAGTTTTTCGCAGATGCACACTTTTAATATAGCTTTTCTTATTCATTTTTATTTTCTTTTGTGTATATGATATTTTATATTTGTCCCTGAATTCAGTTCATTCCTTTGTCTACAGGCTTCTGAAGATGCGAAAAAGTTAGTTAATCAAGAGAAATCTTTTGCTTGTGCTGAAATTGAGAGTGCTAGGTCCGTGGTACAGAGAATTGGAGAGGCCCTTGAAGAACAAGAAAGAAATTCCCAGGCTTCTAAAAATCAGGTTTGAATGGGTCGTTTTAAACTTATATGTATCTTCAATTTTGCTTACCTTTTATGTATTCTAAATTTCTAATAATGAAAGGGACACTGGTGACAGATCAACAATGTGTTGTTTAGATTTGATGAGGATAATTTTGTTTTGTATTTGATTTTCCATACCATCAGGATGTGGAGGAACTAATAGAGGAGGTTCAAGAGGCAAGGAGAATAAAATTAATGCATCAGCCAAGCAAGGTGCAATACTTTTTCTACTAAGCTATGTTTTTGCGCACCCATGCACACACGCACACACACATATATGTATATAGTCAAATATCATGTTTCAACTTCTTAGTTTATACACTTAGTTGATAGCAAGTCTAACTAAGGAGTGAAACAACAAACTTTTCAAGAGTTTGTGCAATGTTCTTCACAAGATATGGTGCTAAAGGGTAGAAGTGGTTTTGTTTTGAAATAAAATTTTTGCATGCTCTTCTCAATTATGTACTAGTCTGCAGACTCTCTCTCTTTCTCTCTCTCTCTCTCTCTCTCTCTCTCTCTCTCTTTTAATAATTGAGAGACACTGGATTTGGTTTTGACTGATGCTCACAGTTAGGGTCAGATTTTGTCATGGTAACACACAATTGGATGAAAACATTTGCACAAACACTGACATTAGTGAATTTTTCATTCATTAATATATTTGATTAAGTTAGAATTATTTGATAGTTTATATATTTCATTATCATAATTGTATTATAACTTAGTTACTTTATATTAATAGTATAAACCTACTCTTTTTCTTCCCTATCAAAAGAAAACCTACTCTTTTTCTTCCAGAGTTTGTAGGTTTGTTGCCTTCAAAAAATTGTGGCTACTTCCAGGCTAATGTCAGTGCTTGTACAAATGCTTATTTATTTATTTTTAAAAATTTATTTTCTGTATTTTGCTCCCCTCAATATCTACCATTTATTATGATTTTACGCTAAATAGGTTATAACGATGTATGCTGTTAACTGAAAATTTTTTACAACATTCTTTAGCAACAATTTCATTCTATACATATTTCATTATTGTTGACATAATAAGGATATGCCTTACTCTGCATAATTTCTGAAATTTTTTAGTTACCCATCTGTGGTTCACTTATGTAGTTTGAGATAGATTTTACCTTTTCAAATTATGAAGAGATGCGTTATGTTTGCAGGTGGTTGACATGGAATATGAGCTTCGTGCACTAAGGGCTCAAATTTGGGAGAAATCTGTATTTTCGGTTAAGCTTCAAAAAGAGGTTTGTTAACTATCTTGTTTTTACTTTTCACAAATTTTATTTGATATTTTTTCCTAGCCTTAACTAAGAGAGGTTCTGTTTGGCTATATCACTGACTTGGTTAATACATCCAAACACCTCTTTTGCTTCTTGAAGCTGAAATGAAGGTGAATGGTATTTGTTCAAATTGAGTTATTTTCAGATTTATCTGAATTTGTTTTTCAAAAGTAAATTCCTAAACCTTCAGTTCATGACATGTTTCTGTACTGCTTTGCTAATGTCTTGTCTAATTGTTCTAACAAACTTATGATCAACAGGAGTAATGGACCCAACTTCAGCTGGTTACATTGAACTTGGTCTGATAATGACTAGAAATTTTTTGCTTTGGGAAACTGTACACCAAAGGAGAAAATGATAATAAAATTTACAAAATAGTGTCACCTAGCTTAGTGCTAACATTACATACATCAAACACTGACATGTAACTAATGGGTTCAGGTCCTCCCTACCAGCTTTTCTCACCCTAAGTTTAGTTACGTGTTGGCCAATTATATATTTTAGGTATTATTGAGTTGGAGTATATGAGTGAGACCTCTGTCATTATGTATATAAAACTCTATTTTCTTAATTATTGGGAAGGAAAATTATGCTAGCTGCATATTTTTCTATCTGTGTAGTTCCAGACTATGTTCTGACATGTGATTAATTTTGTCAATCTGAGTGCAATTATGACTACATTTGACATCTGATCTCTTTTTTCAGTTGTTTAATCATAATATATTATTTAATAATTAGGAATGCAAGAAAATTTGTTCAAGATAGTTTTATGAAAGACCTCATATCCTTTCTATTTCCAGCTGGCAATACGCAAGAGGGATGAGGAGAACAAATTCCGTTTATATGTCTTAGAAGGTTCTGAAAATTTAGGTTCATATCTACAACTAAAGCCTTGCTCAGACAAGGCTCCACAACTTTCAAATTGTTCAATTCAGTGGCACCGCCTGTCACCTGAAGGCCGCTGGAAGGAAATTATTTCAGGTATTTTTGCAATAATTTTTCTCCAACTTGTGATTGACCTCGTGTGCTCAATGTGAATCTTTCTCAGTAGAATCAGTTCATATGATTAAACATTTGACATATCTAGCATTGTGGTATATCCTTACCTATCTGTAAATTATTCCTGCTTTAGTTATCTGTATGATTATAATGTAGTGCATGTTGTTACTTTTTACATTCACTTTATAGTGACTTGAGTTAAGGTTTAATGAAAAAACCAATTTTTCTAAAATTGTGGGTTTGGACCTTCTCACCCTCGTTATAAAATGAAAGAAAGAAAAAAAGAAAAAAAAAAAAAAAAAAACTTTCACTGGTAGTACCCCATTACCATTTTCAGCATTAAAAAAATAATCCAAAGTGTTAACAGATCTAGGATTTCCTTGTCCCTTTAAGGAGGAAGATTTCATTTGCACAGCTGCTAATACGATCCTATAATCAAAAGCCATCTATTATGGAATGTCTTATCCAATTCTTCTCATTTGAAAACTCAAACTAGGCTATATATGTATCATATTATAATATCACACCAACGTTTCTAGCATCCAGCTTGTAAGTTATGCTACTAATTTTCTAAATATCTATTGGAGCTCATACTACCATTTATTATTTCGAAGATGTTATTCTAATGTTTATTCATAACTCGTAAAGTTGACTATTTGCCATAAAAGAACACAATATTTTATGATATGAGCTCATCCCCCTTAATTACCTGTAACCATTTAAATGAAAGAGTGGAACTTTTTCTAGCGAACCAAATCTTGTGAAATAATCAATCTCAATATGATACCATGGCATAATGGGCCAATTATATGAGTTAAAGGTGATTTTTATGATAAAATGTTTATCAAATGTCTCCATTGGTGGAACATTTGCCCCAAATACTTAGATTATTAATAAGTGAGCCAAAAATGTATAACAAACATACACTAACACTGCTTCTCACGGGCAAACCCACCAAATAACCCTGAACTATAATGGGCCATGCAAATGTAGAATTGAAGAAATTCCCAATAATAGGGGTAAAAATTAAAATTCACTTAATTTGATCACAATGTAAAGAAACTAACAAAATAAAGTGCAAAAATCAAATGACACAGCATGCTAGTTGCAACTTCTAACTGGTAAAGTTTAGTTTCAGTTAATTGGGTATTTGGGTTCCACAAATTTGATTTGTTCTATAGATTGTATATTTGTTGGTTTACATCTTTCTTTGTCTTACGTGGTTCATCTTTCCACTTCATCAGGTGCCAACAAATCCATTTATGCTCCAGAACCCTTTGATGTTGGGCGAATCTTACAAGCCGAAATTGTTTCAAATGGCCAAAAATTGACAGTCACAACTTCTGGTCCTATTGATCCAGGTTGGTTTTGATCATAAATCTTCATGAAATTTCCGCAAATATTTTTACTTATTTCTGGTATTAATTTTGTAACCTGGATCAAATTGTCTGATTAGGGGTTCTTATAGGTTTTGGCTCGGTACATCCTATTTGATGCTTAGAGATTTTGAGAAAAATGAGGCTAACTAAAATTTCCTTTAACAGCTGCAGGTCTTGGAAGTTATGTAGAGACACTTTTACGAAAATCTAACACTGAATTCAATGTATGTTGTCCTACTCTTTTTAGTTACTTCCAGTGCCTTATATGTGATGATTCTTATTGAGCTAATAATGAGTATTTATTGTTAACTACAAAAACAAAATATGACAAAAAATCTAAAACAATGGTGTCTTGTTCAATTACTTTCTAATTGATTTGTCCACCACACACCTTTAATCCTTTTATGCTTATGATTTGTATGCTAGTGATTGAGCCAATGGTAATATCCTGATCTCTATGTTTCATGTATGCATGTGTGTTCATTTCATTAAAGAAAGTTTTTTAAGATGGAGATTTGAAGAATCTCTCTCTCTCTCTCTCACTCTCTCTTCCCCATCAGAAATTGCTCCAAAAGAAAGGGGAGTTTCTTTGACAGCACTATATATTTTGGGGCCAATCATGGTCCCAACAGGTGGTTTTCACTCCCTTATTTGGAGAGTTATCTTCACATAGATATAAAAAATCATATTTGATTAGGGATACTCTATTCCTATTTTTGATATTAATTGCAAGGGGAAATTATTGTCTCTGTGTATTTAAGTCATTTAGAATGCTGAGTTCTGCTCTAGGACCATAACTGATGCAAAGTAGATCTTGGCTTAAAGACTGTTACGTATATAATGTGACATCTCTATTGTTATTTGCTTGGAATTATGTGGTTCTGTAACACCTTTTGGATGATCAAAACTTAAACATAAACTGTACAGAAATTTGTCCATGAATTCTTCAGAGTACATTGTTTTGGTTCTAATTAATTCATGAAAATGTGGACAAAGAGAACCATGGTATCGCGGCTAGGGCTGGTCTGCACAATTTAGTTCTTATCAAGTTTTGATATTTGTTGTTTTATAGGTGGTTATTTCCCAGATGAATGGACAAGATCATGCATCACACTCTGTTCATGTATTTCATGTGGGAAAGATGAGAATAAAGCTCAGTAGAGGATGGATTACAAAGGCTAGAGAAAATTATTCCTCGTCAATGCAGGTAATCTTTATAGCTGGCAATTATTTTTGTCTTCACTGGATTTTGTAGTCTTTATAGCTGGCTAGAGAAATGATCTACTATTAACAGACTTTCCTTTAAGACTGAGATTTTCCATTGAAACTTTTTACCATTATTTCTTTCCATTGTAATTTCTATGAAGTATTCTCGCGTAGAGGAATATCTTAAACTAATTCTTTCCTGACCTCTAGCTATGTGGAGGTAGAGGTGATATTAATAATTCAGCCAAGGCATTGTTTTGGCAAGCAAGGAAGGGCCTCTCGTATGTATTAACATTTGAATCAGAGCGAGACAGAAATGCAGCTGTTATGCTTGCCAGGAAATATGCTTTTGATTGCAATGTATGTATCTTTTTCCTTTTTGCGTTTTACTAATGTCTACTTTCATTATTGGTGTTGTCAACTATTTCTTACATGTGAAAGTGAAACTTAGTAAGACATGGGAAATTTAAGCCCCCACTGAGAGCCCACAGAAAGATTGGCTGAAGTTTATGCCCCACCCCCTTTCACCCCAAAAGTTCTACCCAAAAGATGTGCTATTAGCTTAGGTTATCATATCTTGTTAATTTTTACAGATTTTAATCACCATGATCAATCAAGTGCTTAGCCCTTTATATATTTTGCCTTTCTGTATGCATCACCAAATTCAAAAAAGGGCTCAGTGGAAATTATTTGCCAGTGTCCTGCTATGTTTTTTTCTTCTTTAATTTTTCTCTTCATATGGAGTTTGAAATGGGAAAACCTTTAATGATGACAGGTCATGCTTGCTGGACCGGATGATCAAGTATAGAAGTTAACATTACTGACTGAGTTTATTTTATATGCAAGTACAATCAGGTTTTCACTGTGTGAGAGTAAGATGTGTGCATTTGTCTTGTCAGAAGATCCATCTTTGTTATAGTAATTGGGCTTGCACTAATAGGGTTGAATCATTTTAGGCATGGTTTTTTGTTTGCCTAATCATTTGTTGTAACCAATTTACCATTTCAATATTAATGGTTTCATTTGTGCTTTGTGGCTGATTTGCATATATTGGCAGTTTTGTATATCTTGGCACATTTGCACCATGAGATGGCAATTTCTTTTGAAGAATAACTGGTTAGGTGTCTGACAGCACCTAATCAATTCGTTTTTGTTTTTGTTTTTGTTTGTGTGTTTTTTTTTTTTTTTTTTTTTTTTTTTTTAATCTTCTCGTTTTTATTTGGCAACAGTAATTAATTTTTTAATTAGATGAATATTGGACATATATTGAGAAAATGATTTTTATTTGATTTGTAGATTATAGAAAGTCAACTACATTATTTAATTTTTCAAAAGAACAAATGCAAATAATTCAGAAGCCAATGTTGATGATGCGGCATTGCGAATTCCTGATGTTGATATCCCAAATTTGAAAATTCTCAAAACAATATTTTTTTTAAAAAAATTTAAATTGAAATTAATGAACTTGATATTAGTTCGTTGAAGTGTGATCTAGAATTGCATCTACGAATATGGGATTACCATGTTAATCAATGTGATAAATCAATGAATTTTTTTGGGGAAAATGCCCTCACACCTCCTGAAGTTTCAACTACTTGTGAAGACACCCCTTGGACCTTTATATTAGCCATTTGTCTCACTGGAGCCGGAGTTTGCTTTCCACCCCGTCCAACTCCTATGCAAGTCAATTAGGCCAGAGTGGAAAACTCACACAACACAAAATGCAAAATCAAATCAATATCAACAAAAAATACACCCATTTGCATAATCAAATCAGTCATCTGCATATTCAAAACAACATCAACTAAATAGTAGAAACCTAATAAAAAGTGAAAAAAATTAAACGGAAAGAAAACCATAATAGAACTTATGATTGAAGCAAACATAGATCTAACGTAATATTTGAAATTCCAAATAAAATACAAAATCAAACACCAAATCCCTCACCGACATAAACGTCTCCTTTAGAGCTTACAACCAATTAAACCCAAGTCTCGCCACCTAAAAAGAAAAAAAAAAAATGCTTAATTGCAAATGCTAGAATCATTGAAAGCATCCAAGGAGGCCAATGAGCTTGCTGAAAAGCCTTGCTCAAACTTGGCACCAAGTATCTCAGACTACCTTCTGATCTCATCCTTGTTTACCATATCAACTAGGTACTTCTCTAAGACCATGGCCCTCACCTTAAGATGATTCACCACTAACATGCATTATAGTATTGGTCACCCCTAATGGGCCATGCCAAGAGTGGGACCCACACACAATTGCCACTACAGTAGAGTTCAAACCACAATGAGATACAAATCCACCTGTTGATGGATGACTCAGTATCAACAACTGTGGTGCCCATCCGTGTATTATCAAACCCTTCTTCCCTACTTTCCCATCCAACTCATTATTAGGAAAATAATTAGATCTTTTTTGGGTGACCCATATTATCAAAACCTTCTTTAATTGAACTTGTTTTTCATAAAAGCAACTAAACAGAACTGGTATTTCAAGTGAGTTGAGTTGAGTTTGGTTTGGTTCAATGGGCTTTGACTCTGGTCAGACAACAAATGGCTGGTCTCTCTATCTATCTCTCTCTCTAAACTTGACCCCAAGGTTTCTCTCTCCTCAACCATTGAATTCATGGATTAGATTTGTTTTTTTGAAGTCAATATGAGTCTCACGTGACTGTTCTATTAGTATTCTAATAAGAAACTAACTAATGTATTGATTTGGCAACTATGTATATTTTATGGAGTAAATTGGTCAATATAAAAGTTCAGGGGGTGTCTTGGCTAGTAGTTGAAAGTTAAAGAGATGTTAAGTCATTTTTTCCAATTTTTTCGATTCATACTTTACCATTGTCTCAAGTTCAAATCCTGGTTCCCTTCTTAAGAGGGGGTCCTAAAGCATTGAATGACTATGGTGCTAAGGGAATGGTCACTATTGTTGTCAACTGCGGTGATTGGAATGGTCTTTGGACAAAATTGATGGACAAATCTCTTTACATAAATAAAACCCCCTCTTTCTACCAAAATAAAAAATAAATTAAAATAATTGTTGAATCGACTTTTTAATTGTTTAGTTGGCATTTTAATTGACATAGCCTTGTGTGATTGAACCAACTTATACATAATTTTAGGATTTGCACATTAAGAGATTGCATATGATATGCTCCCATTCAGATGATTTTCAGCCCATGTAATTGGTCGGAAAATATTGGGTTTTTGGAGGGTATTCTAAATTGTAAGGGAAGTCTCCCTTCAGATGGAACCTAGTAGTTGCAAGAAATAAAATTAAGGAGTAATAGGATTTTTGTATTTAAGTAGTCATCTACTTTCCTTTTTTTATTGCCGAAAGTACAATGAGTAGTTGTTCTCTTGAAGGTTATATCTCCCCTTCTTTACAACAATGCTCTTATTTATAGCCTTTTTGCATGCGGTTGATTTTAACATATTTACTATATCAAGTGGAATATCATTGGATCACTTTGGTGGCACTAAGGGTTGAAGTTTTACTGCTAAAATTTACATAATACAAAGCTGAAATTGGTTCGTGTTCACAGCAAAGTCCACCTAGCACATGCAGTAAAATCCAGCTATCAATTGTCTAAATTTCCAATACCTAGCTGCTTTTTCTAGAGAAACATACAGCGAACACAAGTTAAATTATTAGACACCTAATTAGAGTATTCAACAAATATATATATATATATATATATATTAGACACCCAATTGATAGTCTTGTGGGTCCTGGGATTTCTCTTATGTGATTAAAATTCTAAAAAAAATTTAGAATAATTTTATCATGGAGTTTCTAAAATCTTATTCATTCATATTGAAATAAGGGGATTTGATTTTGACACTTCATCAATATTTAAACAAATATTGACAATCACCATTTTTGTATTTATTTAATCCAATCCACTTATTTTAGAAATGGATGAATAAGAGTTTAGAGATTTGTGGAGTTACTCCAAAAACTTTAGAAGATCTAATCTTCTCATGTGTTTAATGTTTGTATGAAAATTCTTTCCAATATCATATCCGATTTTGAGGACTCACAGAAATACCTTGGAGGTTGAAGCTTGCTTACATTCTTCTTGTCCTATAATGAATAAGAAGTCATCCTAAAACATGAATGAAATTTTGTTGTTATTATTAATCTTTTAAATAAGTTTTGATACATAAAATTTTATACTATTTTTCACAACTGCTAAGTTGGCATTTTGTTATTGTTTGACAATAAAAGTGATATCAATAATGTTCCTATATGAAAGTGATACACTAATCATAATTTGTCACCTCTACACAAATTATGAAAATTGTTATGTATATATAACATTGTATAATTTTTTTAAGGATAGTTTTGATGTCTAAAATGTTTTTTTTTTTTAATTTTTTTTTATAAATTTATAATAATTTAATTATTAGAACAATTGGGAGAAGGGGAGTTGATGTTTATTCTCTTAAACTCTCACATTTTTAGCATAGGTAAGATATGATCTTAAATTTTTTATGTGATGATAATAAATTTTATTATATGTTCATTTGTAAATGTTTATGAAGTATCTTTTTTATTTATTTATTTATTATTTTTTTAAGTCCAATTTATTTTAATAATTGGGTTTTAAACATTATACCTATTTCTTTGTCTAAAAGTTGTACGTAAACAAGTTGGAAAAATAAATAAATTTATCAATAGACCATAATGAAAGTACACTATTTTTTTTTAAAAAAAATGCACTAAACTTATTTATACCATTGACCAACAATTTTTCTACTAATTAAATGGTTTGGTTTTTTTATTAAAAGAACAAAGTTTCTCTCTAAACTAGTTTTATATATTTCTTTTTTGGATATGAATTTTGAAAATCTAACTGTTGAAATTCATGTTCGTTATGTTTTTAACATGCATATCAAATTTCGTTCAAATCGAATATTATTTACTATTTGATCAATTAACTTATTTTTTATATACTACTTTAGATTACAAAAACTTGAAATTATAATATTTATTTGATGACATAGCAATTGATTTTTGATTTTCTTGAAATTTTGTAAGTATTAAGGATGTAATAAGAACATGTAATCTAACAATTAGATTTTTAAAATTCACGCTCAATATAAATATATATGATGAGTTTGTAGGATTTTTCTCTAAATTAATTTAGAGAGAAACTTTGTTCTTATTAAAATACTCAACCCAAGGTTTAATGACTCAATCCCTTTTCAAACCCATCTTAAGTTTTGACCCACCAATCCTCTTGAATAAAGTAGTATTTTGCCCATTTGGCTAAGCATGAATAGACCAATTTCACATGCCTATGTTCAATTAATAGGAAAGATATTTACATTGAATTGGCAACGCCAGCGAAGCTCACCCCACCCACCCCGTCAAAATGTCATAACACCACTATACTTTCCTTTTCCACCTGCCACATAACCCTACAAGATTAAATAGCGCTCCACCAAATCCACGTGTCTCCACGTGACACTAATTGCACAGAATTTTTGATACCACCTCGTCTCCCAAAGACGCACGCCTTATTTTCACCCTAACACACCAACGGTAAAATAAAGAAAAGCGAAGAGCCTCCAACGGCTAGAAATTCCATACCCCATCTACATCCGTTGGATTAAAAACAGATCAAACGGTCAAAATTCAAAAATAATTTCGACCGTTGGGCATAGCTCTCCTCCACTTTACAATACAAAAAGGCAACCGTTTCATTCATTCGAGGTTCTTCTCATTCTGTACTCGTCAGAGAGAGAAAAGTGATCCAGAAAGAAGATCGTAGAGGGAGAGAGAGAGAGAGAGAGCGAGATATTTTCTCAAGCACTTTGAAATGGCTTCAAGACCCATTGTTCCACAACAACCCAGAGGTATTCCTTTGCTCTCTTTCTCTTTTTCTTGAAGATTGGTAATGATTTTTCTTATGTGAATATGTGACTCTTTTTGGGTTTTCGATTAAAGGTTTGTCTTTTGATTAGTAGTATAGTTCATTTTTGTTTGATACCCATTTGTTAATTCGAACTCATATGGGGAAAATGGTACGGATTTGATTATTCTCAGTGGGTTTCTTTCCATCGAAAATTATTTTCTTTATTTATCCGTTTTGATTTTTTTTTTTTTTTGGGGGAGTTGGCTAATCTTTAATTTGATTTTTACAAATTTATTCATCTGGGTTCACTGAATTATCTGGGTTCACTGAGTTTTTATTCCCAATTGTTGATCTTGATCCAAAGGGAACGTTTTTCATTTTTTTAATGGTTGTTTGTTAAAATTTTTGTTTGGCTGCTGAGAAAACTGACAGGAATTAAAAAAAAAAAAAAAAAAAATTAACTTAGGAGCAAATTAACAGACTGATGGGTCTCTTTCCTCTACTCCTATCATCAATCGTTTGCTATCTGATATAACCAAATTGCTTTTCAGGTTGAAAGTTATGTTCTTTATTATTGAAATTTTTGCTTTCAATTTTTATAGGAGAGGCAGGAGTTGGAGGGGCTAAGCAACAACCGAAGAAGAATGTTGCAGCCGAAGCAAGAAACCGTAGAGCACTTGGAGATATTGGGAATTTGGCAACAGCTAGAGGAATTGAGGGCAAGCCTAATCGTCCAATCACAAGGTTTCTCTCGCTCTTCATCTCTCTTAATTTAATATTGCTGTTGTTTTTCTTTTCTTCTTGTTGAATTTTTCTGTTGCCCTTTTCAGGAGTTTCTGTGCCCAATTACTTGCAAATGCACAAGCTGCAGCAGCCGCTGAAAACAACAAGGTCCCATTCCCCCCCATTCATCCGTTTCTTTCTTCGTTTTCTTTTATGGAAATTGAGAGAATATCTGATTTTGAATATTGTGTTTGTCTGAATTTGCAGAAACAAGTTTGTGTGAATGTGGACGCGGGTAAAAAAGCTGGTGGGGCACCTAAGCCGCCTCAAAAGAAAGCCACCGTTAAACCAAAGCCAGTGGAAGTGATTGATGTAAGCCCGGATACACAGGAGGATGATGCTAAGCCTAAGCAAGAGAATAATCATCCTATCATCAAGAAAAAGGATGCAGAAGCAAGATCTGGAAAGAAAGCACATGCTTTTTCTTCAGTCCTCACTGCCCGCAGTAAGGTGAAATTTCAATTCCTCTTCCTATTTTGTTGTTTGATTATTCTTCAAATTTGGGGTACTAAAAGAATCTGATTATTTTGTTAGGCTGCTTGTGGTCTGACTAACAAACCGAAGGAGCAGATTATTGATATTGATGCAGAAGATGTTGGTAATGACTTGGCTGCTGTGGAATACGTTGAGGACATTTACAAGTTCTATAAACTAGTTGAGGTATCTATAAATTATATACATATTTTCCCATTTGGTTAAATTCATTCTATTTCTCTCAATTTGGTTTGATTGTACGTAACCTCTAGTGTATTATGTATGTAATGCAGAATGAGACTCGCCCTCATGACTATATCGACTCGCAGCCTGAGATTAATGAAAGTATGAGAGCAATATTGGTGGATTGGCTGATAGATGTGCACAGAAAGTTTGAACTTTCGCCAGAAACTCTTTATCTGACCATCAATATAGTTGATCGGTTCCTCGCAATTAAGATTGTGTCAAGGAGGGAATTGCAGTTGGTGGGCATCAGTGCCATGCTCATGGCCTCTAAGTATGAAGAAATCTGGCCCCCTGAGGTAATAGTGGATTTCATTACTCATTAGATGTGCATATAAATTGTCAAGCTTGTAAATTGATACTAAGACTTGTGTTTTGTGCAGGTCAATGACTTTGTACACCTTTCAGATAGAGCTTACACTCATGAACAGGTTCTGACTATGGAGAAAACTATTCTTGGCAAGCTAGAATGGACCTTGACTGTGCCTACACCATATGTTTTCCTTGCCCGTTTCATCAAGGCATCTATTCCTGATAAAGAAGTTAGTACTCTTTTCTAATTCTAGCATTTACTTCTGAATTTTGTGTGAACCTAAAAAGTTTGTTTCTTTGTTTTCTTATATTTTGCTGAAAAATGTTTCAATTGTATCTATAGTTGGAAAGCATGGTCTATTTTCTTGCTGAGTTGGGTATCATGCATTATACCATAATGTATTGCCCCTCAATGATTGCTGCCTCAGCAGTCTATGCGGCTCGTTGCACTCTAAAGAAGACTCCTGCTTGGAACGAGACCCTTAGACTTTACACTGGCTTCTCTGAACCACAATTGATGTAAGTTAAATTTGCCTTTGCTTTATTTATTTTTGCTTTTTTCCTTCTAGTTTGTGTGCTTATGGTTTTCCATGTTGTTTCTAAAACCAGGGATTGTGCTAAACAACTAGTGAGCTTCCATGCAATGGCTGTGAAAAGCAAGCTTCAGGCTGTGTATAGGAAGTACTCAAATCCGGAAAGAGGAGCTGTTTCGTTGCTTCCACCTGCTGCTCTTTTGCTGTAAACAGAATATTGTTTCATCAATCACATTGCTTTATGTGAGATGTCCTCACCATTCAGCTTGAAAAATTGTATTGGATTCTTAGATTCTCTCATTGTAAAGGTCCAAAGAAAGATTCATTCGTTTATGACTTTCAAGTTAATAGAGTTTATTGATTGTTGGCTGAACTGGATAATTGGAAATGAAAGAAACAAAATTGTTTTCCTCTAAAATGTATGGTCTCCACTGATCTAAAAAATCCAATTAGTCCTAAATATTAAACTGATGATTCTACATTGAATGAACTGTTTTCTCCTCCCTCAAACGCTAGATGAAAATCTCTTTCTCGTATTCCTGAGTTTTGATATCCTAATCGAAAACGTCCTGTGCAATTTGTTTTGCTTACGTTAGCCAATGCAGATCTCTTGATTGGACCTTTTTTTTTTTTGTCAGTTTTTTAAAAACCAGAGGGATTTGGGAACAATGTGGGTCCTATTTGGAAAAAAAAACCCATAAAAAAAAAATTTTTGAAAAAAAAAGGACATAAAACTTGACCCCACAATCGAAAGCTGCAAAAATATGAGGAACATCAATTCCACCATGCTGCAGGATTTATCTTAGGTATTCCAGCTGTCTCTTTATGTGGAATTAGGCCCCAACAAAGTGGATAGAAAGTTATGAAGAAATAGAAGCACAAAAATCCAACTTCTCTCAAAAAAAGAAAAAAAGAAAAAAAAGAAGCACAAAAGCAAGGCAAGCTCGTGAGGAAACGGCAATCCAAGACCCAGAGAGTGGAAATAATATGGAAGCCCTTTTGAAGACTAAAGGCTCACAATCTCAACTGATGAACCGGCGGTGGCTGTTAAGCAGTACCGCCAAGAGCAATGATCGCCTTAGAAAAGGAACAAGCTGGTTTCTCAAATGGTTTGATTGTCCCTAGTTCGGGTAGAAGTGGTGGGTTAATTTTGATGTGGAAGAGAGAGATAACAGTGGAGGTGCAAGGCTATTCTGGTAGTCATATTGATGCGATTGTGACTAATCCTTCGTCTGGATTTAAATGGCGTATTACTAGATTCTATGGGCAACCTGTGACCCATTGGAGGAAGGAATCATGGGACCTTCTCAAAGCCCTGAATAGGCAGTATCAGCTCCCTTGGCTATGCTTTGGGGACTTTAATGAAATCCTGTCAGTAGAAGAAAAATGGGGAGGAGCCTGAAGGCCCTAAAGGCAAATGGAAGATTTTAGAGATGCCATTCACTATTGCAAATTCAGAGACCTTGGGTACTGTGGTCCTGACTACATATAGTGCAATATGCAAGAGGGGGAAAACAGAGTGTACCTAAGGTTAGACCGAGCTCTCGCAACCCTTTAATGGACTGATCACTACAAGCATATGAGAGTGCACCACATGGTAGATTTTACTTCCGACCATTGTGCTCTCCTGGTAGCTGATTCTATAGCTATGCAACATCCTAGAAAGCCAAGATGGGAGCTTGGGCAGTGAGATCAATAAGTAGAGAAAGGAGATCAATGACCTTTTGGACAGTGAGGAAATTATGTGGCATCAGCGATCTAAGGTGCAATGGATGGGCTTGGGGGACCGAAATACAAAATATTTCCATACAAAAGCCTCTCAAAGAAAAAAGAACACTATTTCTAGAATTATGGATGGAATGGATACTGGTGTGATTCTAATGAAGGCATTGCAAATGTGGTTGTTTCTTATTTCACAAAGCTTTATACTACCTCCCACCCAAGCCGCATAACAGAAGTCATTGATGCAATTCCGACTAGAGTATCTAACCTCATCAAAGAGTTCACTAAGGAGGAAGTTGCAAGAGCCTTGAAGCAAATGTACCTGACAAAATCGCCAGGACCCGATGGTATGTTTGCCATTTTTTTCCAAAAGTATTGGGATGTGGTTGGTAGTGATGTTACTCAAATGGTCTTAAATGTTTTAGATTCTAAAATGTCTATGCTTGAAAAAAAAAAAAAACATATATCTCCATTGTCCCAAAAAATATCGGTCCTACCAAAATGACAGAGTTTAGGCCAATAAGCCTAAGCAATGTGGTCTATAAGCTCATCTTAAAGGTCTTGACCAATCGCCTCAAGGTGATTCTTCCACAAATCATAACAGAAAATTAGAGTGCCTTTTTATCTAAGAGATTAATAAAAAATAATGTACTAATTGCTTATGAACTCATGCACTATTTGGAACATAAAAGAGATGGGAAGGATTATTATATGATAGTAAAATTAGATATGAGCAAGGTCTATGACAGAGTAGAATGGGGCTTCATTGAACAAGTTATGGAAAAAATGGGTTTCCACAAAAAGTGGATAAATCTTATCATGCATTGTATTATCACAGTCTCTTATTCTATTATTATCAATAGTGTTGCACATGGTAGTGTTATTCCAACTAGGGGTCTCCATCAAGGCGACCCCTTATCATCCTATCTCTTTTTACTGTGTGTAGATGGCTTCTCCTCTCTCATAAATGAAGTTGCCAGAAACCAGATGATCAATGGGATGTCCATCTGTAGAGGCTGTCCCATGGTCATACGTCTCTTCTTTGCTGATGATAGCATTTTATTTTGCCAGGCTAGAAACCAAGAATGTCAAAAACTGGTTGAAATCCTTAATCTATATGAAGCTGCATTAGGACAAAAGATTAATGCAGACAAGTCTTCTGTCTTCTTTAGTCTTAATACTCCAAAAGAAAAAAAGAACGAGGTTCTAAGCATCATGGGGCCCATGTAGGACTCTCGACACAATAAATATCTTGGTTTCCCATCCATTATTGGTAGATCTAAAATTGAAGTATATGCCGAGGTTAAAGAAAGAGTCGAGAAAAAACTATCCGAGTGGAAGGAAAAGATGTTGTCAATTGGGGGAAAAGGGGTATTCATTAAGGCAGTTGCTCAGGCGATCCCAACCTACACCATGAGTCGCTTCCAACTCCCTAAGGGCTTGTGTGAAGAAATTGAGGGGATGATGAGGAGATTTTGGTGGGGACAACAAGGGGAGGAATTGAAGATTGCTTGGGTTAGCTGGAAGAAAATGTGCAAATCAAAGCTTAAGGGTGGTATGGGTTTCTGAAACCTCCAAGCCTTCAATTTGGCTATGATGGCTAAACAAGGCTGGAGATTGCTAATGAATCCACACTCCTTGGTAGCTCGAATTTATAGGGCTGGATATGATCCCCATGGAGATGTCCTCAGGGCCAATCTTGAATCCAGTCCTTCCTACACTTGGAGGAAGTAATTAAAAGAGGAACCCGATGGAGAATTGGGAATGGAAGATTGATCCACATTTGGGAAAATAAATGGTTACCCACCCCCACAACATACAAAGTTATCTTCCCTCCTTACACTTTTGATGATTTTCTAGTAGTCTCAGCCCTCATAGACAGTGATACCAGAAGATGGAAAGTAGATTTGATCAGGTTGCTGTTCCTCCCTTTTGAAACATCCACAATCCTCAATCCTCAATATTCCACTTAGTTATAACCTTCCAGAGGATAAACTTATTTGGGTAGGCAATACAAGAGGAGTATTTAGTGTGAAAAGCGCTTATTATATAGCTCATAAAGTAGTAGAATCTACCGAGGAGGGAGAAAGTTCTTTGGGAGACTGTAGAACTTCACCGTGGAAGCGAATGTGGCACCTAAACATACCAGCAAAGATGCGTATTTTTTCTTGGAGGGCATGTATGAATGAATTACCAACAATGCTAAACCTACAAAGAAGAGGAGTGAATTGTTGTGAAACATGCCCGAGCTGTGGCAGGGAAGCAAAGCAGAGTCCATCTCCCATACGATTCTCATATGTGACATTGCTAAGAAAGTTTGGGAGTATTGGACAGAATGCCCAGTGGTCTTTCAACCTGAACCTTTCGATATAGCTGACACGACCCTAATGATCCTTGCAAAAGGAACCTCCCAAGATCTAGAGATATTCTTTGGGACAACATGGTCAATCTGGTAAAATAGGAAACTCGCTGTGTTTGAATCCACTTGCCAATTTTCTACCAAAATCTGGAACTTTGTTAGAAGATATTTACAAGACTTTAAGGAAGCTTCAGTCCTCTTCTCCCCAAACCAGCCCGTGCCTGAAAAGAAATGGAATGTGTCCCCTCCCAGAGTATTCAAAATCTATGTAGACAGGGCCACTTCGGAAGGAGAAAGAAACTCTAGAGTGGCAATAAGGGACTCTTTTGGGGCAGTTATATGATTTAAGTTAGGGTTTGGTTACTCTAGTTTTATAAACAAGTTTACATTCATGAAGTTAGTAAGGGTGATGTAGGGACATCTCATAAGAAAGACGTGTTCTGCGGTAGCAATCCTGAGGATTTGGCAATCAACGAGAATAAATTGAGTGATGGCAATTCATGGCATAAGTTAAAGCGAAATATTGGGAAACCAACATATCTCAAGGATTATCTCTCTTAATTGAAGGTTAACCAAAGAAAAAAAAACTTGGAATTGTTTGGTTTTTCCCACACTACAAATTTTGGGATTCTATTTGATATATTTATACAAATTGATACATGCTTTTGGAGTGTGGCAAAATCAAGTTTCAACTGCTCAGAATTCCAATTTTCTCAATCAATAAGAGAGAGATTTTTATTTAGAGAGTTTTGCAGAATTTTATTACAATTTGAAAAGATGCATTCAAAACAATAAATAAAGATAAGATAGAAGATTTCTATTATCTAGTTACTCCTTGAATTGAAGATTTTTGGTACTCTTTATTAATTAACTTGCGTATTACGTGACTATAATCTTGATATCCAATTAAATTTGATATTCATCCACATGTCTACTGGATGCTACTTTAAGCCTAAATTAAACAATTAAATTTTGTACTATTATTTTTTAGTTACATTGGATCTTATCAATGTCACATTGGATAGTACAAATAACACTTATGATAGTATCTTTTGTCACATTTTATGGTCCCTTCATATTATTGTCACATTCAATAGTACTAATATCACATTAGTGTGAGTTCCAGTTAGCTCAACTGGTAAAGTCTTTGATGGTTGTATAAGAGATCTGGAGTTCAATCCCCGTCTACACTAAAAACTAATTGGTGTCTTGGTCTGATGATAAAGAGTTATCATCAGGAACAGACGCCATAGGTTGAAACCCTTTCTCAAAAAAAAAAAAAAAAATCACATTAGTAATACAAATTTATTACTTACATCACATTTGATGATCCCCCTAATAATGCAAGATGCAAAATTACCGCGTAACTGGTTTGTAAGTCACATTCTTATCAGATTCCATTCCTATAATATATCATTCTAATATTTGTTTATTTATTTATAAAAAAATTATAATTGGTTAATTTAGAAAAGTCTTCATAATAATTATAATTTTAATAATATATTCTCCCAAAATATATAGTCAAAACCTGAAAATTAAGAAAATAACCATGAAAATTAAGGATCTCCAAAAATGATATTTAAATCTATATAATGAGAAAATACCACAAAACTTCAAAAATGACCAAAATACCTCGTTAACATATAAAATGACTACAATACCCCTAAAAAAATCTTTAAAAAGACTGAAATATCACCAAAGCATAGAAAAACAGTCGTTTTGCTCATCAACTACTGAGAGGAAAAATGGTGCACAAGAGGGCTAATTTTGTAGCGAAAAAGCTACATAGTATGAATACTGTTAATTCCTTATATTTTTTTTGTGTCAAATTTGCAATGCAACATATTAAGGTTAAAAGTAGGGAATGGTGGGTCCAAATCACTGCCTTGGCAAGGCTTCAAGTCATTAAAAATAAATGAAAGGCCTAAAAGTCATACTAGCATTCCATCTTGTCCATTTCATTTGAGTACCTTTCATGGAACATCTGATCATGATAAGCATTCTAAACTTTACACAAATGTAACTCTGCCTTCCTAATTTTTTAAGAATATCATTTATTAGAACAAGAATCACAACATGCATCCAAATTATTAGAAATAATGTAAATTGGAATTTTATAATTGGCATGGTGTAACTCAAGACAACATCTTAATGTACAACTTAGGAAGAGGGATAAAACATGATGAGACAGTGATGCATCAAGCAAATATCTGTGACTAGTACCTCCTAGATGCCATTGATTATGCAGAGAATATGTACTTTACTCCTAAAAGAAAAAAATTATGTGCATGATTGTAAGGATGGTCTTTAGAAGGAATCTCCATAATAACTAGAAATTGGCTTGTTGTAGCTATCTACCAAAAGCCTTGTCATATTTGCATCCTAACGATCAAAACATTCAAGATCCACCGACAACACTTTCAAAAAGCAATCTGAAAGCTTTTGGCATTTCTTCTCTTGATTAACCGAAAGGGTATCAATTTTCACAAAGACCAACATAAAGCAAAATAAACCCCTACACAAGACATGGGAAATCTAGCACAAATTCAAAGAATTTTACTCATAATTTTTTTTTAACAAACAGTCTTTAAATATAGGGATTGAAATATATGATAGTCAATGAGTTTGGATTGCTCTAGTTAACAATGGGTAGTATAGACCATATTGCAGTAATAGGAACACAAATCTAGAATATTACAAAAGAAAATTATGGCTTTTAGTTTAATTGTAAAGAGAACATATAAATCCAAATATACGTAGGAAGGCGATTTCTCCCAACAAGCAAAATGAATAATAAATTCATAATACTTTACTTAGATGTCCTAACCAATATAATTCATGTACTTTAGAAAACTGGGAAACATATAAATTCTTGGCACAGCTGGATATGGCATCTCTGCTACTGTCGAGATGATAATTTTAAATAACCAAATAAAATAAAATGAAAAAAACTTATTGGATTTGGGAAGGATCGTTGTTTGTCAATATTAATTAAAAAAACATTTTGGTTTTCAGATACACTTTTGACCAAATAAAATAAAATGAAAAAAACTTATTGGATTTGGGAAGGATCGTTGTTTGTCAATATTAATTAAAAAAACATTTTGGTTTTCAGATGCACTTTTGACCTCTAATATCTTCTCATGTATTGACAATCCACAAATAGGAGTTGAGTCATAAGGTTGATTCCTATTTCCCATATCTTTCCATTGCTGCATTCGGCGGTAGTTGCATGCCTCACCTATCTCGCATTATAAGGGTTAAGAGATTCTCAAATAACAATGACACGTGAGAAAACTTTGAGAAATACCCTATTCTTCTAGATTAATTGATCCTTGTACCAAAAAGATTGATTAATTGGAGACTAAATCTTGACCAATGTACAGTATTGATAGATTGATTGAAGACTTTCCTTATACTTCTTCTCTCCTAACATGCACTATAATAAAGAATATATAATATACGAAGGAATCTTAAAAAAATAATAATCATATACTTTATAATAAAAGTTGAGTTCTAAAATTTGTGGTTATGCTATGTGACTATCTTTGCTTTATAACAAGTGTTTAGACTCTTATTAAAACATTGTATTTCCTAAATTTTAAGAAATTTGAAATTCTACTTCAATTAAAATTTTATTTTCAAAACTTTCAAATAATGTAAACTAAATTTAGTATTTATTTTACTTATTTTGGTTTTATGTCATAATTATTTTTAAATATCATAAAATTTACATATATATATATACACCTATATAGGATAAAATTGGCTTTTGCCATTTTTAAAAAATACAATTCAGTATTTTGCCCTCTTTCTCAAACTAATTAGGGAAATGTCCCTCTTTTGAAACTTGATTTATAAATCGAGTTATGAAAAAAATTTTGGAGCCTTATAACGACATTTTTAAGGACCTACAGTTTTAAGGACCTATAGTGACGTTTTGTAACTCGATCTCCATGAAATCAAGTTATAGGCAATTTTTATTTTTTTATTTTTTTTCCCTGTAACTCGATTTCATATAGGTCGAGTTACAAAACATCATTATAGGTCCTTAAAACGTCACTATAGGTTCTTAAAAACGCCGCTATAGGGCCTAACTTGATTTATCACAAATTGAGTTTCAAAAGAGGGACATTTTCCTAATTAGTTTGAGAAAGGGGGTAAAAAGCTGTTATTTTTGCCCGAAAAGGGCAAAAGCCCATTTTTTCCTATATATATACACACCGTACTTACGCAAACATGTATGCATAATGTACCCTTTCAAAGGGCTATATGGAATCAAAATCTTTCATACCATTTGCCAACCTCTATCTTTATCACTAGCCAAATACCACCACACCAACCTTTGCCATTGCCATTGACAAGAGACCACCACCAACCTCACCAGCACTATGAGATGATTCAAAAGTTGTTCGAATAATACGTTCAACCTTAGACTAATCAAACTTCCAACAAAACCTTAAACAATAAAATGGGATCTATAGCCAAAAAAATATATATATTTAGGTAAAAATAAAATTTAATATTTAATAAAATTTTATAGTAATAAGAATAGTTTGTTACTAATAACCGACCATGCCTAGAGTTTAGAAGGATTCGATGTTGCCAGATCTAATGTAGAGTTTGGAAAAGTTTTTTTTTTTTTTTTAGGAACCCCTCAACTCAAGGAGAGCAAACTTCAATAAACTAAGGCAAATCTCTTACAACATAATAGGAAATATTTGGAGGAACTTCCTCCATCCAAACCGTTAAAGGAAAAGAAAATCTAGCATCCCTAGCTAGAGCATGGGCAACATTGTTGCCTTGTCGCCTTACATGGATGATATTAGAAGATTGAAAGTGCCCCCTTATAGACATAGAGTCTTTTACTAAATGGCCAACCAGTGCATTTGAAACCATACCCGACTGTAAGCACTTCACCACTAGTTCAGTGTCGCCTTCAAAAAACACCTGGATGAAACCGAGGTCCCTGGCAAAAATAGCAGCTTTCCTAGCCGCCAACATCTCAAGAATTTCCACTGTTATTGGCACTGCACCTTCTCCAACAGCGCCGCCAACACCTACCCTTCGTTGTTGTGAATGACCACTCCAATACCGGCTTCTTGATCCTCACCGAACACCGCCTTGTCGAAGTTAGCTTTGACTGAACATCCAGACGGAGGCTGCCACTACACCAAGTTGGGTCCGTTTCCTCTCACCGTTCCCTGTTTTCCTTGTTGAAATTCAGCCAACAGAGCCGAGGCAGAGTAGGCGACTCTAGAGCATGGCTGAGGATTATCATTCGCTCTCAACTTGTTTCTCCGCATCCAGATCAGCCACACCGTCATCGCAAACAACTCCAAACTTAAGCCTTCTACCTTGGTAAAACTCGCAAAGTCGCTCATAACTTGAAGGCTCTGACCCTTTCTCCTCACCTCCCCAAAAGCTGGTGCCTACGCCTCATGGACCTTCTCACAATCCCATAGAGTGTGAAACTCATCTTCAGCCATGCATCCACATTAGTCACACGTCGAGTTGTCCACCACCCTTCTTTTTTTGGAGATTAACCTTCATTGGGAGAGCTCTTGAGCAAGCCTGCCATAGAAATACCTTCACCTTATTTGGCACTTTTAGCCGCCAAATATCCTTCCAGAAACGTTTAATCACCTCCAAATTTGAGCTGGAAGGCAAGTAGTTCATCTCAATCTCGCACAACAATTGATAGCCAGTTTTGATGAAGTAGGAACTTGACCTGCATCTTGGCCAAGAGAGGCAGTCCTCTTGATCCATGACACACAGGGGAATACTCTTGATTATTTGGGCTTCAAAAGGCAGGAAGATGTCATCCACTAGTTGCTCATTCTAGCCTTCTCCACCTGGCTCCAACAGATTTGCAACTGACCAATTTGAAACCCCTTTAATTCTTGGAGAAACTACACAAGCCAAGGCCCCCCTAGGCAGCCACCTATCATTGTATATGTTTATCTTAGAGCCATTCCCTACTCGCGAAAGTAAACCTGACTGAACCAACTTTGAGGCCTTTACAATGCTTTGCCATGCAAACGACCCTGACGCTACCTTGGCATCAAAGACTAACCCACTCGAGAAATACTTCGCACTAAAGACCCAGTAAAAGAGAGATGATTGGTCCACTAGTAGTCTCCACACTTGTTTAGCAAGCATAGCCTCATTAAATTTCTCCAAGTCTTTAAAATCCATACCCCCTAACGCCTTAGGCTTACACATAGTTTCCCAATTCTTCCAATGAATCTTACGTTGGTCACCCCGTTGGCCCCACCAAAATTTCCTTATCATCATTTCTATGTCATTTAGTAGTTTGGATGGGAGCATGAAGCAACCCATCGCAAATGTGGGTATAGCTTGAACTACCGCCTTTAGGAGCACCTCCCTTCCTGCTAGTGAGAGAAGCTTTGGACTAATTTTTTGCTTTGATTGCGAATGCTTTTGGACCGACTTTTGATAGAACCAGAGGATGTATACCTAACTGATTCAATCTTTTGCATATGTTTCCATAATTAAATATTAAATAAGAGAGAGTGTGTGGCGGAGATTGGTAGTGGTGTAGATGACGAGTTTGACTTTTTTTCTTATCTTTTATTTTAGGTAAGTAAAACAAATGTGCAAGGTATTGCATGGTGTGCAATAGCACAAATCCCAGCCATCCATTTAATCCAATGACTCATTATTTTGACACCTCACCAAAATTAAAAAGACGCTTTTACCCTAAAAATTTTTGGAGTCCTGTCGTTGCTGATGCGTGTGAGCTATGTTCATATTTGATAAAATCAAATTTCTCTCTCTCCTGCGTCTCAGCTCCTCTGCTTCTCCCTTAACCCGCTGTTTCTTCTGCCTCTCCCTCAACCCTCCGTCACCACTACCAGCATCACCAAACTTAGACCCATTAGCCAAAACAAAGAAAATACTACATCTTACCATCTGAAATTTCTTAACCCCCCAAACACTCACACTCACACTCACCCTCTTTCTCTATCTCCAAGTGTCTTAACTCTCAAGGATTGAAACTGTCTCTGAAGCGACGCAGCCAATGGCCATATTGGTGGTTCCATCAATTTTTGGCCATTGTATCGTTGGAAAATCCCCAAAATCCCCCAAGTCACCGCGGGTCCATCTTTGATTCCTAGGTTGCTTCCAACATCAAACGACTCAAGGAGGTGAGCTCTCTCTTTTGTATACATTGAATCAAAATAAAAAGTATTTTTTGGGTAACTGGAGAGTTGGGTCCAGGGTCAGGATAGTTGGGGTTTGATTTTAGTTCTATTATTGATATATATTTCACCATAGAATCATTATTTAGTTTATGTTTTGAGGAATATTTTTGGGTAGTTTTTTTGTTGCAACTTGAATATTGTACATTTTCAAATGGATATGTGAAATATGGTCTAGCAAAATTATAGAAATGGATGGTCTGTGGTACAGGGGATATAGCTAAAATCCCTATTTTACTTAGTTAGATGTTACATTGGTTGAATTCTATGCTTTTAGGTTCTGGATGTGTTTAAACTGTAGTGTTTTAGGTATGATACACTTAAACAGTTTCTTATGAAATTTTATCTTGAAACTGTCCTTTATCAATTGGGTCATCATCTCTCATGATCATATATTGGTCTGTTGTAATTCTTATATATGATAAACATAATGTTGGTACAAAAAATTTCAGCTTTTATTTTTAATGAAAAACATTCATTCTTCTAAAATTTATAATAGTAGATAATTACGTACATTTGTTAATTACAGGAGTATTCTTTAATTTATTGCATAGTGTGGTGAGAGAATTCTCTCAAAACATGGATGCCAATACAGATTTGAATCCTAGAGTTGGTATGGAATTTGATACATTAGAAGATGCATGAGAATTTTGGGTAAATTATGGAAGGCAAGTGGGCTTTGATTTTAGAAAACATTACATAAATAAAAGTAAGAATGATGGTAAAGTAACATCAAGGGGATTTGTATGTGCAAAGCAAGGCATTCGAGGTAAAGAAAAAGAAGACAAGATTTGCACTCGTAACCGAGATGATAGAAGGACTAATTGTCCTATAAGGTTATATGTTTCATTAGTGCAAGAAAGTAGAAAGTTTAAAGTGTCTGATTTTGTTGGAGAACATAATCACATTTTTCATCTATCAGAAAAAGTTTATATGATGAGATCTCAATGAAAAATTTCAGAAGTTCATGCGGGATTGATTGAGTTAGCATCCTTTTCTGGAATCAAGCCAAAAGCAGCACATGAGTTGATGAGTAGAGAGGCTAGTGGGGGAGCTAATCTTGGATTCACTGAACTTGATCAGAAAAATTACCTTAGAACAAGACGGCAAAAAAACTAGATATATGGTGAAGTTGCATGTTTATTAGGGTACTTTTAGGAACAATTAACTAAAAATCCATCATTTCAATATAAAGTACAATTAGATAACATTGAGCAGATAACTAACATTTTTTGGGTTGATGCTAAAATGGTTATTGATTATGCTAATTTTGGTGATGTGGTGACATTTGACACTACATATGGTAATAATAAAGAGCTAAGACCATTAAGGGTGTTTACTAGTTTCAATCACCATAGAGGGTTAACGGTTTTTGGGGCTGCTCTTTTATATGATGAAACTACAAAATCATTTAAGTGGTTGTTTGAATGCTTCTTAGTTGCACGTGTAGGTAAAAGACATAAAATAATTTTTACAGATTAAGATCATGCAATGGCAAAGGCATTGAGTGAGGTAATGCCTAACACTTACCATGAATTATGTACTTGGCACATAATGCAAAATGGGATTAAACATTTGGGGAATTTGATGAAGGGTGGTTCTTCTTTTCTTTAAGTTTTTAAAACTTGTATGTTTGAGTTTAATGATGAAATTGAATTTGAAAAAACTTGGGAGGACATGATTGACACATATACGCTATACATGATCGTAGTTGGTTGGATGCTATCTACAAATTGAAAGGAAAATAGGCAAAGTGTTACATGAAGAATGAATTTACATTGGGAATACGGAGTACCCAACTTAGTGAAAGTTTGAATGGAGATTTGAAAGGTTACTTGAATCTGATTTGGATGTGGCAGAATTTTTTGAACATTTTGATTGAGTGGTTGAGCAAAAAAGAGAAAAAGAGTTACAAGCTGAATTTAATGCTAGACAAAAATTTTCCCAGTTGGGCTTGAAAAATTTTTCATTGTTGAAGCAAGCAGTACAAGTGTACACACCTATAATATTCCAAATACTTTATAATCAATATGACCTTGCATTAGCAGCAAAGATAAAAAATCACCAAGAGGACTTGTTAGTGCATACATACATTATTGAGTTTATCTATAAGCCTAGTGAGTTCATAGTCTCTTATGACAATGTAGATAAGACATTTTCATGTAGTTGTAGAAAGTTTAAAATTGTTGGGATTTTATATTACCATGTTCTGAAAGTCTTTGACTTTTTTGATATAAAGACAATTCTTGATATTTACATTTTGAAAGGAAGGAAAAAAGAGGCAAAAAGTGGATGTATTTTGGACAATAGGAGAAAAAATGTGGAAAATGATGTTAGCTTGAATGTTCCCTAGTTGGGCTTGAAAATTCTCCATTGTTGAAGCAAGTAGTACAAGTGTACACACCTATAATATTTCGAATGCTTTATGATCAATATGACCTTGCATCAACAGCAAGGATAAAAAATCGCCAAGAGGACTTGTTAGTGCACACATACACTATTGAGTTTATACATAAGCCTGGTGAGTTCATAGTCTCTTATGACACTGCAGATAAGATATTTTCATATAGTTGTAGAAAGTTTGAAATTGTTGGGATTTTATGTTGCCATGTTCTGAAAGTCTTCGACTTCCTTGATATAAAGACAATTCTTGATATGTACATTTTGAAATGATGGACAAGAGAGGCAAAAAGTGGATGTATCTTGGACAATAGGAGAACAAATGTGGAAAATGATGTCAACTTGAGTGTTACATAGTGATATAGAAGATTATGTCCCGAGTTGGTATGATTAGCTTCTCGAGCGGTAGACAATGAAGATGCATTTACTTTAATAGAGAAGATGATAGAGGAATATGAAAAAAAGGTTAAAGATATTGCAACAAAAAATGTGGCTGGTCATCAATTGCCATTGTGTAGTGGTGCAGAAAACCTTGATTCTAACCAACATTTGGAAGATTTGGTTGAAAGAGCAAAATGTCTTAAGAAAAAAGAAGGTCGCAAGGGTGGAAAAAAAAAAAGGGTTGAGAAGCAAACAAAAAAAAAAAAAAAGGTAGAGTTGAATTAAATGACGAGGTTAGCCAATAGTTTTCCAAAGTAAATTTTGTTTATTTGTTTTTATCCCTTACTAAGTTTCCATTGTTTGTAAACTTTTATATTGTTATAGCTAATAATATATATATATTCTCATATAAGAACCTGGTTTTGCTCCTAACATGCAATACAATAATTATGGCTCACATGGAGAACATTATTCGCATCAAGTAAGAGATTTTTTTTTTTTTTTTTATTCATAGTGGAATAACTTAATAATTTGTGAAGTTGGAGGTTGTACTACACTTGCCTTTTCATTTGTGAATTTATTAATAAGGTTTTCTTTTTGTGATATAGCTGACTTATCCTGTTACTTTTTCCACGCTAATGATGACATCTAAATTGGGACCAATCCATGGTTACTAAACTAGTTTCATGTCATTCTTAAGGGTAAACATAATTGTTTACATGTTTTGCACTTATAAGTAATTAGATGATTTCTTAAACTCTCTCCTATAATCATTGTGATTACATAGGCACCATTAACTTCATTATTGTCTCAAGTATAAAATCTTGTGGATGTTAGTAAGGTAAAATGTAAATGTTTTCATACATGAAATTTTGAAAAAACTTACATGTTTACTTGTTTTGCAATTATAAGTAATTAGATGATTTCGTAAATTATTTCTATTATAATCATTGTGATTACATAGGCACCATTAACTCCATCATTGTCTCAATTAACTTCATCATTGTCTCAAGTATCAAATGATGCAACTATTTGTTAGGTAAAATGTAAACGTTGCTTTAAGTGACTATCTTCCCTCAGTTGAGCTCTGCCAATCTTCCCTACTTTTTTTTTTTTCATGAACTTGTTAGATTTGTGTGATGTATATTAATGTTTTAAGTGACTATCTAGAAACTTTTGAATTGGTGGATTTGAAGTTTGTTTTTCTAATTGATTTGTATTACGAAGTTTCTGTTGAAGTGGTTTTATGCGTAAGATTTAAGTAGATCTTGGCTGCCAATCAGGTAGTTGATGGGTTGGGACATTGTTATGGCTTGGCTGTGTGTTGTCTTGTTGACTAGTGATTTGGGTTGGCTCTTTGATGGTTGATAGTGATGGATGATTTGGGTGTGACTGGCTATTGATTGTCTCTTGGCTATGCATACCTGGCAATGGGTGATTTGGGTTTTGGCTTGGCCTATGGTAAGTGACTTTATTAAAAGGTCATTCCTGACTGGCCTTTTGTGTGAGTTCTACCTATAACAATTCAGTGAGTGACTTATATTTTTGGTTGAGGCAAGTTTGGTTTTGGTCCCTCAAATTTACAATATTTAATTTTAATTCTTACTCACCAAATGAATATTGGTCAAGTAAAAAATAAATACATGTGTTTATATCCTCTTTACTCACCAAATGAATACATTTATTTGTTTATATATACACACAGGGAAATGAAGTTAGGTTCAATTATGGACTAACTCTATGTGTTGAAAATACAAATGCTTGCCTGCAAACACAACACTTTTTTGGTATGTAAAAAACTAATAAATGGTAAGTTCAATTATAGTGAAATTTTCTCATGTTTGTTTGAGTTTAAAATGTAACTTGATTTTTTTGATGTATTTTTAGGCTAATATTGATTTTGTAGTATGATGGATAACATTTTTGGACAGTTTGTTTGATAGTATATTGCACAGTGGACAACATTTTTGGACAACTTTGTCTTGGACAGCAAATCTGACTATTTAGACAATTGATTGCACATGAAACAGATTTTTTGGATAGTTTTTTGTAACTAAAGAAGTTAGTCAAACATGTTAAATATGTTAGATTGTACAAGTGCGTGTTTGAGTAACTTTTAGTTAAACATGAATTATAGATGAAAGTGATTAATATTTTTAAATGCAATGTTATGTACCAAATCTTGTTCATTTTTTAAATGCAAGTAATTAATATTTTTATGCTTCATCACATATACATGCTTGATTCTAGAAGCTCCTTGAAGAGAACTTGTTTAGGAGACAGATAACCAATTTCTTTTACATGCTCTTACTCAATGGAATGCTCTTACTCAGTGGAATGCAGCATCTCTTCATACCCTAACTTTTGTTCCCTAAATTTATTAGTACATGGTAGAATGAATGAGAGATTTCCAATTTCATATTAGATTTGGTGCTATTGAGGGCAAGGCTAGTTAAATAAACTAACATAGCTCTAGAACTATAATAGGAGAAGTTTGATCCAGGACTTGATAGTTCCTAACTCTGAATATGGTAGAGAATCTATACATTACTCTTTGAATGTACATCGATTTAGCATAGAAAAGAAATGAAAGGACATAGATAATAGATGACCAAAACAATATAATATTATTATTTTCAATTTTTATTATCTATAGCCATATATGATATATATATATATATATATATATAATTTTTTTTTAGCAAGAATACTTTCTCTGGCATTAAAGTACTACTAAGCAAATTTAGATTACTGTTGTAAACGTATTTGATTTAATCCACTATCACTATTTTTGGAAGATGTACAATTCTAATATACTGTTTTTATATCATGTTGGTAGATTTTTAATTCTAACAATAGAAAGAGTAGCAATATGGGATGACATGCAATAAACCACATTTTCATCACTATGGCAAAATGAAGCTTGCTACTAATTATTTGAGGCACTAAGAAGCAAAACCATCTCCAAAGCAGAGAGAAAATTATCTGACTACATTCAAGTAGTAGTTTGTTAGACAGAACTATTCTATGCATAGAAGGAAATGAATGAACTGAAATTTCCATTGAGAACCATCTAGATAGCTAAACAAGATCTAATTGACAGAGCAAAAAACTCAGCCAGCTAAGTGTTTTTCCCATTTAAAACTCACTCAAAACACTAAAAACTATAGAAAGATGATACAATAAAAATATGAAAAATAAAAATCATGAACAAAGCCAGCTTCACTGTAGGTTCAGTAGGCTTCATGGTAGGGGCTTGGGCTGCTTGGCTTCTATGTCATCCTACAGTGTTGAAAAACAAATTTCAATTATTATAATAACCATAGAATTTTTTTGGTTACAATCATTACAGTCAATAATAAAATCACCAAATTTTGGAAGATGATTTTGAACCAAGAACCTAGAATATTTTGGGCATGCAATAACAAACACATAAAAATATGTAATTCATTACCTAAAATTTGAGTTGAACTTATAAAGTATGACTAGTAACAATTCAAGACAGCAAAAAAATTCCTCACAAGTTCATCTGTCAAAAGCCATAGATTTAATGTATAAAATGAACTACAACTGGCCAAACATATTATCCTACTAGAATAATACATTGCTGCGTAGGGCATGGTCAATCCAAATTTAGGAAAATAATACGCCCTTAAGAAAAATTAGGACAAAAAAAAGAAAAAATTCATAAGAATTTTTAGAATAGCTCATGACCAAGCAATAGAATTTCTAGTTTAAATCAAAGAAAAAAAAAAAAAAAACTCCTAAAATTGCTAAAGTGGTAACAACAACAACAATAACAACAACCACAAGAAGCAAGGCAATAACAAAAATCAAAGCAAAGGGAAAAAACATCAAGAAGATTAGTACACTCAACCATTGCAAATTTTTTACACTAATACATGCAAAGGCCATCCAACCACCATTCATTGGTTTCAAATCCAAACAAAAGCTATAACCATTACACCAAGGACACACAGGCTCACCATCAAACAGAAATTCAATCACAACATATTCAGCCATTATAAAACCAATTTAAATCCAAATAGACTAAGATTAAAGAACCAATTTCATTATAGAAATTAAAACTAACAAACTTCATGGCTAATGATCTGATCTATAGCAGTTTTTGAGGATGCCAAGAAAATTGAAAATCTAAAAAAGTAAATTTTGTATAATTAAGAATTTGCTACCCATTTAGTTTCTTCTATATCTAAGGAGTGACACTTGATATGAATCATTCAACACAATAAAAGCATGCCTTTTTAACAAAACATCTACGAGAAGTCCTTAAATTCAATTTTATGTAATTAACTCCAAATGAAAATATGTGCTGTCAAAAATTTTCTGTGAAAGCCTTTTAGTGTATTGAACATTTATGCTTTGGTTAAATAGCTCATAAAGGTTCAAACTTTCATCATTAGGAACCTAATAATAAGCCCATTGAATACAAATTTCAAGGATTCAAGCATTTTTAAACAATTAACAAAAATGCAAGCAATATAAGACTTGATTTCAATTCCTAAGTTAAAAACGAAAAAAAAGAGAAAACAGAGTTAAATTCAACCCCAATGAGGAAAAGAGTTTGACCTTTGAATATTTTCAATATCCATGACAATTTTCATCAAGCATAATAAAGCTATGTAAAATCTACAATAAATTCCTCCAAAGTCCTTAAGTTGAGCAGCCACAATCATTATTTTTGGAAGATGTACAGTTCTAATATACTGTTTTTGTATCGCGTTGGTAGGTTTTTAGTGCCAAAGAAAGCCTTTTTAATTCCACAATCACTATTTTTGTATCAAGCATTTTTAAACAATTGACAAAATGCAAGCAATATAAGACTCGATTTCAATTCCTAAGCTAAAAACCAAAAAAAGAGAAAACAAAATTAAATTCAGCCCCAATAAATCAATCAACAAAATTGTGACACCATTATTTTCTTTCCTTCCTTTCCTAGCAACCAAACAGAGTTTATTAAAAAAAATTAGAGATAAGAGAAAACCCTACCGAGTGGTGGTCTCTCTTTAAAACAAGCCCAAATCGGCAAGGATAATTTTCATCACAACCACCACCTTCGATGGTGGCTTCTTCTTTCCTTCGACCAAACTCTCTTTCTTTCTTTCTCAATCTCATATCCCTCCATAGATAAAACTTGAAAAAGCATCAACTACTCTCTTGTCCGATTCTCTCCAAACCCTAACCCTTACTTTCTCTGATTTGGGTCTAAAAAGCATCAAATTCTCACTTAAACACCCGATTCTCTCCAAACCCCAACCCTTACTCTCTCTCTGATTTGGGTCTAAAAAGGGTGCAAGTGTTTGGGAGTCAGGATCTCAGATGGTAAGCTGCTATTTTTTCTTTGTTTTTCTTATGGGTCTGAGTTGGGTATACGAGAAGCGGTGACGACGGGGTTGAGGGAGAGGCAGAGAGCAAGCGTGGAGGTTGAGAGAGTGGTGGAGGCGTAGTTGGGGTTGAGAGAGTGGAGCGTTAGAGAGAGTGACAAAGAGAGCTCGGTTGAAGTGAGAGAGAGAGGAGAGAGAGAGTTTTAGTAAAATTCAAAAATGGGAAGTTGAAATGAAATCTTGAGAGAGCACACGGATTGCCAGTGTGTCTTGGTGAGGTGTCAAAATAATGGGTCATTGGATTAAATGGATGGTTGGGTTTTGTGCTATTGCACGGGATCTTAATCCTAAAATAAAATGCATAAATTTGGGAATTAGTAGACATGTGTCAGATTTTGATTTGTAAAATCTAGATAGAGCAGAGAAAAGGTAAAATAATTTGGCTATATCAACTTTCTATTTTTCAGAGGTTTACTGATTAGAGATTTGTAGACATCTTTTTTATCTTTTCAAGATAAGGATATGTAGTTATTCTTAATATGATTGTTAAGGTGAATACTAACATATATCTATTTTCTCAATCTACATCTCTTCATTATTTCCCTGAATATAAACAGCAGAACTGTTAGTGATTCCGAGAGTTCGAGACAAAATTTTTGACGCCAAAATCCAATTGATAAACTTCCTAACACTTCACTACTCTTGGTTATCAACTAAATTCGCAAGCACCCACCCCTCTTCTATATAATGAATTTAGTTTCCACCAATATCACAATTTTTTTATTAATTGTTTTTGGAAAAAAAAAAATTAAATATAACATCTAATCTACAATATAAGTGATAATTTTGGGATATCAAAATAATGCTTATTTCTTTTCCTCTCTGCATATAATGTTCGATCACAAAATTTTTAACTTTTTATATAAGGTACGTTGTAAAAATAAGATAGGCCAAAATTACATGATAATTGATACCACTACTGCATGATAGAAAGGAAAATCATTACATGATTTCAACCATCAGGAACTTGGAGACAAGTTTATAAATAATTAGATTAATTAAAAAATAAAAGAGGCTTAGTTACAAATTACACACTCTAAGTTTATATTGTTTACATTTTCACCCCTAAAGTATTTTTTTTTCTTCCAATTTGGTGCCTCAACTTTTATTTTGGTTTCAATGTGGTCCTTTCGTTAACTTTTATCTAGTGGATTTTCCTTAAACCAATTATTATTTTTCTTTTCCATTTTATCGTCAAATATTTTTTACTTTTCTTCAAACTCAAGCATCGAGCACGTATCAACCACCCCAAGATACCCAAAAAAAGAAGAAGAAGAAGAAGAAGATTTTAGGTCAAAGCTTCTCCATTCCCCCACCCCCAAAACACTAAACCGGCAAACCCCACGACAAATGTAACCACAATAACCAGTTTTCAACCCTATAATTTTAGCTGAGGCAATATCATTTGACCAATCGAAATCCACAAATACACCAAAATTTTCTCAAAACCTAGCATCCTAAAACTACCATTTCATACCTCAGACAGAACTCAATTCAAATTGGCAAAAGTTTCTCAAAACTCACTAAACCAATGCATATATTCATTTTAGTCATCGTAATGTTCATTTTTATTTTATATTCTAAGATCTAATTTCTTTATAAGATCTGTGTTGGAATAAACATTTTATTGTCAGATGTTTTGAGTTTCTAAAATTTCTTAGGAAGTAAAGTTGGGTGATTTTGTAACAAGGCACAGATCAAAACTTGAGAATATGTTCTTTTTCATGGGAATGCATGTGTGTGCTCTTATATAGGGAAAATTATTGTATATTCTAAGTAATATAAATATGTACTCTTCCCTCTCTCATGAATTATAAATTCTACCATAACTTTAATTAGTGGGACCCACAGTTATGTGAGAATGGGAAATACGCATTTATGGTACTTTTACTCAATAAATAACCCTTATACAGGACAAAATGAAAAATACAAAAGTAATTACTATTAGATTTAAGGGTAAAAAAACCCTTATAGTAATGTCACTATTGTTCTCTAGAAATGAGTGATTAAGCGTTAACTCTTCTTATTAAGGGGGGAAAAAACACAGCATTAACTCTCCACTCTCCCGTGTGTCATCGTCTTCTTCCACACATCCTCACTCGCATCTTTCTTTTTGCATTATGTACAATTAGGCCCACCATTGATTTTTTTACAATATTGTTTTAAAGTACTGGAAAATTTTAGAAATACGGCCAAAGTCACAGTTTTTTTTAGAGAATGATTGTTGAGGTTGAGTATTTCTAAGGATAAAAAAAACTCATGGCCAAAGTTAGGGGCAGAGCCTTGAATTTTTATTTGGAGGGGCCAAGTTGCGGCACTAATATATTTATTAAGACAACCCCTCTCAACACACACATATATACACACATGCTTTTTTATTACACACACACACACACACACACACACACACACACACACATATATATATAAACACAAACCCAACAAAAAAAAAGAATTTAATATTTTCAATCAAAATTATGTTTGGTGGCGATCTTTCATAAAATAAAATACATTTTTACCATTTCATAGTGGAATTCTCTAAAAGTTTCATTTTCAATACAAATTATCAAATTTTATGCTAAAATAAGTAAAAATATTTCAATTGAACTAATGAAATTTTCAAAAACATAAATGATCCAAAACTTGGACGAATAAGTTAGGCTCCAAAAAAATTTGAAGCTATCTAGCTCTAATCCATCATGTGGTAATTAAAGAAACATTTCATATGTTGTTTTAGTTACAAGAATTTTTTAATGAGTCAATGACTTGTTGAAAAAAAATAGATCTAAACATGTTTGGTGTCAAATTTTATCAAGTATTTAATAGGTATAAGAGCATATTTTACAATAAAAAATAAAATTTCGAAAAATAAAGTTATGTTTCTATAACTATTATGCCAAATTTTTTTTTTTTTTTAAGATCATTATTGGACTAATTCAAATATTTGGGAGAGCCAACCCTTATTTTTGTAGACTAAATTTTGAAAATATTAAAATAATTATATATATATATATATATATATGAAAATTCAAAATTTTGGGGGGCCATGGCCCCCCACCCATGTACATTGCTCCGCCCTGGCCAAAGTCATTTCAAAAATTAGTGCGATAATAACGTTATCTCTCAGCCATGTCATCATCACCCACCATGGTCTTTAAAAGATCTTTAAAAGGATGGGCTCTCTTCCATCAATATATGCAAAGCATCATGGTTTATGGCAAAATAGACTAGTACTTACGTGGCGTTATTTGTCTTTGGATAATCAGCAGCAACATTCCAAGGACCACTACCTTGGAGTTGAAGCTTAATGTTCTTCATGATATGGCCCAATCCAAAAAAACAATTTAATTGCTAAGCTCTACGGTGAAAGTCACAGCAAACCTAAGTAGCTAAAAATACAGCCAGCATCTGTCTTGCTCCCTTATGAATTACGATTTGTTTGCACGAGAGCAAAAAGATGATGTGAGAGAGGAAGAGAGTTAGGAAGAAGAGGAGGGTGGAGTAGTGTTTTTTTTTTCCCTTTTATTAAGAAGAGTTAATGCCTAATTGGGTAATTTCTAGAGAATATTAATAATATTATTACCATATGCGTTTTTTCACCCTTAAATTTAATAATAATCAATAGTGTAAAAAAATGTGTAACTCTTATGAAGTTATACTAGGTTTATACATACATACATGCATACATATTTATTTATTTAATAGTGAGCAAAGTAAGAAAACTAATTGCCCTAGTTCTAGGTAGTTTTCTTCTTCTTCGATCACCGTGCACTCTTGGCATAACAGTCACTTCACAATTACAAAATTTTTATGGGATGAGGTGAGGCAAAGATTAGAGTTTAAATTTTCAAGAGAGAACTTCACACACATATAAACTTAAATTAGACTAGAGTAGACCTATCTTGTATTAAAAAAAAAAGGGGGGTCTTCTTCATCAATGGCTCTAGCATTTGTTCCTAAGTCATTCACAATTGGACTAGCTAAAGATTAGATGAGCATGAAGCATAAAGGAATTGCTCCACGGATAAAGCATGAAGCTCAACCTATCATTCACAATGTATTGCTGCATGATTGAAGTCTCCAAAATCATGCAGCAATAATACAGATTTAAGCTAAAGCTTGTGAAGCAATAAAGTTTGTTAAGTAACTAGTATTTTTCTAAATTCTAAGAAGTGCAACGGATCTAATTCCAAAATAAATGATAATTACCTTATAACTCTTGCATATACACACGATGCAAGTAAGAAGGACCACAATTAAAATTAACTTCCCCTCAAAAAAAAAAATTAAAATTAACTTAAAAAAAAATATATATATATATATATATATATATATATATATATATAAACTTAGGTGCATAAATTTGCATATAAATATAATTGATACAACATTATAATACAATTAGGAAGCATAATATTAGAGTATTTAGAATATAAAGGAACTTAAACATCAAATTATAACAGAATTAAAAGGGCACTAGGCAGGAATTTTGAGTACAATTAAAACCTAACTTGGATTCTTTGATGATATGATGTTGTGGGTTTAAAAGTGCAATTCTTAGATAAACGTACAAGGGGAAAAACACTTTAAGGGAATATTCTTTTCAGGGCATTTATTTAAAATTGCTATAAAACAGTAATCACCTAAAGTTATAATTAATTTTAAAAATAATATCATAATATAATATGAATGATTTGATATTTTTATTATAATTGTTGTTGCTGCTCATTTATATTTATTTATTCACTTCCTCAAATAAGAATAACAATAATGTTTTTTCAATAAAATAAATAATGTTGACCAAGGACAAGTAGGAGTCTAGGACTGGTTGAATTAATCAAGCGAGTCCTTTATCAATAGGTCACCTAGATCAACGGCTGAGCCAAATTTCTTGCATGATACTCCGAATTGTCGTTTGAGTGTCAAGAAAAGTAGAAAACCACCGAACTTAATTGGTATTCCTAGTACAAGTTGGAAAGGGTTGAATTTACGAGAAAATAAAAATAAAAATAACACTATCAAAACCCTATAAAAGCCCAATAGGTCAAGCGGCTTCATTGTCTCAACTCTCAACTAGTCTCTTCTCTCTCTGTGTGTTTTTGCTGTTTCTGTTACGTGAAAACAGTAGTATAACAGCACAATGGAGAAGATACTTGGTGTTGCAGCCCAGGGCAGGCCAAAGACAAAGATTGTGTGCACTTTGGGACCTTCATCACGGTCAGTGGATATGCTAGAGAAGCTTTTAAGGGCAGGGATGAATGTTGCTCGCTTCAACTTCTCTCATGGCACTCATGTTTACCATCAACATACCCTTGATAATCTCAGGATTGCCATGCACAACACTGGCATTCCCTGTGCTGTCATGTTGGACACTAAGGCAGGGGCGGAGCCAGGGGGGGTCGAGGGGGGGCACTTGCCCCCCCTGGCCCTCCAAAAAAAATTAGGCACTTAAGAGATATCCTAATTTTTCCTTGTGATGGTTTCATTTTTTTTTTCTTCAATCCTAAACGTATAGGGTACATGAAGAGAACTTGATCTAAACTCCAGGAATGAGACCAACACTCTTGTGACTTCTGGGTATTAAAATTCTTTGAAAACTGAGCTATATTCTCCTAGAGTTACCCATGTCGTCTTTTTTTTTTTTTTTCCTTTAGTGCAATGTTTTAGTCTCTTAGGGTATTAATATCGGTTGGCAGGTAGGCTATGATATACTTTTCTATAGTATACTCTATTTTTTAAAGAAGTAATAGTATTATTTTATTTCAAATTATGTAGGTCTTATTACATTAAAATACCACTAAAATATGTGTATTTTTTTTAATTTATTTTTTATTTTTTTATATAAAGTAATATACATATACATGTCCTAATGAATGTTCATAGTGTATATAAATTTTGCCCCTCCTGAAGTGAAATCCTAGCTCCGCCACTGCACTAAGGTACATACATGACTATCACTATATATCTTGCTTATTTGTTCAACAATGTTTGTGTCTTTTTTATGTCTAAATCTTGCTGGGCTTTATTTATTGAAGCTTATACTCTTCCTAATTCTTTAGTCTTTGTTTTGTGTGTGTCTTTGTGTCTTTGTTCTCGCCATCTCCAATCTTAAACTAGCGTTTAGGAATAGGTAATTTGGTGCTTGGTGCTAGGGTTGGATCTTCTTAATTTCTTGACGTAGATTGTGGGCAATAACGATGTCATGTAAAAGTAGGTTGGGTTTTTTGGTTGGTTTTAGCATTGGGTTGTTAGCTAAAGTTCCTTCTCCTTGAATAAGAGACTTGAATTGAATTTTACCTATACCAAAAACCAATTGTTAGCTTGTGTTATTTTTGTGAGAAAGAGAAGCAGATCAAAAAAAAAAAAAAAGAGTGTTGGTTGTTACTTCTTGGCGAGTTAATTACTTTTCTGGTCTTTGGAGAGCAACTGTATGAGTTTTGAGAAAAATAAAGGGTTTGATTGTCCAAACAATAAAAATAAATTTCAATTTTGAAAAGCTTTCATAGATCTTGTCTTTTGGATCAAAATCATATATATTTTTATGAATCAAAATCATTAATTTTTCTAGATTAGTGAAACAAGATGCACTAGCAAATTTAAGACCTGAAATTCAAATGAAAACCTTTGTAGTACTAGTACCACTCATAAATTTTTATTTTGATAAAGATACATCATAGAGAGTTGTGCAGAAAAGCTCTTCAGGATTCTATAAACAAATATTATTTGGTTCCACTTGAAAGTTCTCATTCTGCAACCAAAATTCCCCACCAATTTATTTGTGTTTGATGATGATGATGATTCTATATATTAGCTCCGGTCCCACTTCAATAAGTCATCAGTTTTTAGTGTTCTGAATGTTACCCTATTATAAGGATTTTGACTGAATTATATTTTGGAAATTGCGAATTATATAACAGGGGCCAGAGATTCGAACTGGGTTTCTAAAAGATTCAAAGCCCATTGAACTCCAGCAGGGTCAGGAGATTCTCATCACAACAGACTACAACATAAAGTGTGATGAAACTATGATCTCTATGAGCTATGAGAAGCTAGCTAAAGATTTGAAGCCACAAAGCGTTATTCTGTGCGCTGATGGGTCAATTAGTCTCACAGTTCTTGATTGTGACAAGGAATCGGGTTTGGTTAGGTGTCGTTGTGAAAACTCTGCAGTTCTTGGTGAAAAGAAGAATGTCAATCTCCCTGGGGTTGTTGTTGATCTCCCAACCTTAACAGACAAGGACGTAGATGATATACTGAACTGGGGAATTCTAAATAAGATTGACATGATTGCTTTGTCTTTCGTTCGAAAAGGTTCAGATCTTGTTGAGGTTCGGAAACTGCTGGGAAAGCATGCAAACAATATCCTTCTCATTTCAAAGGTATGTTATCCGATATTAAAAGAACTTAGTACATTAGGTTGTCCAATTAAATACAAAAACGTCTTCCTATATAATATTATGTTAATTGTTGAAGTTAGCAAAACAAAAAATTAGTTTTCTTTTGTACTTGTCCCATGATTTTGTATAAGCTGGATGACTTCTTTTCTGGAGATTGATCGTGTCTTACACACACACACACACACACACACACATGCTGAATTGCAAGTCTGGCATTGTTTGACAAAGACAAATACTTCAAGTAGGCATTTTTACTTAGTTCTGAACTTTCTACTGACAAATTTTTGGCATTCTCGTAGGTTGAAAATCAAGAAGGGATTGATAATTTTGATGAAATTCTTGCAAACTCGGATGGATTCATGGTGGCAAGGGGTGACCTAGGAATGGAAATTCCAATTGAAAAGATATTCTGGGCTCAGAAAATGATGATCCAAAGCGCCAACATACAAGGAAAGCCGGTAATAACAGCCACTCAGATGCTGGAGTCCATGACCAAATCTCCCAGGCCTACGCGTGCTGAAGCCACTGATGTTGCCAATGCTGTTCTTGATGGAACTGACTGTGTGATGCTCAGTGGAGAAACTGCCGCTGGTGCCTATCCTGAAATTGCTGTTCAAACTATGGCCAAAATCTGTGCAGAGGCAGAGAATTTCATAAATTATGGTGACCTTTTTAAGAGAACAGTGGAAGCTGCACCAATGCTTATGAGTTCATTAGAGAATTTGGCTGCTTCAGCAGTGCACACAGCCCATTCAACGAAAGCAACTCTGATTTTGGTCATTAGCAAGGGTGGAAACACAGCAAAGCTGGTAGCTAAGTACAGGCCAAGTGTGCCAATAATTTCTCTGGTGGTTCCACAGATAACAAGAGACGTAATTGACTTGTCATGGTCTGTTAATGCTCCACTAACGCATAGCCTTATTTATAGGGGTCTGGTGCCTGATTTATGCCCAGAATTGGCAAGCGAAGAAGCTATAGAATTAGCCATTCAAAATGCAAAGGGTCAGACACTTTGCAAGACTGGAGACTCGGTCGTTGTGTTGCATGGACTTGACACTGATTCCATGATCAAGATCTGTACTGTTAAGTGATGTTTCAGAGGCAAGTCTGCAGGTTAAGGGTACTAAAATTTTGCAGCAGTAGAATTTCTTTCCAAGTTTCTTTTTATTTTACTTCAGGTTATCTTTTTTGTGGGCTAGTTTATGGTGTTCCCAGTGTTAAAAAAACAATTTTACATACATGGTCATTGAATTTCGGTGAGAACTTTAGACATGAATTAATGCGTAACTGATTTCAAATGCAGTGTCACATAAGTTTTGTCAATGCTATGAACTTTATTTTAAGTGCAACAAAAATTTTCTTTGTGTAGGTGCATGTCATTCAAAATTTTTATTTTTATTTTTTGAATTGATTAAATAACCAGGGCTTGTATATTTGTGGTTATCTAGGTTATAACTTATTTTCCTCTTCCAGCACAAAACCAGTGAGGTTTAGGTGTCATTTGCAACACAGGCTGGTGACATCCATCTCTTTCTAATGATCCTTCTTTTGGTTCTCAAGACTCATGAGAAATTAACAAACATAAAGGGAATCGAGAAATATTTTTACCTCTTATAATCAATAATCTAATCATAAAACCCAAAATTTCCTCAAAGTATGAAGTTATTCACATTCAGTTGGCTTAAATCCTTCTAATTATAAAAATTTCCCAAATTTCAAAACCCTAGGTTATGAAAATTTGAAATTATTGAAAATATTTGAAAAACTTTAGGGAAAAATTATAAATTACACCATGTAAGTTTGATTTTATTTCAACTCATTATATTAGGGTTTTATTTTTTATTTTTAATCTATAGAGTCATTCTATCTAAACGGCACTGTTAGGTCCACCAAATCAACGTCATTTTGGACATTGAGAATTACTGAACCAGTGGTGATATTGGATGAGACTATATGGAATGACTAAATTAAAAACATGTCAAAATTTGAGAGGGTAGTTTGTAATTGGCTAAAGTGCAAACTATACCATTAAAGTTTGAGGATATTTGAATTATATATCTTAAAATTTTAAAATTTAAATTTTACCCTTTCAAGTTATATTCCAATAACTTCAGTAGGCCATCGATTTGTTCATATTTTCCATTAAATGTCACATAAACTTACTACTTATATTTAGTTCGTCTAATAAAATGATGTCACGTTGTTGTCATTAATCATTATGTCAAGTCATTTTCATTATGCCATGTGGCATCATTTTATTAAAAAAAACTAAACACACGTGGCTAACTTATTACACATTTTACAGAAAATATAGATGAATGGGTTTTAGTGATGCAAACAGAATATAACTAGATTTGTAGTTTGCACTCTAGCCATTGTAATTTAGCCAAATATTTATTATCCTGGGGACGCTTTAATTGATCTTGACTCTAAAGTTTCCACCTGGATATTATTCCCTTAAGAGTTAAGACATTTGGGTTTGTGCTTAACGTGCAACTCCAAATGAGGCTAATATAAAAAGTTAACTAACATTATACAATAGGATTGTCTAAAATTTTAAAAATTTACTCATTGACCCAATTTAATTACTAATTAAAATTTTAACATATCTATTGCATGTATAGAAGAATGGGCTGCTAAGAACTCAGGGATTTGAGAACTTAAAATCTTTAATAATCTGTACCAGTATGAGAAATCTCTTTCAAATTTAACCTATCTTTGCAAAACTTCTCCTAAGACTTCGATATTCAAAAATGGGAAAATGCAAGGTGACAGAACGTATTGCCCAAAAGGATAGAAAGAAGAAGAAAAAAAAAGTTATAAAATTGGGCTAATCGTATCTGGTATTGCTCAAGAATCTTATGATTTTTGGGGCCGAACCACATTGGGCCTCTATTTACAAGACTACATTCATATATGCCCAAGAGCTCAATTTGTCATCTGAATGCTTAAATTGTTAGTGCTACCAATCGTAACAAACACATTAAACTGCTTTACACAAAATGTAGTTCATGAGTCATGGCTCAAGTCCATGAATTTTTATTTTATTTTTTTATTTTTAGAATCATCTTTATAAGTCCATGAAATTTAAATACGAAATAAAGGTAGAAATGGCTTAACAAGTACACAAATGGGGTTTACCAAAAAAAAAAAAAAAAAAAAACACAAATGGATTTTAAGGAGTTGACATGGCAAATAGATTGGGACGGTGGGTTGATGTACATTTTTCCGTATGTATATACATATTTTTTGAAAACATGTATTTGATAAGTTTTATCACAAATTGCTTAATGTGAAATGCATTAATCTAAATTCACCTATGTCAAGAAAAAGGTCTTGGCCTTGTATCCGAAAGAGACCAATATTAATTGCACTCATTTTTTATTTTTTTTTAATAATAACATTGCATTATTAATATATAAAAAAAGTCTAAATTGGGAAATAATAATAATAGTAATAATAATCTTATTTTTTTGAGAAGAGAATAATAATAATAATAATAATAATAATAATAATTAGACACATAATATACCACAAATGGTGGAATATAAAATGGAATACAAAAAAGTGATAGCAGAAAATTTATATTCATTATAATCTGTAAACACATATGAAAATAATGGTATTTCATCATAACTTACTACGATAATAAATTATGAAAAAAAAAATGTTTGATTAACATTACTATACAACTTCACTATTTATTTTTTCTTATATTTGGAGATTAATGTTTTTGATTTTTGGTACTTTCTATATGTCACTATTTCTCTTGCTCATTTCTTATAAACCTCAGAAAAATTAAATCTATTTCACATGACAAGAACTGTTCGTTATTTCAAGAATTCTAACCCTATCCGACCCAAGATTTTTGGCGCCAAAATCCAAGTGAATCAATTCCCTAACATTTCAGTCCTACCTGTTTAATTTAATAGTCACCCACTAAAATTTTATATAATATACTTAGTTTCCACCAATATCACAATTTTTTAATAATTTTTTTTGGAAGAAAAAAAAACATATAACATCTAATCTACAATATAAGTGATGCATTTGAGATAACAAAATAATGTTTCTTTCTTTTCCTCTCTATACGTAAAATTTTCGATCACAAAATCCCCTTAACTTTTTATAGGATATATTGTAAAAACAAGATAAGCCAAACTTACATGATAAATGATACCACTATTGCATGATAGAAAGGAAAATCATTACATGATTTCGACCACTTGTTGGAAACAAGTTTAATAAATACTTTGTTAGTTAAAAGAAGAAGCTTAATTACACATTACACCCTCTAAGTTGTTATTGTTTATATTTTCATCCCTAAAGTTTTGATTTTTTTTTTCCTTCCAATTTGGCGCTTCAACTTTTATATTTATTTATTTGTAGAGCCAAGGTAGGCGGCAAGAGGAGGGCAAGTTCCCCCACCCCCCCCCCCCCCCCCAGCAAGGAAAAATCCAAAAACCTATCCTCCGACAGTTCTCAACTTTTTTTTTTTTTATACCAAATAAACATATATTCATAAAAGGAGAGTACCAAATATAGCCAGTTGGCTAACATATAGTCTAGATTTATGGTGTGTTTGGTTAGGGTGAAAACAAGGACGATGGAAAATAGAGAGAGGAAAATAGGGTGAAAAATACTGTTTTCCACTGTTTGGTTGATGAAAGAAAATATGAGAGACAGAAAACAGGGGAGAAAGTTTTCCCTCTGGGGCCCAATTTTTTTTTATCCTCCCAAATTGGGAGGAAAATGAGGAGGAAAAAGTGGTGTGAAATGCATTTTATACAAATACTCTCTCACTTACCCCTCACTTTTTATTCATGACTTGATGACCATGTTGCTGACCACGTTGAATGGTTACGAAATCTTTTGCTCACAAAAGATTGCTGACCGCACTTTTGCTAACCACGTTTTTGTGGGTTGAATGTAGTGTAAATTTGTTAACCACGTTTTTGCTAGTTACAAAATCTTTTGCCCAATTAAATTTATATGTACACTATTGTAATTTTTACATTATAATAATAAAAATATAAATATAAATTTATATGTATGATATAGTAAATTTTAAATTATTTAATGAGTAAAAATAAATCTATTTCTTACATATTATGTAACAAAAGGTATAATAGTCAATTTATATTAATGGAAATTTAGACCCCTTAAACACACAGATTGCGTAGCCTAGATTAATTAGCCAAGTTGTTACTTAGTCAAATTATGCAATACTAGGTTAAAACAATCAAATAATCATATCAAGATATAAAGCAGCGGAAAATAAATAAACATAAGATATGATCATCCAGGAAAACACTCGGTAAAAACCTGAGGAGGATTTGACCCACCGATCCTCAAGGCATAACAGAATTCACTATGAAAGAATTGAAGTTCTTACAGAAGGACTACAAGCTCCCCGCTCGACTTCCTAATGCTACCCACCAGTAAAACTTCCTGACACGACCACGTGCAGGCTCCGAATCCACGGACTACTTCTTTCTTGAATTCTTCAATCAGCTACAAGCTCCCTGCTTGCTTTTCTTTTAAGTTCCAATGGTTGCAACAATAATGATCTTCAAGATGTTGAAATCATCTCTACCTTGAAAACCCTAAGTTTTGTGTAAAGGAAGTCTCCTCAAAGATCTCACACGAGATTCACACAAAACAGCAATGTATGAGCAACAAAGCAATATGGACAACCCTCAAAAACGTGGCTAGGGTTTAGTTTATATACCTAGGGTAAAAACACAAAACCCTAAACGTTTAATGAAGTAGGGCTGAGTTGGAAAATCTGCAGAAAATTCAACCTGTGTGATTTTCGATCGATCGAGTCTATTCTTCGATCGATCGAACTAGGCCGAAAGTCCCAAGTACTTCTGCAGCCACTCGATTCCAACTTTACAATATTAAACCAACTTTGAGCAAGTTTAAACAAGACTAAATACAATGTTTTGATCATGGTTTGCCAACATTACAAATTAGAGTTCTAAATACATAAAATCCTAAGACCTTAGAACCTAACATATATAAATTACATTTTCCATCCTTACCTTTTCTCTCCAACCAAACAAAAGAGTTTTCCACCATCTCACTTTTTCACCCCTCCAACCAAACACGCAAGAGGGGAAACCAAATATTTTCTATTCTCCCACTTTTCTACTCCTCCAACCAAACAGACCTTAGTTTATAGTGGTGAACAGGGAAACTAGTGGTCAAAGTAGCTAGTTCTATTACATGTGAGACCACTATTTTGGGTAAAAAAATGGAGTGCATAACCAATCTTTGTTGTTGCAATTAATTAAGGTCAGATGTGAAGGTTTGTTTCTACTACCAAGGAGTTCTCAAGTGATTGCAAACATGCTCTAATCTTTTGCTATTGCTAAAAGTTAGTATTCTGCTGAATCCTAATTCTTTGGCCTCGAGGATAGCCTTAACTAGAGCATCCTGGATTGCAAGATAGTAAGGTTTCCTTCCACAGCTAGCTCCTCCTTTGAAGAGAGTTCTCCCATCCGGCTTTATGGCTTCATATGCATAGCCACTTCTTTTGGATCTTCTATTCCTGTAAGTTGCCACCTATATGAGAATTTGCCAGTCATGATGAGTAAGAAGTTGTGATGGTTGATGTCTAGAGATGTGATCCTGCTTTTGATTTTCCTAGAAGGCTTCTTGGTACCTACAAATAAGAGTTTGAGAGGTGAGAATAACTTCTTGTGGGTTAGGCAGTTTCCCTTGGTGTAGAACTAGATTTTTGTGGTTCTACATTGAGCAAAAGATGGTAAAGAGGGATTGTAGAAAATGCATCCAGTTTTGTTCCATGGATTTGTTTGCAATGATACAATCTACTATCCATTGCTTAGCTAAAATCTGATTTAGATTAGAGGTTCTAATTTCCAGGATAAAACCATGCCAAACAGCTCTTGCAAAGGGACATTGTAAGAAAATATAAGTGATTGTTTCTTCTTTCTCATTACACATAAGACATTTGTTAGCAGCTGGGATTCCTCTGCTATTTAAGATTGCAAAAATTGGAACATGCATGATTTCCATACAACTGGGGTATGGGTATAGTTTTTGAACGAGGTAATATTTTCAGGATTTTGTATTTGCATCAATGAGGCCAGCCATTGTGCCTTCAAGAAGTCCATTCTCCTTTAAGATATGGTTTGGGCAATGGAACCAAGATGAGTGAGTGAGGGAGATTTGATGTCCATTTCCTATTAGCCATCAACCACGTTGTAAAGAAGAAAACTGTGGTGTTGTAACGTTTTTCCAAATCCAAGAATGATGGAATTTTGGTTTAATAATCCTATAAGGAAGATCTAGGGAAATATTTGGCCTTGAAAGTTTTTAATAACAGGGAAGTTGGGGAGTTTTGGATTCTCCAATATTGCTTAGAAATCATTGTTTGATTAGTAAGACTAAATTTTTTGAGTCCAAGTCCACCCATATTTTTTGGTTGACAGATTGTATCCCAGTTGGTCAAATGTAATTTCCTAACTCCAAGCTCATGGCCCCACCAAAAGGCTCTAGTGATAGAGTCCAGCTTTGTTGCAAATTATTTCAGGAACTCTAATAAAGCAAAAGAAAGTATATAATTGATGAAACTATATGGAATGACTAAATTTAAAAAATAGTAAAGTTAAAGGATTGAGCTGAAAATGTGTCAAAATTGAAAAAGTGTAGTTTATAATTGATGATGCACAAAATCAACAATGAATCAATAGTCCATGTGCGCAACGACTAGAGGTACTTGAAGAATAAAAGGTGAAGAACCTACAAAGAGCACCGATGGGGCGCTAGCCAAAAATCTTCTGAAAGTTAAGTCAGTGATTGAAGGATATCCAATAACTCTAAAAGTATGAGAGCTAAGAAATTCATGTATTATGGAGAAGAGGGAGTTTGGTGTTTATATAGTGGTCTAGAGCTGACTAAGATCTCGTGATTGTAGGTTCTTCCCTTATAGGGAGAGCATGGAGTTAAGACTCCAAGATCTTTGGGCCTAACTTCTCATATTTGGAGGATATGAATATATAGAAGGATATCTTGGTGTGGCATGCAAGTTCTTTCCATATGGAGATATTTGAGCGGAGAGCACGCAAATGGTGTGGAGCTAAGTATAAAGGGTTGTTGGTTTGCGACCCTTAGTTGGCCGTACAAGATGCCTAACAATTGGGCATTTGACAACCATCTTGAGCCTTATCAGAGGCATGGGGACCTGATGATGCCTTGAAAGCTAAAGATGTCAATAAGCTTGACGATGCAAGAGGATTCAGACGGAGCCAATGTGGTGTTGCACTTCTTTAGTGACCGAAGAGGCTTTAGTGACCAAAAACGCTTTAGTGACCGAAGACTCTTTAGTGTTAGACAAATTTTTTGGGATTGTGAAAATCTTCCGTATCAATAATTTAGCCAAATATTTATTTACTTAGGGATGCTTTAATTGATCTTGATTCCAAAGTTTCCACCTGAGAATATTCTTCCTTAAGAAATCTGGGTTTGCACTTAATTAACTTGCACTCTAAACAAGGCTAATATAAAAAGTTAACTAACGTTAGACATTAAGATTAAAGTTTAAAAACATGAACAAAATTTAGTTACAAAATTGGTTGTAATTTAAGATTATAACCTTACTTAATATCATTAATATTACTACATATTTTAAAAATCTAACTACTGGATTGCATATTCTTTATACTCTTAATACACATGTCAAATTTTGTGCCAATCAAATATTATTTACTATATTATCTATACGATTATATTTTATACATAATTTTAAATTATAAAAAAATTGCAATTTTAGCAATTTTTTGATGACATAGCTATTGATATTTAATTTTATAAAAATTTTGCAAACATGTAAGGTATAAGAAGAAAATATAATCCAATAGTAGATTTGTCAAAATTTATGTCCAATAAAAAAATATTGAGTGAGATTATAGCCTTAAACTACAACCAATTTCGTAGCTAAATTGTCCTAAAAATATACTCATTGACCCCAATTTAATTACTAATTAAAATTTTGGTTCAAATATATATATATATATATATATATATATATATATATATATTGTAAGGACTAGATTTAAATTTCTAGCCCAAAATATGAATGAACTTAGGCCCAAAAAGCCTAAAACAATGAATTTGTAGAAAATTGGGTTTTAGTTAATCGAACAACGAGTTAAGTAGGTTGGTGACGAAAGAGTGAAGATAGACAAGTTTAGACTGAAGAAAAAATGTCCTCAGCAATGTCCAAGGAGATTGGTTCTTATATAATGCTCTTAAATGTGGTTACAAGTTTGGTTCTAGATTGCTACATTGTTTCTTCTCTGATTTTTCGATCCCCTAGTCTCGTTGCCCCCTCCTTCTTTTATACAGTCTTTCATTGACATTCCTGCCTTCCACGTGCATGCCAGATGGTTGGTGTTGATACATGTCCCATCAGCACCTCTCATAAGTCTTCATGTAGTAGTTGTAAGGTTGAAATCCACTATTCATGTGTCACCTCCACATTAATGCGGTCAGAGAGTTAGCTACAGTGTATTTAATGCAGAGGTAGCAGCTTTCTCCTTAGATATTTTAGGACACTTCCTTGTCCTGAACTCCCATAGTGCTTATCCGTATCAACTGAGTGCTTCTGTGTCGTTCCCCCAGACGACAGACCACCTAATGGACCTCAGCCTCGATTAGCCGATGAGTCTCTTATTCTCAGCATAGCCCCTTGAGCCATTATGATCTAAACTGACTTTTCCATTTGCCAACATGGGTTCTTTTGACAGCGTTTACTCCCCCTCAGATGCCTTCAGTCCTCGGCTTGGGCCTTAGGTCCATTATATGCATAAATAATGGGCTTTGGGACCCAATATCCCTACATATATATATCTCGCATGTATGGTAGAATGGGCTGCTAGGAACTCTGGTATTTGAGAACTTAAAATACCTAATAAGCTGTACCAGTATGAGAAATCTCTTTCAAATTATACCCATCCTTGCAAAACTTCTCATAGACTTCAAAATCCAAAAATGGGCAAATGCACGGTGAGAGAGAGAGAGAGAACACGTTGCCTGAAAGGATAAGAAGAAGAGAGTGGAAAAAGAAAAAAGGGGGGGCAAAATTTTTAGTAAAATTGGGCCAATCGTAAATGGTTTTGTTCAAGAATGTGAAGTTCATTTTTGGGCCAAACCAGTTTGGGACTCTATTAACAAGGTCATATTTACTTTTATAAGCCCAAGTACTCAGTGGGCCATCCGGATGCTCAATTTTTTTGTGCTACTAAATAAGAATGGTAACAAACACATTAAAATTCTTTACACCAAATGTGGCTCATGGCCCAACTCTATTATTTTTTTTTTTTTTTAATTTTTCGAGAAACAATAATATAATAAGCTTTTTTTAGGAACACATCATCTTACATAAAACTCTAATTAGTTGTCACAACATTGCTATAACTATGATGTGCCCAATTATGAGTGGTAGCAAAAAAATAATGAGTCAATGCGAAAGTGATAAACAACTAATTAGAGTTTTCCATGTAAGATGATGTGTTCCTAAAATTACTGTATTTTTTTTTTCCCTCTATTACTCACAACTGGACACATCATAGTTACAGCAATGATGTGACATAAAATGTAATCCTAGATATTTTTCTAACAAAAACACAATTGGATTTTAAGGGGCCGACATTTCAGTGTCTGCGACCTAAAATGATGTGGTCCCAGATATTTTTCTAACAAATACACAAGTGGATCTTAAGGGGCTGACACGTTGACGCCCCACTTGGTCAACATGTCAGGTTAGGACACACCAGCTAGTAGTCAAGAAAAGTAGTTCAATATTAGATAGGGTTGCATTATAATTTTCCCTCAACTAGCTTCATTTAATATTGAACTACTTTGCAGTTTGCGCCCCAACTACTCGGAGAGAATCGTCAACTATCAGCAATGAGGATTCTCTCCTCCTTCTATTAGGGCTAAAACCAATATATTAGCCCCAATATAGAGAATGTTTTATAACTTTTTTAAAAAAAAATTTCTTTCTGCACCAAACAAAAGTTACAAAACACTTGAAAACCTCTGATACAATTTGATATTTTATCTAACATGTTTTAGGGAAAGGGCCAGTACAATAACTATCCTTCAATATAACTGGAATGGTATGATAACAACATTGACAAGGGATATCAAGCACTACCCCTACGTCTCATGAAGAGTAAATGACTCCCCAATATTTGTTTCTTCATCAAGCTTCCAAAACATACCATCTTAGTCCAAAAGAGACATATGTCTAGCAGGTCATCTTCATCTCACCCTCTCCCTTCTTGACCTGTTCTTTTCATGCTACATTGTTTGAATGTTCACTACCCCTTGTTAACGGCTTGCATCATTGCCCCAATAATCTGGTTTTTAAGTCATAATGATACTTATCATTGTCTTGAAAATCAAGTTTCGGTGTGAGTTTCACGCTCTACAATCACAATGTACAGATCTAAGTTCAATTGTTGTTGTGCTAAATAGAGCACTCATATCACTAAGTGTATAATAGAAAAATGTGTAAAATTTATACAGTTTTGCTTTAAAATAATGTACATTAATTCGTGTATAATTGTGTTAATATATAAGTTTACTATAGTAACCGTGTAAATTTACACTAGTACTATTCATTTTGCATTTAATTTTTTATTCTTTTTTTTCATATTCCGAGGGTGAATAAAGAAAGTGGATGATGGTTGTTGTGTGTAAAAAATAATAATAATAATAATAATTAAAAAAATCAAGAAAATTGAATGAAATATAATATAAAATAGGTAATCTAATATAGATGTTTTTGCATGAAATGATGGAAACGCTCATAAAGGGCAACCTTTGTTATGACCCCAAAAAAAAAACCCTAATTGTTTTTTGTCCAAACAACTGATTTTTTTCCCCTCATTTTTGTGAATACAAGCAACTAGTTCTAAGTTAGAAGTCAAAAATAACGCTGAAGTAGTTTTATTTTTTATTTTTTAGATATGATATTTTAAAGTTCAAATCTATGAAATTTTTCCCTCTTAGGTAAATTGCATAAAAAATTACAGTTCTTAAACGTGCATTTAAATTTTTTTTTTTTAATTTCACATTTGTCCATACCCCAAAAGAAGGGCCTGGAGATCAATTTCACTTGGGTCCATCTATTGAATTGATCGCCGTATTTGAAGTCTAGACTCCAGAGACGTAACAATTCAGAGTATGACTTTCAGATTAGCCAAGTTTTTAGATATGACTCATATGAAAGTTATACGTACATGATTTATTTAAAAGCTTACTACCAACTACTAAAGAGACTGGGAAAGAAAATCATACATTAATTTATACAAAGTCTTCTAATTTTATAGAAAAAAAATATTAATTAATTTTGCAATAACCTGTCCCCAGACGAAATCGAAGCAGCTCAGATTGATTTAACTAAAATATTTTAGATTTTTCAACCACTCCATTATAAGTTGTAGAACGTGTCCATTACATCTTCCACACAAAAGTGACAAAACTAATTATTCAAAGTAAATCTCTCCGGCTTTGGAAAATATAAGATTTATGTATATGGACAGGTCGTTTCTGTAGTGTGAGCTCCATTATTTAATCTTAATAATCTATTTCCAAAATTTGACTTAAAGGTGTGCTTGGACATGCAAATTAAGGTTAAGAGAGCAGTTTCTATTAAACACAATGTTTCGAATACTTTTTGGGCCTTTAGAATTAATTTTATAAATAAAGATACCAACCACAACCCATCAAATCATTATTCCATTAAAAAATAATAATTCTTTTCTTAATGTTCTGTCAACAATTATATATAATTAATGGAAATGATGATATTATCATTATTATTATTAAACAAAAGCAGAACGTCAAAACTCTTTTCTGCCAAAGTTAAGAAACGAAAAAAGGTAGCATGCTACTGGCTAGGGGAATTTTACAACCTGGATGTCACATCACTCCCCGTGTTATATTATATAATATCAAGAGCTTGATAAAGGGCGGAAAAGAGGGGCGGCATGCCTCACGAGCACGGCATAGTGAAGACAAATGAAAAATTTAAGTGGTAATGCTAAACAACCAATTATAATTTGCTTACTACTTGTGACAAAATGTATGGTATTAGTATTATTGGGCATGAGAATGACTCCTCCTTACTAGACTAGTAGATTAGAAGAAATTGAGTTCTTTTAGAACCACAATTTTTATATTACAACTTTTATCATTACTTTTACTTAATATGCTATTTATAGTTATATATCATTTTCATATGAATCTACTTCTTTTTTACCAATACTCACAAACTGACACATTCAAGTCATTGAAAAAGTTACGGCACAAAAGTTGTTCACCAATTTTCTTCAAGAAATTAGAGACATCTTGCTGACAACAATCCAGAAGTTCTACATTCCCAATTATTGTACCAATTTGCTTATGCCCTACGATCACAAATCATTCTTACACTAAAATTTACAATTTGTTGACTTATATAATTATAAGCGGTTAATATAAAGTGGCGGGTCGCACAAGACAGAAAATATCCACTATTTATAATCGCATAAATTAACAAATTGTAAACTTGAGTATGTGATTGGCCTAGTCTTTAGAAATATTATTATTATTATTATTATACTTTCTAGCATCGAGGTTCCGGCAGCTTGCCGACACTCGGTGCTCAAACAAAAACAAGCTTTCCCTTTTCTTATAAATATATCATTTAATAGAAAATTATACCCGGTACTTCATTTCTATGAAGTGATGATAACACTGAGTCAATATAGACATTAATTTAATATATAGGACCTCATTAATTATAAATTGCATTGGTCCTAATTATAAATTGCATTGGTTGCTGGCTTGGCGTTCTGTCTCGCGTTTAATATTTCACTTTGGTTTTTTATCATTCTGAGTTGGGAGGTAGATTTGAACTATGAATATTGATTTTCGTTAAATATACCAGAATGTGCCATTCTTAATATTTCACTTTTAGTTTTACTGACCGTATTATGTCTCTTCTTTTTTCTTTTTTTTCTTTTTTTTTTTTTTTTCTTCTTCTTCTTCTTCTTCTTCTTCTTCTTTTTTTAACATACAGCCTAAAATGAAAAAGAAATCCTCTATCATCTCCGGTATTAGAGCATAAAATACAACACTAAAAGCATAATAAAATGGCGTAAATGCACTTTTGGTCCCTACATTTTGGAGTCATTTTTATTTTGGTCCCTACATTTCTATTTTACCACTTTTAGTCCCTAAACCAATTAACGCATGACATTTAAGTCCTTACTGTCAGCCAACTAACGGAAAAAACTGAGGTGGCAAACAGAATATCTTATTAGCTGACGTGGTACTGATTTGGCGTTGATGTGGCAATTAAAATATTATTAAAAAATATTATTTGGCATTTTTATACGCCATGTCAACATTTTAATTTTTTATAAAAAGCCACGTCAAGAAATTTAAACCAAAAAAATAAATTAAAAAACAAAACATTTTTTTTTTTTTTACTTTCAATTATTTTTTCCTAAGAACTGAAGATGTTCTTCATGTTCTTCCTAAATCCATGAAATAAACATCTCCAGCAAACCCCAAATCCAAATCCAGCAACCAAATCTACTCCATCAAATCCAGAAAAACAAGAAATAAATCCAAGAAACCAAACCAAACCATAAATAAATCAAAGAAATAAACCCATAAACCCAAATCTGAACATCACACAAGTCTCAAACAAACCCAGAAACCCACTCGTGCAAGTTTCAAAAAACCCAGATATCCACTCATGGGAAATGGATTCTCTTCTTGATGCATGCCAAGACCACCACCGGCGATGTTCCCATTTTCCATCCAAACACCATCCTCCACCGAAACCTCCAACAAATCAAACCCATAAACCCAGAAAAATCATCAAACCCACAAAAAAAACAAACCCAGAAATTTAAAACAAACCAACACCCACATGGAAAAACAAACCCAGGTCAGAGAGATTGTGATCAACACCAACCGATTTGTGAATGCCCCGATCTGACGACAGAGCTCTGCGCGCGATGACGCTAATCCCGAGGCAACAACATCGACTTGGTATCAAAGCATCCGATCCTTTCAAACCCACTCCAAATTTGTCCAAGCATAAACAGCCACCACACCCCACAAACTCCGACCACCACCAGATCTGCTTACCCAAACCGAAAAAAAAAAGTGATCATGTTTTCCACCACCAAAAACCCATCCACCACACCACTGAAAAAAACCACCTTCTGTTGCCATGGAAACACCTCACCTACCAGTAGCCGAAAACCCCACCAGCCAAACACTCAACCCAAAAATCTCTACCGTTAACCCATGGCACCGTCAAGCCCACAACCCATTCGATGACGCTGCAACACCACTGTTCCGTTAGTTTTGCCTAGCGCTGCCGCTAACGCTAAAGCTGATGCTGTCTCTTTTGCCTAGCACTGCCGCTGCAATCCCCTCAGTGCCATTTCGCTTCTCTCTTCCTCTTTTATTTTGTTGAGTTCTTTCATCTTTGAATTGTTTTAGGGTTGTAAACGTGCAACCTTTTTCATCAATATGTTTGTCACGGGTTTTTGAGATAATTCAAAAAAAATTAAGAGCCAAGGCAATATTGGGATATAAAAAAAAAATTCTTTAATTTTTTTTTTTGTTTAAAATTTCTGACATGGCTTTTTATAAAAAATTAAAATGCTGACGTGGTGTATAAAAATGCCAAATAATATTTTTTAATAATATTTTAATTGCCACATCAGCGCCACATTAGCTAATAAGATGTTCCGTTTGCCACCTCAGCTTTTTTTGTTAGTTGGCTGACAGTAAGGACTTAAATGTCATGCGTTAATTGGTTTAGGGGCTAAAAGTGGTAAAATAGAAATGTAGGGATCAAAATAGAAATAACCCCAAAATGTAGGGACTAAAAATGCATTTATGCCTAATAGAATTTATATTCCATTTTGTCTATAGTTCTTTCTTTGATTCAGTTTGCGTTGGAGACTGTCATTTCTAGTAACATTCCATTTTTGACATTTCTTCAAGAACCAAATAAAAAAATTGCTCTTCAGAAACAGTAAATATCAATGTATTATAAACAAAAGTTGTGTATTCCCCTAGGTAGCTCATGGCCAGAACCCAACAATGTACACAGCACAATGGTGAGTGCCTTTGCTATAAAATTGTCAGCATGATGTTTTTATATCCAATTTCATACAAAAAGAATAGTCATCCTTTCTTTACAGTTCAACTCCCAAAAGCATATATACATATACTATTGCTATTGTGATATACAGCCAATACACATAAATTAAGCATTGAAAGCAACTTGCTAACTTGCTTAGTACTTTGTAAGGAGTTCATTGTTAAGTCTTTCCTCAAATACCAGACTTAAACTATATACGCTACTAAATTCACAACATGCATGGTGCAAAAGAAACAAAGAAGCTGGAATAAAACATATGCATGAGTTTTGGCCTACGTTCTTTGAATAACATCAAAGAACTACTTTATATATATATATATATATATATAGAATCAATGACATCAAAGAACTTGAAACAATATAAGACAACGCAAGCTTCAAATGATTAGTAGATTAAACAATCCAAGTTGGAATTAACTAAATGCTAACTATCACTATATTGTAAATTAAGGAAAAAACCTAGTAGAGTAGTGACAAAGCACGTATCATGTATGCGTTAATATCATAAATATGTAATCATCTACCAACTATATTTATGTAATGGTTGCCATAGCATAATCACAAGCATGCCAGATTTAAAAAGTTTAAAATGAGGCCTAAAATGAAATAGGATTGGTTATCAAATCAAACGCCAAAGAGAACATTAACGAAATTAATCAAATAAGGTCGCCTATAATAATGCACAAGGATCTCTATTCTTCATAACCTAGGATATACCTTTTAGGAGGTGTTTGGTTCGCTGTAATGTTACACTACACCATGATATTATATTATTGGAATCTTACATTAATATAATCTCAATACAAAAATACAACATAACATTTTTAGGAAGTTGATGAGATTAAGATGATGTGATATATTTTATAATTTTAGATTATGATAATGTTAGAAAAAATAAAATAAACCTAAAAATTTTAATATCATATTATTGTAATATGCATCACGTTAAGGGCACATTACAGCAAACCAAATACCCCCTTAAAAAGTTCTGTCAGCATCAATGCATGCGTCAAAATCAAAATTAATTAGGGAACTCTTAAATTAATGTCCCAGTGTGAGAATCCTGTCTAGCAATCATTCTTAATTTAACTATCGAGATAATGTTGTTTAGATTGTGTAGATGGTTTGTTAACAAGTTTTATTTTCATTGTTATTGTCACATTCGGTTACTATTTTCATTGTTTTACTGTCACATTCCCTAATGCTATAGTTATACACTTGTATCAGATTGATCAGCGAATTTTGCTTAGTGCTAACGTTTCGGATGTTGATTTTTGTTTTCCCTCACCTTTAAATATAGCTAGTCGATTAATTGAGACCTTAATTTTTCCATCGATTGAGCCATTAATTTGATGAATCGAGCTACCTAAGATAGATTTGAAAATTCAGCCCATCCAGCCATTCCAGTCTCTAAGTTTTTGTGCTCTAGTAGAGCATCAAGTGCAATACTAAAAATGGGATAGAAAATTTTTATTCTTTTTTTTTTTTTTTTTTTTTTTTTTTTTTTTTTCATGTTTTTGGATAAATTGTGTTCTTTGATTTAGTCTGCATTAATTGGACATTGTCTTTTCTAGTAACCTTCCTTTTTGACATTTCTTTAAGGACCCAAAAAAAATAAAATAAATACAATTAATACACTCTTTGCCCTTCAGAAATGGTAATTATCACTGTATCATAAACAAAAGGAGTTGTGTATTCCCCTAGGTGGTTTATGGTGTTGGAAAATTTAGACCCTGATTGATAGAATTAACATGTTTTAAACCCAAGTTGTTAATTAGATTTATTATTAATAAAACTTATTAAAACAAACAAACATCAATATCATGTCAAAATCATGCAACGGAAATAATAAATAAGACAAGATATGATGACCTAGGACAATCAATGAAACTAACCAGTTTCACAATAAAAAAATCTGTGGGGGAAACCTTCCCGAAAGGCAATCCACTATAGTAAAAAGAAGTTTCGGATCTAGTACAAAACCTTTGTTCCTAGACTCTACAATTCCCGTAGATGAACTCACAGCAGAAACCTTCTACCGCTTCAGAACCTCTGAACTCTTCAATATATGAATGCTACCCTTTGTTGTTGCACGGATCCCAATACATGACTAACTCCTTTGCACGAATCCTAGTACGTAACTCACTCACCAACTTAAGGAAGAAGAATGTTGGCTGCAAAGTTCTTCACTTCATCAACAATGAAGATCAAGAAGCACTTGTTACAAAACTCTAAGGCGCAAAAATGCAGTAGCTTCTTTCAGAGAGAATAAGGTATCGGTCACCTTTTGCATATGTTCTCCTTGTATTCTCTCATGTGACGGCCTCTAAAACAAGCCTTATATAGGTCTAGGGTTGTGAGAAAAGAAACCCTACTCAAATACATAAGCCTGATCCAAAAATAGAAATCTGAATTTTCGTAACCTAGACAGATAACAACTATCGAGGAGGTGTCGAGCAAGTGTCAAGATTTAATGAATCTTGACAGATAGCAGCTATCGAGGAAGTGTCGAGAAGGTGTCGAGGGAACAGAAACTTTCTCGATCGATTGACCAACTATCGAGAAGTTATCGAGATTGTGATAAGAATCAGCTAAAGAGCTCGACAGATAACCAGGTGTCGAGGAGCTATCAAGCAGCTATCAAGCTTTAAAATTCAGCACTTTCTTACTTGATTCTTGGACAGATTTGCGTGGCTTTAACACTTGAACTTGAAATAAGGTTTTTTGAAGTATTAAACACATCCTAGATCTACCCAATTACAAGTAAAGTGCGTTTTGTTAAAGGATTAGCTAACTACATAAAATAGTGACATATGTTCTTAACAAGCAAATCACATATGTCCTAACACATGGCCAAAAGCCAACAATGGTGAGTGTCTTTGCAATAAATTGTCAACATGCATAATGTTTTATAATCCAATTTCATAGAAAAAGAATACTCTTCCTTTGATTCTCAAAAAAAAAAAAAAAAAAAAAAGGAAAAAGAAAAAGAATACACATCCTTTCTTTACAGTTCAACTACCACCGACAATAAAGCGCGCGCGCGCACGCACACACACACATATATATATATATATATATTTATTTATAAACTATTGGGTATTGCTATTGTGATGTAGCCAATACACGTAAAGCATTGAAATCAACTAATTCCTTAGAGATAGAGAGGGCTTTTCCGTAAGGAGCTCATTGTTATAAGTTTCCTCAAATACCAGACTTAAACAATGCAACTAAATTCTACAAGGTTCAAAATAAACAAAGAAGGAATACAAGTATAAAACATACCACAAGTTGTAGTTGAGTTTTGGCCTACGTTAAGTGAATGACATCAAAGAACTTGACACAGTATATACGACAAATAATTAGATAAGTAGATCAAACAATCCAAGTTGTAATTAACTAAATGCAACCATCACTATATTGTAAATTCAAGGAAGAAAGAAACCTACGAGACTGATCGTGCATGTTTTAATGTATGCGTTAATATCACTCATTTTCTAACAATATTAATTGTTCATACAATGATTGCCATAAAAATAATAAGATGCACACCGGCCAGAATTAAAACCTTAACATAATGGGTGGCTCTAGGTATAGTCGGGGGTTCAAATGAACCCCGTAAGCTGGGCCAAAAAAATAAAATTAATATATTCTTTTTTTTATTTGACCCTCTAAAAACAAAATTTTGAACTCCTTGAATCTAATTTTTTTAAAACCCAATTGAAATAAACTTGAATATAATCATCTTAACAATATCTTGCTCTTTTTAAACACATACACACGCGCACACGCACGCACACACACAAAAAAATCTTAACAAACAAATTTGATCTAAAATATGGAGAAAAAAATAGTAAGCCTAACAACAAAAATATAAATTTGCTCATCTTAAATCTTAAAAAAAAAAAAACCATTTAAATCTCGCTTAGAGTACTTCACTTAACAACAATAATTAAAAGGTTTATTGTATTTAAAAACAATAAATAATTTCAAAGATTTAGTTTTAGCAATAATAATTAATATATTCATTGTATTAAGAAACAATATGCAACGAACTTATAGTTTATCTTATATGAAAAATGCTAATTTTACAAATTCTAAGTAACAGATTGTTACTGACTATTACTTATGGACAAAAAAAAAAAAAATTAGTAATAAGTTTAAATTAGAACTAATAACAATTTATCACTTAAACTTTGTTAAAAAATATTGTGAAAATGTTGTGAATGTAATAATTCATATCTTTTATACTCTTACAAGTATTTCCTATGAACAAATTTGTAGTAAAAAAATCACGTACACTACAATTTTTTTAAAATTTTTACCTAAAATACATCTTTTTATTGACACGTAAAAATATATCTGAGGCGCACTGCACATATGCCATCTAAAATGGAATAAGCTAGGCTATCAAATCAAATGCCCAAGGAAAAACAATTAGCAGAGTCAGAACAAATTAGTTCGACCATGGCACACACACATTTACTTACAACTTCACAAGGGTCTCGTTTCTTCTTAACCAAGGAGAGACCTCTTAAAGAGGTCTGTCTAACAAGTAACAATCAAGGTTTATTTTCGTTGTTACTGTCACATTCGGTTACACAGGTGTACCTTTTTTTTTTTTTAAACATAATAATAAAAAAATAAAAATAGTTGTAAAAATAAACTTACAAAAAAAAATTGCACAAACAATTTCTTGTACCAAGGATTCAATTATTATACTCCAAACTATTAGATCCACTAATACCAGCAATTGCCATTATTCATTGACGCCAACAATAAATTAAAAAAAAAAAAATTTGAATTTAAATTGGAAGTTCGGACCGGAGGGGAAAAAAAGAGCAGGGAAACATTTTGTGTTGGCTTGTTTTCTGGGTTTTTCAAGTTGGAGAAGAGAAGAGAACCAGTGAAAGAAACGAAGAAAATACTAAGCAAATCTATGAAGAGAAAGAACAGAGGGAAACAGTAATATGTGAGAGTTTCTCTTTCATTTACATGTACTAAACACACAATTATATTTTTTCACATTTAAAAATACGTTTTTTTTTTTTTTCTTTAACTAAGAGAGGTAGAATTATAATTATCAATATCATATGATATGCAATATGTATCATATACAAAAAGTTTCATATTGTAGAGGCGTATCGTAAGTGTTCATGAATCATCCAATGTATAAGTGCATATTGTAATAATCATATCGTACGATACATAGACATGTAAGTTTAAATGAATTTTTGTTGTTGTTAAAATCTGTGGTTTTATTTGATTTAAACAAATTGTTAAATTTTTTTAACACAAAATTATTAGAAAACTTAATTGAGTCCAATAAAATAGCAAGTCCATGAGTTTTTTTCCCCCTTTCTTCTATTTCTCTTATAAAATTTAGACTATACTCATAACTCTCACTTTCATGTGTGTAAACTTATTTTCTATGCTATTAATAATGTATTAAATAAAAATATAATTATTATTTATTTATTTATTATTATTATGAGTCTAAGAATTAAAAAAAAATAGTAAATATTGATAATAATGAAGAAAATGTCTACAGAAAAATAATTTTGCAAGTTACTGAACATGATGATAACATTGACATAGATGGAGTTGATTAGCCAAGATGATGAAAAGATATTATTATTTTGGTTCATATAACATGTATTATCATTTCTAAGTTTAATCAATTTGAACGTGCATATTATAAATATCATTTGAATTATTAATAATTTGATTTATTTAGTTAGTTTTGTTAAATTTTATTAAATTATTAATGATTAAATTAGTTATTAGTTGAATATATTTTGAATTTATAATAAATATACATTCTATATATGTATATGTATATCTATAATTATTTTATAGTTTTATTAGATATTTGTGTATCTCACAATACACGATTCAATACTAAACACAATAAATAAAAAAATCAAAAATCAATTCATGATACAGTTTGGACAACTATAGATAGAATCGGTATATTTAAGTGAACCAAAATTACAAAAGTATAATTAACTTAAGCCACAGAAGTCTACACACTAGCCTAACAACAGGACAAAGTGGAAAAGCTGAAAATTAGGAGTGTACAAAAAACCCACCAACCCCGACTCGACCCAACCCAACCTATCGGTTTTTAGGGCTTGGGGGGTTGGGTTGGGTTACAAAAAATTGTTTTATAGCGGGTCGGGTTGGGTTTGGGTCATAAAATTACAAACCCAACCCGACCCGACACACCCATATTTTAATATATGTTTAAAATATATTATATTTTTAATAAATTAAAAAAAAAAAAAACCAGCTATAGAGCACTTCCTCGGTTTCTACTATCATATATAATATAAAAACCCTATTAGTTCTTTTAATATATATTTAAATATATTATATAATTAATAAAAAATTTAAAAATTTTAGATATATTTTGTTTATAATTGAGTTAGGAAGTAATGTATATTTTGTTTATAAGTGAATTAGAATACTAGTTCATTTATATTTTGTTTATCGACTCAGTTAGATACTTAAACATATTTTGTTTACAACTAAGTTGGAATATTAGTTTATATATTAATGTATATTTTGTTTATCAATTCAAATGGCAAGTGTGATATATTTTTTTCTGCTCAATTTAATAATAATAATAATAAATTGTCTAACCTATGGATTCAATCCGATCCAACCTAACTCATGTGAATTAGGTTGAGTTGGACTTATATCATGGGTTGGGTTGGGTTGAATTTTTTTGACCTACCATGATAGGTTGGATTAAAAAATCTCTTCAACTAGACCCAACTCAACCCATACAAACCCCCACTTAAAATATACCTACAATACACTATCAAAAGAATCTACATATATTTTACATTATGAATATTTTAAACGTATTTTCATAATTTTTTTAAATCACAATAAAAATCACTACCAAATAAGGTATCTTATTCTAGAAAAACGTGTCCTGGACATGTAATTATGAGTCATGACCATGTCTATGAGACATGCATAGAGTAACTCCAATACAACGAAGAAGGTGTTTATAATATAGCCCTACAAATTTCTTTAAAAAAATATTTTCTCTTTTTTTGGGCGTTAAAAATATTTATTATTTTAAAAAAAGTATTTTGTAATAAATGCTACAAGTCTTGATTATTGAGTTCAGACAAGACAAGCCGATGTAATAGGTTGATCATGTCTGGCTTTGTCGGTTTTGTAAACCATTTTAATTATCTTATTGAGTAGAATCTAGGCCAAAATGGCCAAGTATCACAATTTTTAAAGATTTTTAGCAAAAAAAATCACTTTTGGAAATAAATGATAATTTATTACTTTTTTTAGTACTCAAATTTGGTAAACTCGAGTACCCTATTTTATAGTTCTACTGTGACTGTTGAACTAGAAATTAGCGATTAAAAAAAAATAAAGTGGTTCTCAAGCTTGATAAACTCGAATACCATGCAACACAGTACTCGAGTATAGTAGGATCGAGTACCATTTATAAAAAAAAAAATACAGAAATTTTTTTTTCTACAGTACTCGAGTTTACCAAACTCGAGTATTGTGTAATTTTTTTTTTTTTTTTTGTTTTTTTTGCTTGAGGATAATTGACAAATAAACAGAAAGATAAAAATAAGTAGCTTTTCTATATTTTTATTTATTTAAATAGAAGCATTGTAAGATATAGAAATTTTAATTTCGAAATACGAATTTGATTTCTACATTGATTAAAATTGTTTATTGTTTTCTCATGAAAATTATTCATTATTTTTTGTATAAACTATTTCTACGATTTTATGTAGAAATAGTTTATACAGAAAATAGTGAACAATTTTCATGAGAAAACAATGAACAATTTTAATCAATGTAAAAATTAAATTCGTATTTCGAAATTAAAATATCTATATCTTACAATGCTTCTATTTAAATAAATAAAAATATAGAAAAGCTACTTATTTTTATCTTTATGTTTATTTTTCAATTATCCTCAAGCAAAAAAAAAAAAAAAAAAAAAATTACACAACACTCGAGTTTGGTAAAATCGAGTACTGTAGAAAAAAAAATTATGTATTTTTTTTTTTTAATAAAAGGTACTTGAGCCTGGTATACTTGAGTATTATGTTGCATGGTACTCGAGTTTACTAAGCTCGATTACCACTTTATTTTTTTTAATCGCCAATTTCCAGCTTAGCAGCCATGGTGGAACTATAAAATAGAGTCCTCGAATTCACCAAACTCGAGTACTAGAAAAAGTGGTAGATTACCATTTATTTTCGAAACAGTAGTTTTTTGCTAAAAATTTCAAAAAATTGTGGTATTTGGCCATTTTAGCCTGATAGTAACTACTACTTACTGTTAAGTTACCTGAGCTATACGATTTGGTTCTGCATGTAGTTGTTTCCATAAGCTGGTAAGAGGTTAAAAAATTAGTATATCTTCTAGGCTAGTGGTTTACAACTTGCTCACACTTGACTTAAAAGTTAAAAGTAATAGAAACATTACTGTTTACCTTTTCGTTTGTTTCGTTTGAAGTGGCCAAATAAAAAAAAAAATGTATTAAAGTGTCATTGACAAGTAATGGAAATTAATCAATTATACAGTTATTTTATATCAATTCTTTGTGCTAAACCTAGAATCGGATGTTTTTATCTCAATTTTGCCAGTGATTCAGTTCAAAACTGTGCGTAATTTTTTTTGGTTGCTTCTATCATGCCTGCGACCAATTATTTGATATCGTGTGTGTGATTTTTTTTTTCCTAATAAATTGGTCTAATAATTAAAAAAAATCATACCATCACTTTGTTTGGTCACAATAAAAATAAGAAGAGATAAGATCACTTTGTTAGTATTTATTAATAAAATATATTTTATCAAATTTTCTAGTATGTTGCACAGGCCCGTTAACACAACAAACTTTATGGCATTATTACTCTCTTTAGTAAACCATACATTACCATTGGAATGTTGAAAAAATAAATAGGTATTATCATTATCATTCCAAATTACTGCGGCATGCAACTTTGTTCCACCAAGTGGGCCATCATGAGTTAGTGATTTGTTGTTGTCTAAAATGTCAAACACCACCTCTTTGTAATTTCTCTCAACATTTTTTAAAAGTGATTACGTAAAATAAGAAATATAAGTTTTATATTAAATTAGACAAAAAAAATTTGCATTGGGTGATGTGAATGATTTAAGAGACTTAAACAAGATATCACTCTATCCCATTTTGATATTTTTAAAGAGAGTAAAGATACTTGGATTAGGTGATACTTGATAGTAGTTAGGTCCATGCACTTCTCTTTTTGTGCATATGAGATGTCATGTTCAAATGCTTACCTACGTTAAAATATGTGGTAACAATAACCTTTACTAGATGCTTGATCAGCTTCAAACAAAGTGGAGGAATCCATTCTATATTGTGGCTCTGACATGTCTCTCTCTAAAACAGATGGTCCTTGGATGAAATGGAAGTTCCAACTTCCTATTTGTCATTTTATACTAACTTAACCTCATTTTGATGTTTTTGAGGGATAAGAGAGACCGAGGGAGAGAAGATGAAGGCAGCTTACATGTCACGGCAAAGGGGCTTAAAAATATGAGAAGCCAATTAAACCATGAGACATTCAAAATCTTATGTATCCATATATTTCTGTCTATCCATAAATCTTACACCAAATTTCACATAACATGTTTATGTGTCAATATGTGATTGGAGTTCAGCACTTACATAAGAGATCATCATAGGTACTTGTTGAAAAAAAGAAAAATAAAAAAGAGCACCAATCACGATATAATACTTAAGCATATTGTGAATTTGAGGGGAGACATTCTAAGCATTTCTTATTTAATATCCAATGTTTCAAGTTGATTCACCAGTGAAAAGTATCTTGTATATTCAATCAAATTTATATCACTCATTCACTTGTGGAATAATGACAAATGCATGTTACAAAGACAATTCTATATACAAAGTCGCAAGTCGCAAGTCGCAAGTTGCAATTCAATAATCAATAAGTATAGAGTAGTTATAGGCTAGAAAAAATGTGTTCTTAATGGTGGAATTAAGTCAAAACTAATTCTTTCTCAAAAAAAAAAAGTAATTATTATTTTTAATAACATTTTATATTTTTCATAAAAGTAGTATCAAAACTTTTATAAAATGGTTTATTAACGAATGTCCTAAGGGTATCTGTTAACCGGACCTATAATATTTTTATTCATTACAAAAAAGGGGAAATGTTAATTTAGGTCATTGGTTTAGGAACTCTTTTTAGAAACTTCTTATTGGGAGAATAATAAAACAATAAATGTTGTTGACAGCTTTTTATATTTCTCATAAAAGCAATGTCAAAACTTTCTTATTATGCTTTATTAAAAATTATTCAAAGAGCATTCGTTAACATGACAAAAAAAAAAAATGCAAACCATACATATATATCCAAAAAACTCAATATTGTGCATGTAAGCGAATGAATCATTAATATGTATATTTTGTTTATAAAAAAATGTGCATTACAATTCATAATTAAGCATTTATTAATCTTTAACTTGTGCCCTTATGACACTCATTAATAGGAACCTTCATAATAAGGCAAACTCTCTTATGGCATCCACATGACATCATTCATGGTCAATCAATAGATAGCTTGGTTGCCATGAATTCCATAAGGGTAAATAATCACACTTAGTGTTTTCATAAACTGAAATCATGACTTGAAATCACAAAGGTTTTGTAACTAAATTGACACCTCCCCATGTACAAAGTGCTTGGGGGTTTAGGAGGGAAAGAGTTCGAGCTACGGGGTTAGCAGCGTGTTGTAATTATCTCTCAAATTTTTTTTTTTTTTTTTTTTACAAAATACCCTATGTGTGTATCACACCTGTTTGAACTAAACATAATCCAATCCCAAAACCTAACATCCACTGCCAAGTGCCAACCTCTAACTCTAACTCC